>PVJH01000472.1:0-199520 GCA_004026705.1 Nesogale talazaci
TGTGCAGTGCTTGGTTCTGCTATACTTGGGGTCCTTAAGA
This sequence comes from Nesogale talazaci, assembly GCA_004026705.1. NCBI lineage: Eukaryota > Metazoa > Chordata > Mammalia > Afrosoricida > Tenrecidae > Nesogale > Nesogale talazaci. Next base: position 41 of record PVJH01000472.1, read on the forward strand.
GTTGGAATTAACTGGATGGCAACAATAAGTAAAATGACATTTACGACAACTACTTCTCCTCATAAATCTGAGTTAAAATTGAGGGCTTTTGTCAGAGTTTTAGCTTAAAGCTCAGATAAGTGTAGCTTTGTGAATGCCTCGGACAGTCACCTAGAGAAACAAACAAAAAAAGCTCACACCAGCAGGATTTGACAAAACCTTTGGTAACGAGTAAACAAGGCTTAAATGTTTCACACATTCCTCATAAAGATTTTATTCCTCGGTCACAGATGAAAAGTCAACATTTGCAGATGGAGACGGTCCAAATACAATAACACAAGGCCAGCCCAAGCAGCAGATTCTCTGCCTGAGAGGAGATTGCTGTTTGGACAGACTTTATAGCTCAAAAGAATGGGGAATGCTTCCTTCTAAAGCTTCCGCATTCCTCTGCAGAGCATGAATTCTCATCTGCTAAAGTCACTTGCTGAAAAGAACCTTCCCTCCAACAAGTGTACTTATTCATCATTAGTATTTGACATTGCAATCATTTGAATGACAACAGTCTGCTAAGACATATCTTCATTGAGTATGTAAAGTCATTTTCAGACGCTGACCAAATTGCTTCATGTGAAAAGCTTGCCGATCACTTGCCTCTCCTTCTCTTGCTCACCTTTTCTTTTAATTATCATTGAGGGCTGTGATCTTTAAAACGCCCTCCTACACTGCTATTTCCTGAATTACTCATCGTTTCCTGAAATTTGCAGTGTTTCTCAGAAAAGCTTGGTAAATTTCATTTAATGTGAGACAAATTTCAAAGAGCAGGCATAATGCATTAAACAATTAAATATTTCTTTAGAGATTAATTTGCTGCTGAAATACAAGGTAAAAACCAAGAACATCTTATATCATCCTCCACCCCCTTAAAAAGGCTGTTCTTACCTTGGGCCCATACTCAATGTTGTGAATTAATTTGCTTTAATTCAATGTCTAATAATGTCATTATTCCACATCTGTGTGAATGAAGAAACTGGTCAAGCTATTTATTTATTCTTTAATTTGCCTCTGTGAAATTTTCCCTGGGTCACCTATAATGGAAATATTCCAGCTTTAGGCTTTGGACTTGATCTACTTCATTTCAAGGTCTTTGTCTTCTGGAATATAGATATGCTCTGAAGAGGGACCAACTAATGGAGAAAGAATCCTTGAAAATGAGGAAAAAAACACTCAAGATGATGGATTGACAGGGCATTTCCCACAATGGCCTTGAGCAGGCATGACTGTGAGCCTGGTGCAGACCGAGGAGTCTTTTCTTTGGTCAGAACAGACTTGATGTTATCCAACAGCAGCAGCAATAACTGGCCCTTAGAGGTCACAGAATTTGTACCAGGGGATTGAAGTAGAATGCAGTCAAGAGAATATTCCCTAAGTTATTAAAAATTTAGGAACTTAGTAATTTATGAATCTTCAAAGATCCTCAAAATTGTTTTTTAAAACCGAACATTGATTTCTATAATGTGATTTTCATATGCATATGCATACATGGGAGTACATGTGTGTGCTTATACCTCGATACGTTTTCTATAACTCTGAATTTACTTGGGGTGCAATAATGCCTCTTAAGTGTTAATATGTTCTTGAATCTTGGGCAAAACACAAAAAAAAACCCCAAAAACCCAAAATTCAGATTCTGATTCAATTACTTTGTAGTTTCTCATGAATTCCTGCATTTTAAAAAACATGTCAAGTGATCCAGGTGTGCTTAATGACTATACACTTTCAATCCCAAGACACTGACAACTGTATACCTCCATTCTGTCTTTTTCCAGGCAGCTAAACAATTGGAGAGTTCTTATACTTTATCAGGTCTGAGACATACCTGGAGGACCTGTTAGTTCAACATGCTTAGTCCCATTTCATAATTCTAATCCTGAAAATTTGGGTGGAGCCAAGAAATTTTCATTTCTGACAAGTTTTCTGTGGCTGCCATTGTCTCCTGGTTTCCCCCTCCATCACCTCTCTTCTACTCTGCTTGCAGACTAGTGTAGCAACAACCTCTTCCAATCCCCTAAAGACATGAACTTCTAATATTTCAATACCTCCCCTCTAACTGCTAGGAACTCCTTTTGAGAAAGATACAATGTCTGCTCTCACATAGATTTATAGTCCTGGAAAGCCTGCAGAGAAGTAACACATTAACTAATATCACATCAAGTCAGTTTCACCGCCACAGCAGCATAACTCCAAAGCAGCGAATTTTGTTTTTGGTTTCACCTCACTGATATATACTTATCCTATTTGAACTCACATTGGTATGACCTGGCATATTCTACAGATGCTGTGGACTTCTCAAATTACATTTACATGCCATTAACTTTCTTACGATGGTCAAAGCAGTATATTTGGAAATCTATTTATCATGAACATCCACATGTTTAATTAGCATTTGTAAGACAGAGAGTTTTTGTTTCTCTTTCCTTCAAACCTTCTTTGTTCCTTTTAATTGTTATTCTTATATATGGCTACACAAGCAGGGCCACAGAAGCAAATCAGATCCTACCCCCAGTGACAATTATTAAAAAACTAGTTGAACAAAACTAAGATTACCCATCTTCAGGGCTGAGCCCTGGTGGCATAAGTGGTTGAGTGTGGGACTTCGGCCTGCAGGCTTGGTGGTTCAAATCCAGCGGTGGCTCTCAGGAGCAGCGCTGGGTAGCTCCCACGACCACCAGAGGGCAGTGATGCGCCCCTCCAAAAAAACCCAACAAGATTACCAGTCTTTGACACCAATTGTGTTGTGGATAATAAATCCCACTCCACATGTCAATCTCAGCTTTCCTTCCCTGGTGGGTCCTGAACCCCTGCTGCTCCATGCAACCCTTCATGGATTAGCCAATGAGTAGCAGCCCTTTCTCTATTTCTTAGCTCCGGCAATCCATTGGCATGGTGCACAACTCCTGATAAAGAAGTGTCTTTCATCGCTCTGAGAAAAAGATGGAAATACTGATTTTTAACTTTATTAAAAAAACAAACAAAACCCCTTCAGTACCATCAAGTGCACACCGAATCAGAGACTAAAGGACAGGGTAGAACTACCCTTGCGATCTACTGTATCTCCCACTCTCTTGAAAATGAGTGAATGGATGGCTTATTTGTATTAATCATTTTATTGGTAGTTCTTACAGCTATGATAAAAATTCATAATTCTGTTAGATCAAGCATAATTTAAAAAATGATACCACCATTCATTTCAAAAAACGTTTCTTTCTTCTTGAACCCTTTGATATCAACTCCCCTCTATCTCTTCCGTCCTCTACCCTACTCCCCAGGAATCCTTACATTATATTATTAGTATGTGCCATATCCTACACCATCTCATGTGTCCACTCACCTGCAATTCTGCTATTCCTTCCCTTTGAGTCGAGTTATACAGACATCATTGCCCTCTGCTCCCCACCCCCATTTCGCAATGTAGAGTTTGGGGAGAGCTGCCAGTCTGACCCACTTGGGAAGAGCAAGAGAGGAGCTCAACAAATCAGCAATGGGAGCACAGCCATGCAGACCTTGAGGAATCCAGACTGTAGGCTGCTGACTCGGGACACAGTGCTTGGCTCATCATGGGAACTAGTTGGGGACACTTAAGGAAATCCTGATGGAACCATCATGAAGCAGGCACTGTGAACTGACGTGTTGGTGGTTCCAAATCACCAGCCTGTGCACAAGAGAACGATGTGGTCAACTGCTTCTGCAAACAGTACAGCCTTGGAAATGCTACAGGACAATTCGAATTTGCTCTAGTTGGAATCAACTAAGTGACAAAAGATTCCAATTTTTTGGTGGCTTACTCATAATTCAATTTCATTTTTCTTGAGTAATGTCATAATTATCTGTCACAATATATTAATTGGTCAGTTGTCTTCCCCACAAGAATGTAAACATAGCAAAGTCAGGCATGTTGCTTCTGATAACTATGTTTTCTACATCTGTTACTACAGCTTAAAGAACTATAGTTCATTATTAGAGATATTTCAACCTAATCAGATGAATTCAGTCTGAGCCCCAAATCCATGGTGGTTTCCCCAAATCCATGTGCTAACATAAAGTTTGCAAGTAGAACACTACTCAGCAAATGGTTTACATTTAGAATAGAAGTTAATAATTAGATACACCTTACCCTACACTGGGAAAAACTCAAGACACACAATTTAACAAAGGTGATATTTGGGATGTCTAGATTGTATTAATAAGGGTAAACATGGTGCATTAAAAATACTTGCGTGCTTCCTTATTGTGGATTTGAGGCAACTGGGAATGCCCCAAAGTGAAACATAATTAGGTTGCATCCTCTATCCCACTGAACTACTTAATCATGCCAGACAGTTCATAATTCCTTTAACCAACAGAGCTCTTTAGATGTCTTCAGAAGTCTAGAATCACAGGATACATAATAAAACAATGCTTTAAAGCCTTGAGATAGGAAAGTAATTATGGGCAATTATTTGGGGAAGATGCTCTAATGGGATGCAGATAGCTGTGCTGGCTTTAACTCTGTTACTGCTATGCTGAGGGAAACAGAGATCTTCAGGAAATATAAGTTGTTTAGAGAAAGGCATAGACACTATATGCACAATGACTTAAAATAATAAGGGACAGGATCATTCTTCAAAAATTTTGTGTGGGGAGATCATTTAAGAAAAGTTAATAATTCAACTTAGATTATTCATTTCTTGGTGGACTTCATTTTTAACACTTGGTCTTATTTAAGGAAAAAATACTCTAAAAATCAGGAGAAGTAAAATGTTATATTTTGAAAGAAACTCCTAAGGGAACTTTTGAAAATGATATTACTCCTGTTATTGAAAATGGCCTGTACAATAGAGTATTGTATAGAGTCATATTGCCCTCTCCGGGTAATAGATAGGATTACCTACTTCAATCTGAAATGCATGCTTATCTAGGAGAACACCTTCAAACTCTAGATAGATTATATTATCAACACAACTCCCTGAGAGATAAACTTATATGTAAAACTAGGAAGGATTACATATGAATCTTAGAATGTCTATATACATTTGTGCTTACTATATTCACCAAATTTTTAAAAATGTACATATGGATCATCACTAGGTAATTGCTATATGCTTTTCAATATTCAATTGAAGTTAGCAAACTAGAAATCACAGCGTATGCATCTTTTTACTTAACGGAGTAGAGTGTCACAAAGCACTTGATCCCTCTTTTAGGAGGTGTGTGTGCCTCAGTCTACCACATCGATAAAAGCCCAAGACAGCTAGGGTTTGCCAAATCTTATCAATACTGCTTAAGATGTCAGTTTGTGTCTCTCTAATAGAAATGAACTGCACAGTGAACCTTTACTTTTTAATCTAGATGACAGTCAAAGGTTCTGAGATCTATGAACCTTTGGCAAGACTGATAAAGTTAAGTTGTCATCTAGAACGATTGCTATGACTTTACTTCAAAATTGATCACTAAGTCTATTTAAAAAAAACAGTCTCAAGTACTCTAAATGTTCTTCTCCCTGTCAGAATGGAATGCAAATAGAATTCCAGTAAGCAGCACACTTCATAACCATATCTGAACTGATGAAATAAGTGGAGATTTAGTACAAAATACATATGTGTGCATATATGTAGGGATGCATTTGTCTATCTACCTTTCTGTCTGTCTATCCATCTATCTATGGTGGGGCTGCATGTTAACAGGAACATAGTTTAGCTAATTGAATCATGTTACCTGAAATTGTCATTCGTTATAGGCTGATGATGTTCAACTGGCCTTATTTTTGCGGTCTCTGGCTAGTGCACGTGGCAAACATAGGGACTGGTGTCCAAAACGTTCGAGGCTTCAGTCCGCCCACAGCAGTTGCGAAAGAAGAGCTTAGTGGTCTCCTGAAAAAGCAGCCCTTCACTGCCCTACAGAGCTCAGCCGCTGGGTCTTCTAGGAACTAAAAACATACGCTGATCATAGAAGACAAAATAGTGTTACTAATAGGGTTAAACTGGCGACTGAAGTTCCGCACCTGTGTGGTAAACACGGTGCCGTTAAGTCAGGCTGCCAGATCGCGGTTCTAGCCTCTCCAGAGTGCTTTCCACCAAATCAGGAATACTCCCTCCATCCTACTCTCTGAAATGCGTTCTTTTCTCCGTTGGTGTCTAGTTTTGTTACATGATTTCGTTCGATTGGATGCCCTAAGCAATAAATAAATAAAATCCAACGATTACAAAATACTTTTCCAACTCCATGGAAGGACCCAAATCAGTAGCCAGAAATGTCAAAGGCTTTCCTCAGATCCCGGGTGTTCGTGCGCCATCAAATTGCTCTGACGATGACAACAATGAAAATCAAATGATTTTTCAAATGTGTTTCTTTATGGAGAGGGGCATGTGATGCTCCAATTAATTTTAAATGCTAAAGGGAGATGACAGATGTAAAGTATTTTCCTTATATAAGGGTCGGATTTTTTTGATATAATATTTCTGTGAAAGAGCATGCATGAAGTGCAAAATGACAAACACCATTTTTGAACTGGAATCTATATTTTTGGCTGGTGGTCACCACTGCTTTCTGTAGGAGCTAACGCTGTTTGAACTAACCTGGTTTGGCTCGTTGCCGGCCCCTGAGCCTTTTAAATCCCCGAGATGGTCGGGTCAATCACAGGAAATACAAACCTGTCTTGATATAATTAAAACGGTCCCTATAGAGAAAGCACTTGCATCTCAGGTTTCCAAGGCTGTTATCTTTAAGAAAGCAGACAGCACCTCTCTCTCCTGCAGAGTGCCTGGAGCTTTTGAAACACCAACCTGTCAGGGGCCAGTAGAGTGTTTAACCACTGAAAACCAGGACTCTTTGGTAAATACATTCAGTATTTGTTTATTTAAGATTCATCTTCCCTAATTGCTACATGCCAGTCTGTGCTTTCTGAATGTCTATCAGACTTGAATTTTTTAAAGTTTAAATTTTTTTGGCTGCTGGAAGTTTCCTTTATGTTTCTCATGATGAAGGGACCAGATGTTATCCGTATTGCTATTCATCCTTGTAGCTTTATTAACACAACACCACAGTCTGTTGTGTTCAGCTACCGTGCCATTAAACTAGAAACATGCCAAGGCCTTTGATGGGGCTCTACCTCACCAATTATTAAACAGACATCATAAGTGATGCGAGTCAAATGTCCTAAATATCAAGAACAGACCCATATACTGTGTTGTTGAGGAAGAGTTGATGGTAAGTGTGAGCCCCAGTGCCTCAATGATGAAGCAACTTGGCTATGAGTTGGAAAGTCAGTAGTTCAAACTCACTAGGCATTTCACACATGGAAGTTGTGGCCATCTGCTCCAGTTGAAATGACAGCCTTGTGGGAAATTGAATTCCCCCCTGGAGGATGGATACACATCAGAATGGATTTGATAGCATTTGGGTTATAGTGTAATTATCATTTCATTATAATTATCATTTGACTGGATACGGGGTTAATGGTGAACTGGTGTCCTTCAGTTTTCTTGAAGGATATGACAGACTCAAAATTTCATTATTTATTTATCAATATATCTGCTTGAGCATTTTAATTTTTTTTCATGAGACTTGATTTTGAGGATACAGTAGACAACTTTCTAACAAAATACAACAAGCATGTGAGGAAGAAGTCAAACCATTCTATTTTCTCTAATTATCTCAAAAACAGATGTGTTATTTGGGTACATAAACACAGCCTTTGCTAAAATTCAGGTTGTCATATTAAGCAAGAGCAACAGCAAAAATAACAAACTCTTGGTGAACTCATGTGTGTCAACGTAGAAACCGTATTCTCTAGGGATTACAAAGCTGATTTTTCCCCCCAAGAATGGCCAACTCCTTCTTCTGAATACTGGGTAGAATCCGATCATAACTTTTATTTAGTAATCTCTTATGTGTCTTACAGATAGAATTCTCATCACATATACCCTGCTCCCCCCAAACAAGCAACAAGCAAACAAAAAACCACTGTCACAAGGTATTCTGACTCATGCATCTTTCTCCCATGCAAAGGCCAGGGACCTTGAAGTCAGCAGCGCAAAGATTTTTCCATAGTGCCCATAAGAATTCTTCTTGTCACGTAGATGACCTGCCTTGATGCTTAAGTGGGCGCTCTGGTCCCAATTGACTGCTAACAGTAAGGCCTGAGTAAACCCAACAGACACTTGGTGCAAGAAAGATGAGGCTTTCTACTCCCATGAAGTTATAGTCTCAGAGATTCTCTGTAAGGTCCCTATGAATTGGAATTGACTTGACAACAATGAAATTTAAGAATTGTTTAAACACATTAGGAACAGGAACACACACTGGTTTGTGATAAGCTGGAAAATTTTTCCTATTTATGACGTAGCCTCATGCTCTGACTTATCTTGTTTTAAACCATCAGGTTCGTTCATGCCCAACTTACAGAATAAAGTGCAAGTAGCATTTCTTCATTTTGTATGTTTACAGCAAGCTTTTTGGTGGCTCCAAGCACACAGGTCTGACTAATCAGGAAGTAGTATTTTCAAATTAGTAATTGTGCTATATAACTAGTGGAAATTATGCACTCCATGAACCAAAAGTATGGAAGGCCCTGAAGTAGGTCCAGTCATTTTTAAGCAGATCGTTGATACACACTGAGGAGGTATTTGGGTTTCATTTGTCAATGTGCTTATGGGTACTGCAAGCTTTGCTAACAAAGCTAAGCATACAGAACATCCCTAGACATTATGTTGAAATGCGATACAAACACTATGGGCTCACCAAACTCTCTTTTTAAATTCTCCCAACCATACATACCAAAGACAAACCAAACAAACAAAACTTTCATTGTGAATTATGATACATAATAAGTTTCCCACTTGAAAAACAACCATATAGTTTTAAAAGAAGTCCTCAGGAAGATCCCTGCATCCCCACACATTAACCTACAGAGGGTCTCGCTTTCTTGACAACAACAGCTGTGCAGATGTTCATTACGATATACAGAGAGCCTCACCAGACACCTGCAACCCTTGAGCTGTGACAGGTCCTCTGCTTTGCTGTTGAGGTGGATGACTGGCTTCTACAGAATAATGAAATAAACTTCTACAGTCCTCTTTAAACAAACTTCTTCTAACATATCCATCCACCAAATGACTTTCTGGAGTATTTAGCTTTACTTCAAAAATTAACTTTATGAGAAGAATTACTATGAGACAGTCTCTTAAAAGGTATCTGCAATGACACTTGAATCAGATGCTTGTTTTTGGGGAATGAAATTATTAAGGAATAATTTTAGAACAGTAAGCCATTTAGAAATAATAACAGATCATTGTATCCAGTAAATATAATTACATATCTAATTCCTTTTGGGGGGATACTATCACATAAGTTCTGATTCATAGAAACTACATATCCAAAAACAAGCCTAGTCTTTCTCCATCTGAAACCTGTCACTAAAACCTCCACTAAACCTGTCAACCGTGGTTGGCCCTACTTACACTAAAACACCAATGGCATAGCATGCAACCTCATAGCAACATGGTATCCATCTGAGTATGGCAATCTGACACACAAGAGTGTCTATGGGTGCATGTGTATATTGGTAGAGATTCCACCCAACTGCCGCCAAGTTCATAATGACACGAATGGTTAAATCAAAATGATTTGTGTCACTGAAGAACAAAGGTTGCTTAGATTAACTTAAAGAGTATAAAGAATTTTCTGACTTCGGCATCTTATCATTTTAATCCAGTGCTTTTCAAACACAGATTCCAATGGTGACATGAAGACTATTTTATGACAAACTGATTTTAATTTGGTGACTTTTGCTTTACATGGCACTTCAATATGCACTTGGATACTAAGGTAGCATCACATTGACTCAAAGTGAGTGCTCAAGGCAAAATTCAGGTGTCATCAAAACTACCCTTGAAGTGGATGCAACATGTCAAGATGCTCAAAGTGTAAGAAACCTGAAGGGCCAGAGAGAACACACACTCACCATGGCAGCTATTCACGCTGGCTCTCACTCCCTCAGAGACTAATGCCCTGGGCTAATTTCGCTATGTTCCCTCTGCCTTTTACTCTCTCCTCCCCCTCTCCCCCCTCTCTCCCTCATGTGAAAGCTTTAAATGACATACATACACCTACATATGTTCCTTTTACTTTGCCTTCAAAGTATTCGTTAATTAATGACCATGTTTTGCCTCCATCTCCTTATATTTCCTTTCTTTCTTAAAGCCGGACAGTGCAGGTGGCTCTCAAGAAAGGCAGGCAGAGTGGTACACAAGTGTATAAGAGGACTGAGTGCTGGCAAACACCAATTGACATATGGCTCCCTTTTCTCTCTCACATTGGAGAGATGCCCCTGGCTACCTGGGCACCATCCCTCACCCACCCTGCATTCGGGACCCCTTCTCAACTTCTTATGCTGTAAATGTACCAGATCCGAGGAGCCATTGAAGAACTGTCCAAGAGAGGCAGAAGTGCAACATTTTCTATCCCATCATTTTTATGAAGATATTGTCTAAGAGCGATCCAGTGATGGGCCCCCGATCCCATGACGCCTTAAAACGAGGAAACTTTTGACAACCTCTAATCCCGAAACCTGGGTTTCTCTGCTGTTGAGGGAGATTTATTTTACTTCAATAAAAGTAATTAATAAAACTACCCAAGGGCGAAAATGGCATTATAGAATAGCCAACCAGAATAGTCAGCATTCCAAGTGAACAATTAGCATTGGTGGAATGAGACACTGGGAGAAGTAGAAGCGTCTCCCGTGTGTGGTCCGGGTCCAGATGGTTCCAAGGAAATATTTCCTCCCCCAGCAAAACCACCACGGCTAGTTCTTAAAGGTGGAAATATTCTGTCTATCCACTGGAACTATTCAGAACACAAATAAAATTCCCCGAGTGGAAGGCAGAGAGCAAACTCTCGGTTTTAAGTCGGTTTGGCGCAACAAAATCTTTCAAAAAGTCCCGGGATGAAGGGAAGATGAAGGGAAGAACTCGGAGCACATGTGCAAGCTGACGACATCTGTGACGGATCCCTTCCCTTCAGATCTTCAAAGATCCTATAGCCGTGCACTGGTCCTTGTCTGGGACCGGCTCTTGAAGTCCGATTCTACATGGACGCAAGGTGTGGGTCAGGGTGGAAGTGAACTCCACAAGGATTGTAAATTTGTGACCTTAGAGACGCACATCTCCCCGCTTGTCTTTGTTTTTGTTTTTTGGTTTTTTTTTTCGGGGGGCATCACTGCCCTCTAGTGGTCATGGGAGCTACCCAGCACTGCTCCTGAGAGCCACCGCTGGATTTGAACCTGCAAGCCCACAGGCAGCAGTCCTGCACTCAACCACTTAAGCCACCGGGCCTCAGGCTCTCCCCGCTTGTCTTTGAAAGCACACGTGAGTGGGTGGAAATGACCAAGTCTGGGGCTCCTAGAGTGTGCTTAACCCCAAGTGCCTTTAGTATAGCTCATAAAACAATATATATTAATAGGATAAGCACAAAATGAGTGAAATTCTTTTGCAATGCAAACTTTAAACACTATGTGAGTTCCCTTGCTGCATTCAGTTCTGTGAAAGACATATTTGTCACCCCATTTCAAGTAAGATGCTAGGCTCTTTGCTGCTGCTGAGTCGCTATTCACATAACAGTTCTTAGGGAGATTTCATCTTCAGATTTATGACAGATGGCTTCCCACTATCATGGAGCAAAGTTAAAATGCTTTTATGATATCTGTGAGATTCATAATGAGTCATCTGAGTCCACGAAATAGGAGGAGGAAAAGTTTCACATAGCTAAAAGAAAATGTTCTAAAGACAAAGATTGAATTTATGTCAAGTTAAACTACCTCGGCATTTTTTACAATTAGAGCTGACAGGGTTAAATTTCTGTTTTTCTTTTATTGATGACCAAGCCAGCACCCAGCAAGATATAAGGCTGTTGTTTTTCATTCTAGAATTTACTTAGGGCCCCGGTTCTCTGAGTAGGGTCATTGTGCGGTTGCATTTACATATCCTCTGCATTGTCTATAGGGTCACTACTCCTCCCCTATACATTTTCTATAGGGTCACTGCTCCTGCCCCATATGACAGATCCACAAACAGATCAGTGGGAGGGCACTCTTATTTTATTTGCGGTTGTAAAAGCTAATGCATCTTGTTGCTATTAATGAATACAAGCACTTTCAAAAGATACTGGAGGAAAGTCGTAGAATTAGATTAACTGTGTGATCTTGTGTCCATGGAATTTGACTGAATTAGAATGAAATAGCTTTGAAGCAGAGGTTCATTACAATCGTAATGAAGCACAATTGACAGATCATTCCCACCTCTTATTCAGAAAACTGACAGGAGCGGTGGCTTATTTTTTCCTTGTAATATGTCTCAGGTACATTATTTCTCTCATTATTCTCAGTCCAGTTTCTGACTGTTTCACATCCAGAAAAACTCTAATAGTTGTGTTTTTACCAGCCGCCTGCTTTTCACATATTAGGGTATTCTGCTCTAAATACCATGACAACAAAATTTATATTCCTCCTGTACCACAATGATTACATCTTCACCTGGTTTAAACTAGGGCAACCTGATGAATAAGGCTTCCATAAGTAATTATGGAACCTTTTCCACATACACGCACTTGGCCCCATGGGTACTCCCTTGCCTGTGTATCTCATGGATTCCACGTTCCCCAATTATAAATTCTCTGAGATTAGCCACCATGTCATCTACATCATTTCAAAAACACACGGATAAACTGGGGCAATGGCACAGATGCACAATGCATTTTAATTCATGGTAATTATACACCAGGGTGGCAAATGAATGAGAAAGCCACGGTGAACATTTCTGCAATATTTAAATTTCAAAGATTGGAAATTAAATTCTTTGAATTTAGGTGAAAGTGCGCCTTTACACAACCAAACCAAATTCCTTCATTCCCTGCCCTACACATAGGGTTTAAGTCATCTCACTCCATCTGGTGCTGGTTAGTAGATTCTGTATCCTATTCCATGACTCTGCAGAGCATTTTGAGGCTCTCCATGACAGAGGGGCAGTAACCTGATCTGTCTCCTGGGAGTGATGGATGGGTTTGAACCTCCCACCTTTGGGTTGGCCTTTCAATAGTCACTCAACTGCTCCACCGTAGCAGACAACCACACAACACATGTATTGGGTTTTTTTCCCTCTGGAAAAATATAAGTATATACTTTCTTTCCTTTCTTCTCTCTGAAGCGGTCACAGATATCATTCAAATTATAATAATATTTTAAAAATATTAAGTGACTCTTGTGTATGCTAAGTCTTAGAAGAGCTTTCAAAATGAACATTCTGAATTTCGAAATGCTCACACCGTGTCACGGGTTTTAGAGATGCATGTGAGTCTATTATTCTTGTTAGAGGATAAGGGGGCAAAAATCACAGTAACTGTGTCACCAGCTTGGTATGTGTTAAGGATCTGATAGCAGGAAGTTCGTTTTTGGCGCTGGGATTCACTTAAATCCCGCTGACTGTACCAAACCGAACCCACGCCCCATTCCAGTCAGTCTGACTCATCACACCCCTGGAGGAAAGGGAGCTCGTTCCTGTGGGTGTCAGAGACCGGGATTTGTGTTCCCAGTGGAAAGCCTCATCTTTGTCTCTGTCTCGCAAAACCACTGCACACGAAATGCCTCAGCGGTAGAGCCAGCGCCACTTGACAGAACCCCCCAGAGGGCCCAGTACCATTGCTCCTTAGGGCTTTTGAGACTGCAAATCTTGCCCACTTCACTTTCCGAGGCTTGGTGGGTGGGTTCAACGAGCAACCTTTCAGTTAGATAATTCACTGTGCGGCCAAAGATGCCCACTGTAAAGCCACACCTGACTAAAGGAACCACCACATCGAGTACTGTCAAGTCCTTCCTTCTCTGGGCGACTCCGTATGTGACACGGTACAACTGCTCCTTATGGCCTTGATGCTTTAGAAAGCCAGTCCACGGCCCTTTGTCCCGCAGCGTGGCTGTGTGTGTTGGAACGGCCAACCTTCACCTTCATTGTCGAGTTCAGTCTGTCTGCCGCACACAGGGACCAAAAACAATGACAGCATTCTTACTATTCTATGTTTAGTAGGAAAGAGGGTCACTGATTTCCACCCTCTTTAAAATTGCTTTCATTAGCCTTTACTTTGGTTTGGGGGCAATCACGTTTATGGATATGGGAGTGAAAATCATGTGTTGTAGAACTTTATGAAACATAAGAATTTATTTTGTTATATCCCTCCCAAATCTTCACTTGGGTTTCTGAAAGGAATTATATTAGCCATGCCTTTAAAAAAGATTCACCTCAAAGTAACTAAAAATACATGGTGCTTACCTAAAAGAAGTCAAATAAATTTCCATGAGAAGCCAAACCACGGGGACCAGATTAGGACCAGAATCTGAACACAATCCTTCACACCCCAGAGTCATCATAGGCAGACTATTCTGGGTCTTATTTAGCTTCTTTATATCCTATATCCTTTGCATCGGGGGTTGTAGACTATAGCACACGATGCACCATCAGATGGTTGTGGGCATCCACCTCATGAAGTAAACTAATTACTTCTCAATTATTATTTTCAATTGAGAAAAATCACTATAAAACTCAAGTGAGATATAGTATATTGCCAAGGTAGCCAGAATTCTCATGTGTTATCATCCTCAGTCACAAGACCTAGAATGAACTCAATTTGGTTTACTCCTCTCCATGTTTTTAACCTCTCTATAAAAACTATTTGTATTCTTTCATGATCCTTGGGATGGATTTGGTGTCATCTGACATCTAATTAATAAGCCTTTAGTTACTTATTAAAGGTCAGCGATGAAAACATAAATAAAATATCAGTGACCCTTCAAAGATCCCACTAGGTATCAAAAAGGACAGTAATCTACTTTTTAATTAGTTCTCGCATAAAAGTTAGCTGGTAGTTTTTCATCTTCTTAGGTTCACTCTCATCAAAGAGAGACAGAGTTTATCCCTCAAAAAATCTAATTTTTGTGGCACTGAAGAAAATTCTTTACCCAATGACCCATATGTATTATTTTTCTCCTCTAGCTGTGTAATCACAGAAACCAAACAAAGGCTGTTTTTCAGACCGATATTGGCTCAGGACTGTGTGTGATTCAGTCGACTCCTGTCATTGAAATTCTCCCTCACCCTGACAGCATTGGGAGACTAATGTTATGAGAGTAAGATGAGTCTTAGAGGAACAATGCTCTAATTTAGAGTACATTAAGCAAGCCTTAAGGTGGGCTCTTCATTTAATCTTATTTTCCCATATCTCCTACAACATGCAGAAAATGGGTAGCAAGGTATGATGAGCCGCCTTCTTGCATACCAAGGCCCCTCCTAGGTTGCTCTCCATTTCTATTGAGCACTCAAATAATCCGTGTGAGTGCTGATGTCTGTATGTCTTAAGGGCAGTGGAGTGGTTCATATTCTTTCCAATTGATCCATGTTAACTGAGAATGGGTTTTCTGCCTGGATTGAAGACAGTCACCGAGTGTGACGAGGATGACTGACAGCAGCAGCACAAGTAAGCACTTTAGTGTTTCAATATGATTTCTACAGTCAAGATGTGATTTTTTTTCCCCCTTAGACAAAGATATTGAATTGAACTTCAAAGAAATATCAAAGCACATTTTCTTGGAGCCTGGCCCTAAAAGTTGAATGTTCACTTTTAAACTGGAACATGCCTTGAAGAAGAAATTCTTAAGCCTTTTTTTTTGTTCCTGGAGTATAAAACATTAGATAGTATTCTTACGTGTCAGTTTTCAGTTAATCACTCACAAATGTCATCTTCTCACCCTATTTTTAAGAACATATATTTTAAAATAATTCTCTGGGAGGAATCATTCCAAAGACATTTTTGTCTTTATATTGACTATAGATTTTAGATCTTGGTAGAGTAATAACAATAGAGAATGGTCAGAGAATAGTGTCACAGGAGGAAGGAAACATATATCACTTATTGTGGAGAGGCCCCACTACACAGTGACGGCAATAGGACATCAACCTCACGGACATCAGTTGGATTCTGGCTAATTGCAACCCTACAGGACAGGCTAAAACTGGCTCTGTGGGTTCCAAGACTGTCATTCTAGAAGAAAGCAGGAACACTCCTTCCCCCCGCCCCCCTTTCTCCTGAGAGCAGCTGGTGATTTCAAACCACTGACCCTCTGTTTAACAGTTCAATGCTGGCCCACTGTCCAAACAAGGCTCTACCACTCCCTACTAAGTCTTTGGAATTTGAGTGTTATAATGCCTTTAAGTTTGTATCAAAGTCAACTGCTATGGTTGCCTGTGTTACAGCATGTTTGAAAGAATCACAGCTTAACAATGATTTTAATTCATTGTTATGTAGAAATACTGTAATAAAGAGTTTGTTTTGTTTTATTTTGTTTGGGGGTGGGTGTGGGGATTATGGGCTGGTGACACTGGGAGTTTGTCAGTCACTAAATGTGCAGATTCAATCCAAGTACTACAACATTTCAGCTAATTATCCTGCCACCTCTCTCTGCCCCCTTCTCCCAGCACTATTGCCCAAGGGATTCAAGTTCAATGTTTTTCAGACTCCTTTTTCCTTGAGAAAGTGGGGCACACCAAACCTACAAGCCGAGTGTCCCAAGCTGATGAAGGACACCATGATTCATGTTGCCCTCCAAGGACCTGCCCAGTGGCTCCTACATGGAACAGACATTTCATGAAATGCTCAGTGAGCACCTTTCCACCCCTGTTAGGCAAAAATTGCCTTACTGTTTCTCACCTCTTATAGTGTGTCTCTGAGTGTGCAAATGTGTATTCTTGAAGTTGTGCATTAATGTCAGGGTACATAGGTCATTTGAAGAGAGAGTATACAAAGAGGTTTTTCTGCATCAAGAAAACCAATGCTAGAGATGTGAGTTTTCTTTTCTGAGGTTAGACAAAACTCACTAAAGCAAGACAAGGTATTCTTTTTCATATGAAAATACTTCCTTGCTAGAAGGCCATAATGCACAGCTTCACAACAGCTACAATGAAAAACACCTGGTAGCTATTCTGCATATAAACTTTTCATTAAACACTTAAGCTACATCTTTTCCTGCACTAATGAAATGAATCTAACCCACTTAGAGGATTAAAAACACGCTCTAAGTGCTCCATTGCAGGACTGCCCAAGAATCATTACACTCCACCCCTTCGCCCCCTTACAGGGCACTTAGGCATGGTGTGAATTATAGAGAAGTCTGCTCCGTGCTGATTTCGATGTTTCCCTCCTGCTTTTCTTTGCTGTTTAAAATCAGCTAGTGCAACAGCTTGGCACAGGCTGTTTATTCAGGATGCTCGCTAATTCACCACATAATTGCTCATAGGGTCCCATTTTCAGAATTGAAAAGTAGAAGTAGGGAGATCTTCTGTTTCCTGCTGATACAGTGACATATTTAGAAGCAGTTGTCTACACAAGTGTCTGTCTCAGCATGTCCTGAGGCAAAATTCAGCACCCACCAGAAGCACTTGCCCATGCTGCATATTCACCAGGTTTCCGGCACTCAGCCCTTCTGCCAACACCTACTGGGTTCCCACTGAGGCCTGCTGGGCAAAGTTGTTGCTGGTATTTGGTGTGTTTTGCCCCCTACTTCCTAAGGGAAAAGGGTGGCACAATCATACATCAAACTCTCCTGGAGAAATGATCAAGGACAAAATAGCTCCCAGAAATATTCTCTGGAAGTCTAGTAAAGTTCAAGTAGAGATCATACAGCTCTTGAAGTTTTATTTTTTTTAATTTTAAATAAATTGCACATCATCATGAAATTCTGTATTTTAAAAAATACCTGCATTATCTATGGATGCAGGTATGAATGACCTCTCTTCATCACATGCAGCCTTAGCAAGAGACAGTTTTTCATATGAAAGTACTATATTTTAAGCAAACAGGATGTGGTGATTTTAATAAGGGACTCATAATGAAAGGCTCTAGAGTTCATTCAGAATAAATGGATGCCATAGGACATTTTATTTATGTCTGAGATAAGGTTGTACAAATGCACGTCTCCCCATTTTATGAGGGAATTATACTTCTTTGGTAGGTTTCTGACTTGAAATTGGTTAAATCAGTCTCAGAATAGAGTGGACATGAACTTTCACTGTGCTTAGAAGGGAAAATTGTGTGTGTGTGTGTGTGTGTGTGTGTGTGTAGAGTGGTAGTAGTAGTAGTAGTAGTATGTGTGGTGTGTTGCTTCTAGGACAACCCTATCTATTTAAAACCAGCACTTATACTTCATGCAAAAATATAGGGTAAACGAGGTCTCAGAATTTCCAGACCACTGGAGACTTTTCAAATGAAATATCTGTTTGTGAATTGGAAAAGTCCAACCTTGGCAAATCCATTAATGAAAGGCCAGCACATATTGAAATACCATTACGGGAGCTCTCTGGTCCCAAATTATGTGTGTGCCAGAGGGAAGTTGATGGTTTCAATACATCATTTCATTTGGTGAAACACTTGCTGGAATTTCCCTTTAGGCATGTCTGCAGGCACGAAGAAGCTCCCCTCTAAGCCATTCAAAATGCTCCGAAGATTTTATGACAAAAAATTACAAAGTAACATAAAAGGGTTTAACATGTTTGCTGGTCTATGGAGAAACCTATTTCAGCTGATGACTGTCCCAGATGAACTGACAGGACATGTGTTCACTCAACAATCTTTGCTCGAAACTTTGATTGGTGCAGACCCTCTGCTTGGTACAAGGATTCCGCCATGAACAAGACAACCTGCCCCAAACAGGTTAAGAGTTTGGTGGCAACGAGGGCCGTACTCCACCCCCACCCCACTCCCTTTATGAGAACTTAGAAGCAGCAAATTAATGTAGAAGAAAGCTAAAGTGCTTCATCTAGAATACACTGTGTGTGGGGGAGGGGTCCTTCCTTGACTTGGGGTGGAGGGAGAGGGACTGGTGAGTGGTTGAATGAAAATGGTGAGGTGGAGCAGCAGGGAGACAAACCTAGGGTCTCATTGGCATCTGAGGGAAAGAACCAACCACTTAGAGTGACCCTGGGAGGTGGGAGGTACTCAGGAGAAGAGTGAGTCGTGAGGAAGTATCCACCAGGTGCCTCGGTGTCAGTAGGTGGTTTATAAAATGTCAAGACAAGTTGTCAATAGATTTTTTTTTCTCACTGGTCCCATTATGAAAAAAGAGACAATATTCTCAATCTCTGTAAGTCTCTGTGGCCTATCTGGAAGATAAGCATCTTCCCAGAGGATGAGTAGGTCCTGTGCCCTGTGCATTGCTCCATTCCACTCTGCCCATTCGGGGAGGACATAGGACATTGTCAACATTTGAGAAAGAGAGTACACCATAATAGACTGAAGCAGTTTATCCATCTCTGAGTAGGTCATATCCAGGAAATTGCGTGTTGATGACTATCTGCCTTTTGCCCCCAGAAATACCCCATGATGATTACCTGCAAATTATCCACAAAGAATTAGCAGAATCTACTTATTTATCAATTTAGTACTTAATATGTATTCACTCACATAAGAAACAGTAAATTCCAATGCTTGGGTTCAAGGAAACAAAAGCCAAAGAGTTTGGTTCCTGCCTTCCCCTCAATAAAGTTCAAACTGTGAGACAGACAAGCTCCTCGTCCAGGTGGCACCTGCTCTGACAGGATCCCCGTGGCACTGTGAGGTGGCACTAGTTCTGATCCACCAGTCACTCCTCAGGAAAAAGGGGAGGCTATCTGCTTCCACAGAGAGTGACAATCCTGAAAACTCTCTACAGTCTTTTTGTGAGCAAGGGTTGATTTCACGGCAGTAGGTGGAGGTGGTCTGAGAAGCCATGATGGCTCGGGGACAGGGGTGGGCATAGAAAACTACCTGGGAGAAGTGGCACTTGCAAGAGTTCCACAAGAAAGAAATTATTGTGCCAGAGAAACCTTAGGGGAGGGGACAGAGCAGCCTGCACTGGAGAATCACGTGTTGTTCACCACAACTCTAAAAGCAAGGTTTACATATATCACTATATGTGAAAATATATGTACTTACTAACTCCACTCTTTAACAAAACTAGCAGGGCTGTGTTTGTCACCAATCACCGAGATGACAAGCTCATTTTGATGCCGTTTGAGTTTTACTCTCTTAGCATTTGTGGCATTATTTGCTGACTTACATTGATGCTGACAGATGTTTGGTTTATATTTAACCTAAAGGTGGCATTTACAACCACAAAGACGCTTAATTATGATTGAATTAAAAACATGCAGGATTCCCATTCCTAAAGAAGACTCTCTTACTAGTCCATAATTCCACTTAAAATGTGAAATGCAAAGTAAATTATTTTTTTAAGAAAAAGCACACAAGGATCCAGGATTCGTTTGGGTAAGGGAACTAATCTCATAGAGTTCCGGTTCTTGTTAGCACAAGCAGTGTCAGAGTTTCAGAATAGTAGTCCTAGGAAAAATCGGAGACTTTATTTTTAAACTGGCCCCCGACATTGAACTGCAGGAGTGATTTGAAATCTGCAATGCTCTTTGCCATGCCAAGCTAGCAGTGAGGTAGAAATGATGGAATAGGCACCCCACGACGGTCAGACCAGTGGGGGTGCCATGTTCTTCACACCAGAGCCACAGACATCTTGTCCTGTGCAGTGCTCTTTCTCCTTCTGCCTTGAAGGAGACAGTGGGGTCCCTGAGGAGCAGCCACCTTTGTTGAAGAAGAAAAATCACTGCAGATCCACAACTTAACATGGAATAGCCCCAAAACAATGCTGCCTATTTTTCACTGTTGCTGTTGCGAAAGTTGTTGATTTTTTTTAATTGTGGATTTTAAGATGGGGAAGATTACTTAAGTAAAACAGATTTAGAATTAGATTTATAAAGGGTTATTTTAGTTGAAGAGAATGGGCATCCAGGAGATTCTTAATAAAATATCTCTGTCTCTTGTGGGAGGGATATTTTTTAGTGACACCCAAATGAATAAACAATGATTGAACTTCAAAGCTGTAAGAAGCACACGCACACATAGACACACACAGTGTGAGTAAAAATGTGTTGTTAAAAGGTCACAGACAATTTTACTAACTAAAGTATTAAAATGTAAAGCTATGGTTTCTCTGAACATCTCTTTAACCCTCCCTGAAGGATTCTGCACCCTCTAATTTGTACCACAGGTGCCCATATTTCTTTGGTCTACCATCCCTTTTCAGGAAAAAAAAAACTACCCAGAGGCAATTTGGTAATTAAATATGTGTGCATCATAGTACATATTCCAGCATAAAGTGTCAGTATCTGCTTTGTGGCTCCCTCCCCAGGACTGTTGCAGCTCCTTCAGAGGCCAGTATCACCCACTTTGGGAAACACTGGTGCAGGCCATGTCACTACAGGACTTTGGGCTTCCTCCATGGCCTCAAAGTATGTGTTTTTTCAATGCTCTTTGCATTTGGGGAACACAATGAGGGAAATGAAAAGCTGTCGGGTGAATGGGTTAAGATTTCCTAATGAAATTCTTGTTCGTCAAAGAACAAGCAAATACACTGTCATGATAAAAATGATTCCTTGTTAAAATTTCTGCCTTTTTTTCATACTAGAGCAGTTTTCATTAAAAACAAAAACTTAGCGTAAGCCCATGTGATTCTGTTGTGTCCTTTGTAGCCAATAGATCAAAGACCATAACCTTCTGAGCAGACTTCTTTGCTTTGAATTTAACTGGCTGGTAGACCCCATTGGAAGCCACACTTTTGAATGGCCTTCATTTTCTGAAATACCTGAGTGAAATCCATATACTTCTGACCTGAAGTCTAGGGTATGTTGAGATTTAAATTTGTAATTATTGGTTGGACGACTGTCTTTTGGTAGCGAGGTAAGCCAATTTGACATTGCAATAGAGCTCTTTCTGGCAGGCTTCTTGCAATTTTGATTGAGTGTTTTATAGATAATATTTTGTTACTAGAATAAGAAACACCTTAATATAAAAGTAAGATGTCTGTCATTAATTTTCCTATTCAACAACTCCAAACTTTTGCTTTTTCTGTCACAAAGCAGTAGCCTGTGTTCAAACATATCTTCTCTGTCTATCCTTAGTCTGCTGCTATTGCTGCTCTGATGTGTGAACTCAGCAGGAAACAGACAGAAAGCTTTGGGTGGACATTTTTTTTCTAAGGAGCAAGCGCATTTCAACATATTTCAAAGCACGAAATTGCTAGATTCTATTACTTTCCTCTGCACTTTGTATTTGAGAATTTTCTAATCTCCTAATCGTTTCTGCTTAGCACAGGCTGCTGATACTTTTACAGACTTGATTACCCTAATATTGACTCTCCTTAGCTTATTGTGATCATCATATTAATAACAACTGCCACTAACATAGAAGGAGTCAAATCAACAAAACCCTATTACATTTTTAGGATACTCCTGTGGCAGGAACCTTGTGAAACCTCTGGTCTACATTATATTATTGAATCCTTAGTAATCTCTGAGTAGGCCTCCTTATTCTTTTAACAGATAAAAGAATAATCAAACATTCGATACAATTGCTTGCACAAAATACAGGACTGAAACCCAGGGATGCCTGATTATAAAATGTAGACTCTTAGTCAAGATGGCAGGCAGGATACAATATTCCCTGATTGTCATATGTGGTTTGACTCTACACAGTTTTTTCTTGATATAGTTGTGTACTTTAAATGATATTTAAAAGTAAACAAGAGGAAATGGACTCCTCATAATCCAGTAGCATATTATTTAAAGTAAAATTTCGGGCTTCTACTCATTTGGAAAGCAAAGTTTTGGGGTCTCTATATTGTCATCTTCAAAGAAGGTTTGCTGCACAAGATCATACAGGCATGGCCTGGCTTTTGGCAGAGTGTACACTAGAAAATGATAGAAGCATAGACCAATCAAGTGCATTCTACAATATCGTCACAGTTGCAGCTTCTTTTCAAGACAGGCCTCTCATTTGATAAAAGGTGGGCTACAGTTTAGATTTCAAAACATTTGTTTGGTGGAAGGCAGGAGTCTAAAGTGGGAGCCTTCAGTCTGTTTCAAGTTTTAACATACGTTCACATACCAGTTGAGCTCTTTGTATGACTTCCCCAATGCTTGCTGACCATGAAACCAGCAATGTATCTATGCTTAAACAAGCTCACAGTGCTCTCCTGGTGGAGTGGTTTCAAATAAGTGGTTAACTTTATGAGGAGCAGTTCGAAACCATCAGCTGCTCTTCAGGAGAAAGATAAGGCTTTCTGTTTCCTTAAAGAATTGCAGTCTCAGAAATCCACGGTGGTTTTCCACTCCATCATCTGGGGTCACAGTGAGTCGAAACAACTCCACACAATGAGTTTTGAGGTTGGACAAGTCCAGACAAGCCCATTTACTTGTTTTCCTTGAAGAGAGCGGTTGGCTATAGATAAACTAGTATGTAGAAAGATGCTCACACAAAAACCTATGGAACTTTCCTGGGTATTGAAGGAAGATCATCGTATGTGATCTTGCTAAAGTAAAAGGTTAGGTTCTGAGTGATTAAGTCTCAAGGCTGCAATGTCACATCATACCCTTACCATTTTAAAGATGTCCTGAAACCAATCCATGTATTTTAATAAAATACACTGTTATGCATGTGATCCAATCATGGGCCTTGTTCCCCTTCTGCAGTGATGCATTGGTTGTTACCAATGATCCTGTGATGATTTTCTTTTTTTACTAGGATATAGATAGAAACAGTGCCTAATAGTTAGTGGGAGCCCATCTGACTCCTGACTGGGTATATGCTGACGATTTCCCTCATCTGCATGACCCTCCCTGTTTGGTTCAGGGCCTCTGGAAGGTTCTGGGTCAAACTTGTTCAGTTCTGGAGTCACTCCCCCCAGCACAGGGGTCAGTCATGGAGGGAGGGGCCTCTGGAATACTGACCCTCATCCAAGGCCCCAGATGAAAAGTCCTGAGGAATCAATTCTGTATTCACGGAATTAAGAGGACTGCTTGTATTTCATTACCACTGTGGATTTTTAACTGTGAATATTTTAAAATAAAGAAGATAAAAATCAAGCAACCAAATCAATGTGAAGGGGTGGGAAAGTAGTGGAGATCCAAAACCCATCTGCAAGCTAACACATTAAAGACCGGATAAACTTGGGACTCAACTGCAATGTGTTAAGTCTTTTTAAAAATGTTTTCAAAGTTGCTGTCATTGTCAACTCCAACTCCTTGTGACGACATAGGGGTTTGCGTCGAGCTGTGTCCAGGGAACTTTTCAGTCACTGGTGTTTTAGAGGGAGATGTTTAGCATGGCAGCCTGCTTAGATGGAGTTGACTTGCCTAACAATCACAAGTCACTTAGTAGTTGAAGGGGTGACCCATTCATACACCCTAAAGTCTCAGCCACTTTACAGTGTCATACATATATGTAAAAACAATTAATTAAAAACACAACAAAACAAAACAATTAATCTTAACTATACTTCAACATTTAGCCAAAGGACATATATAGGGAGATATGTTTTACATCTACCACATTGAAATTCTAGCAGTGCGGAATTTGGGGGTGTAAGAATATAATCCCAGCTCTAGACCTGATCTCCCTATGTCATTCGCTTTGGATCTGGCCTGCAAGAACTAGGAGGATAAAGTAACACTTGGAAAGGGAAAAGCCATCTCCGTTATTTCATTAATAGCGATCACCAGATGATCATTCATTGCAAACTAATACAATTAAAAGACATACATTGATGCAAACTAGATCACCGATGCCTTTTAAACTGCCACATAATCTTTGACAGAACCTGAATACAGAAACATACTGTAATGCCCTGAAAGCTTTACGAAAGAGAAAAACAAATGAGGATTGTTATTTGGGCATAATCAGATTGAAAAAAAATTACATTGCACATGTTTTCTAAATGGCAAATAGTAAAGTGCATCCTGGTAATTTGTGGCATTTTGTCAAATATTTAAATTTTAAAACATCACCTGAAACATCATTTTTCCTTTGTTCTAATGAAATAAATCCATATAGATTTAAATTTTGTGTTGTTTTGCTCACTTCAGCCAAATTCTACTCTTTGGTCTCCAAGGATCATTTTCTTCTTAAGTCTAAATCCTACGGATGTCTTGGCACCTAAAGATAGACTGCCTTGATCACACAAATTACACAATAGGCAGTCAGTGTATTAATAACACATAAAATTAATTAGAGAATAAAAACAGCATAAAAATAAGAATGAAATCCTCTACTTTAACTACCAAGGACATGTAGTGATAATCTGATAATCTGATAATGTACCTGGTATATATTTTTGTTTAGTAATATTATTTTCCCATAAGTAAATCTCTAGGATAATATGAATATAAACCAACAAAAAACACTGCACAGTGGTTTTCATGAGTATGAACGTGAGATCATCAAAAAGTAAAAACAATAAAGTAGTACCCAGTATCCTTCCATTTTCAGAGATAAAAGCATTTACATTTAAAAAAACAATTAAGACTACAGCAAGGTCAAAATCAGGCTTAAAAAATAACTTCCATTGAAGCTTGAATATTTAAATTTGAGATTGCCTTGAAAATTGTTTTCTTGATCTGTGATTTAGTCACTAAGATGAAATACAAAACCATAGAAAGTTGACAAAAGGGAGAGGATTTCATAGAATAACTTACTATTGATTTGCCTTTGGTTATAGTTTCCCACTTCAGAATGTCCTTAGAGACTGAGGACAGAAACAATATAACTAGACATCGGGATTACCTCAGAGTCTTTAATAATTTTGTTGTTAGCTGCTGTAAACTTGACTCAGGGGATCCTGTACACAATGGAACAAGATCTTCTTCAGACAGACTTGTGCCATCTGTGTGATAGATGTGGATCAAACTTTTGTCATCTAGAGGGCTTTTACTGCCTGGTTCTTTCAGAAGTAGATAGCTAGACTCTGGATGCTTAGCTTGGAATGCATTGGCTGGGAATATACCTGGTCTCCCGCATGGCATGAAAGGTCAACAATGTGACACTGAAAACAAACAACTACTCTCCTTCCAAATTTGTTTTAAAATCAAATGCATGTTATTGGCTTGCTAGCCTGTATTTTAATACTTTTTTTAGTTGTAACTATTTCAATCACCAACAAGTATCTGTTTCAAAACAAAACAAGACACTAGATGATTTGCTTACTAATGACTGATGGTGCCTTTCATTTCCAGATCTAAGTCTGACCAATTGGGCTACTAAACACAAGGCCAACTCTTCAAACCCACCAGTCGTTCCACCTGAGAAAGTTGAGGTAGTTTCCTCCTGTAAAGCTTTCAGGGCTTGAAAAACCCAAAAGGGCAGTTCTACTCTTTCCTGTAGGGAAGCTATGACTCAGAGTCATCTTGATGGAAGTGAAGTTGGTTTAAGAGAAGTTCCAGAAGATGCTTTGGACTTTGTGGCCCAAATAACCATACCTGAATATAACTGTATGAAAAAAATAAAAGGGAAGCAATGTCTCTAATGTATTGAAATGGAAAGAAATTTAAATTAAATCCATTTTTAGCATGACCTCTGGAGGGAAACATGTGCTCTCAATTTCAGAAAAACATTAAGCATGTGGCAAAAGAGTTGGAGACCACAGATAAATTGGGTAGGTAAAGGGAACACTCATAAAAGAGACATGAATTTCTCTTCTGAATTGGAGTCAGATGGACTTATGCTCAAGCACAAGTTTGCCTTCTGATGTGGGGTAAAAGATTAGGGAAGACAGATCAGAGCTTTCTAATTCTGCAAAATTTAGGACCAAAAGACCTCCTTTTAAAAACATTGTTAAAAAAAAAAACCAAGCAAATAAATCAAAAGAAATTCACTACCAGTAAGTAGCTGCCCACAAAAAGGGGCCTATGGGACAGGGTAAAACTGGTCTTGTGGGCTTCTCCGATAGGAACTCTCTACCCAAGTAGAGAGCCTATCTTTTTCCCATAGAGTGACTGGTGGTTTTGAACATCTGACCTTGAGGAGTAACTACTATGTCAATGTTAAATATATTCACACACACACACACACACACAAACACACTTCAGTACAAGAAACACAGTACAAGAAACAGAGCAGGTATCCAACTAATTGATCAAAGTATTTCAAACCTCTTTTTCTCTCTCCCTAGCTTTCATATGACACAGTTATGGGCAAAGTCCTAAGAGCTGAATTATATATACTTGCATATACAGTATCTACTGGGGTCCTTGGGTGCTTTGAACAATTTAGTGAGTCTTACTGACGACATCAAAGGTGCTGCTGGAGAATGGTGATGGATATCTAAAGGTTCATGAGCTGGAGAGGCCAGGAAGCAGCTCCACTCAGACACACCCAGTACCAAATTACCCAATAATAAGAATTATTATTGATAATAAACAAACTAAACACTTTTAAGAAATAGGTAGAAAAACACATGAATTGTGCGGTGAGTGCCACCATCACTCAATTATCCTGGGACTCTAAATATTTGGTTTCATACTTATTGAGAACACTTTATAAACTTCCTGAAGAGTATTCATCAATAAGAGGGCGCCCTTGTGAAACAGCACACTCCCGGGCAGGGAAGAACTTCATTTTCTCAGCGTGCTCTCAGAAAGGTGTAGGGGTTTCTCTGTGTTAGAAAGGCTATCTGCCCGCTAGCTAGGTTTGCTTCAGTGGACTGATGGATGTACACATAAGGGCCTTGCTCAATTCTAATTTAATTCTGGAAATCTATCTCCTTGATGCCTTTAATTTTTCTGACATGAAAACGTTCTATCTTTTGTAGCTTCTCCCGTTTCTGCGGAGGGTAGTGTACTCCAGTGGAGCTGGGAGGGAGAAGTAGTAAAGAAGCAGCAATAAACAATCCCCCAAAACCAATTTTCACATTGGCAGAAAAACATGAGAACTGAAAATAGCCATAACTTGAAACAGTGGCAGATCCTTGGCAGTGCATGATTTGAGATTATTAACGAAAAATTTAACTACAAAGCATGCACAACTTTTACATTCAGAAGGCTGGTGTTTTTCACATAGGCAATGATCACAGGTGAGCTAAAATGGACCCAGCAAGGTACTCATTTCAATGTTCTGCAGTTTATAGTAATGAGAACAGAAAAAGCACAGGGATGATTCTAAGGGAACTCTTTCTAACCCTCTTTGTTTAACCTCGGCTTTAGCAGTGACCTTAGTCTTCTGGCTTCCCGACTGCACTAGTAATTAGTTTCTTTTTATAAAGGAGATATTTTTACTTGCCTCCTACATCACAGATATCTTGTTGGAAATTATTGAGATAACATATCTCAAGTACAATGAGGTATTCAGGAGGGGAAAAAAGACGCTAACAATGGTTCCGTAAACTGATTATATATTTTGCTAAGTTTGTGCACTGCTTTATTTTCAAACATGAGGGGGTCCACAGAAAACATGCATTCTCCTTTTTCTAATTTTAATCTTTGTGAACACGCAGCCGAGTTTGACTCAAATCATACAATGGGGAACAAGAGGTCTCCCTCCCTACTTTGCAGGCATTCTGCAGAAAGGGGGATAGAGCACAAACCTGTAGGCTTTCTCTAGTTCATGACTTTCGTTTTCTTTACCCTTTCCACCATATCAAAAATGCTCTTTATTCTTTACTTTTCTTCTTCCTTTTTTTTCCTGCTTCTCTAGGCATATCATTCTCATTCTCTTTGAAGCGGACTCCTTCAATCCCCCTTAAAAATCTATTGTTCCTGAGGCTCCCAAACCTACTGGTACAGGTTTCTTCCATCAAGTCTGTGTTTGCAGAGGAGGGTAAACATGATCATCAAAGCTGGCTCATCTCTTGTTTTCCTCAATTAAAGAGCTAGCTGTACTGAAAAAAATATGCACCATCCAAGGAAATAAATATCTGATGGCACTACCATGGTTTTCAAATATTTTAAATTCAATGCTTTTTTAGGTGAAACCGGAGTGCAGTTGGCAATAAGAACGAATATTTGAAAACTCCTGCAGATATTTTCTATCTTATTCTCAAGTCGTTTGTTCCTGGCTCATGGTCTCAGCTACGAGAAAGTTGGAAGGAGAAAGAGTCCCTCCTTTTGTCTTTCTTGAGGGAACAGTCTTTCCATGGTGCCTCTTGCTTTTTCACTTTGCCACCTAATTTTCCAACCTCAGCCTAAGGAAACACCTTGTATTGTCCAGCACTAAATCAGAGGCCCATGGGAGTTCATCACTCTGATCTATTTTGTGCAACAATCTAGAGATAGAATATATAGCGGCTCCAATAGTTCAGACAGTGATAGGACAGTGTAGTCTGTGCAGCAAGGTCAAGAGCAATGGACGGCAGAATGGGTAAGTTAAAGAGGCAAGAGTAAAACCAATAATAGATTAAGAAGACAAAAGAAAGGGTGGGTAGAGAAAATATTTGTCTTGGGAGCCAGTTGCTGGGGTTACTCTTTGTACAAAATACAGGAAAAAAAGAATTTAGCATCAACATGCTACATTCTACAAAGATGAAATGTGTAAGAGAAAAGAGATAAGTATTATTGAATTCAGATTTTATAAAAAGATTTCAAAATAGAAAATGAAGGAGAGAATTTTCTAAAATTGGCCTGTGGTGATAGTCATTTCACTAGATGCTTCTAAGAGACACAGAGAGAGAGAGCCAGAGAGAGAGAGAGAGAAAAGAGATTTATTATTAAATATATTTGAAAATGATGCATATATACTTCCTCCTGTTCATTCACAATATGAATTAACATATCAAAGCCTCAAAACTCCTGCCTCAAAGAAATTGATTTAAATGTGTACAAGGTATTTCTCAAATTTCATGGCCATTAAGCACTTTTGCATAGGAAAACTAAAAGTAGCTCTTTTAGTGGTGTTTCTAACTCTCTTGAGATTTTTTCTTAAAAAAAAGAAAGAAGAAAATCTGCATGATGTAGAAGAGATCAATGAAGAATCATGAATTAATTTAATCTTTCTGTTTGATGCAGGTACCAGAACTGAGAGATGGACTTCCTTTTCCCCTTATAAAGGACAAGATAGCAAATGTATAGATTATCGGGACCATGATTCTGCTGTGCAGGGAGACCATGAATCAGAATAAACTAGAAGAAACTCAACAATACAGCACAACAACAAAATGTTGAAACATATAATCTCCAGTTGTTGTTTTTCTTTTGACCTTTTTAAAAAACCACCCTTTAAAATATAGTAGTTTATTATTATGTATTAGAATTATTATGTATTAGAATGTTCCAAGGCAGTCCTTTGTTCACAGTGTGCCAACTCTCTGCTCTAGAACATGAGTACATTCATGGAAAGGATCAAATACAGAGAAAGAAATTGGTAAGGTGAGAAAATGAAAACAAATCACTAAAGGAAAACTGTCTATGAAATACTGCTTAGACTGTTTCCTTATGGTTTATACATGGTACAGTTTCATATTTCTCAAGTGGATTCTTTTCATCTAAAGTCTCAATTCCATACAGTATACATGGCCTAAAGACTTAAATGTGGCTAGACATATTCAATCACAAGTGCCCCCCTGGGTAGAGTAAGCAGGTCATATTTGGCTATTAACTGCAAGACGGTGGTTCATTCCCACTTTAGTGCCCCACGGAAGAAAGGCTTGGCAATCTCATATTGTAAAAGTTACAGCTATGAAAACCCTGTGGAGCTGCAGTTTACTCTGTAAGAGTAGACTTGGGGGTCACCCTGAGTTGAAATCAACTCAACTGATTGCCAAATAACAATACCACTGACATCCCTTTAGTGCCTCATTGTCTGCTGCTGTTGTTAACCCTGAGAGAGCTGACCTTCAACTCACAGCACCCTCAGGCAGAGCAGAAGGAAACATTGCCAGGGCACACCCAATCCCCATGATTATTTGTTGGACGAATTCAAAAAGGAAAGTGCCAGGACTTTCTTCATAGGATAGTGCAGAAACTTTAGCCTGGGAAGGATCGTGGAAAGAGGCATGCTAACCCTGAGAGATGGTGCTGGGTGCCGAGGACCTGCATTGATTGCAATCTGAGTTTCAAAGAGGAAGGTAAGCAGTCAGCTGCTAAATCATTAATGACTCAGGTTTCAGAAACTAAACAATTCTACAGGTGTTCGCATTTCCTTAGTTTTTTTTTTTTGCTGTCATCCTATTGTGTGTATCTTATAATAGAAAGTTATTCAATCTTTTATCCTTTAAAGACTGCTTTTCCACTTACATTCTATGATCCATCTCTCTTTATTTGCCTGTGGCCTTTCCTTCTTGGGGTTTCCTAGTGAGACAGGACAAGGGAGCATAAGTAGAGATTTGGACAGAGCATGCTCTCAGTCCATGACAACTGCATGGGACTACACTACCCAGAATGCCTTGCCCCCCCCCACCCCACAATGGACAGATGGGAATCTTGGTGTGCATATGTGTGTATGGGGGAAACAATTTCACATTTTTCAGGGAGTAGACTATCAGTGTGGCCTGGTAAGGTTTCCTTCATTTCTAAATATAACTTTCACATAATCTCTGATATCTTTCACAAGTCATTCTTTCTCTTGATAAGAAATTAATTACAGTAACACTTGCTTCCAGATTAATCTATCTAGTCCAGACACATGGTCTCAGCTACAAACCTAATTACTCCAATGGCCATCTGATATTTTTTTACAAAACTGGTTGGTCATTATGAATTTGCTCTTTTCAAATGGAATCCCACGTTCTACCCAAATCATTTCTTTCTGCTATTTCTCCAATTTCCTGGAAGATTTTTGTATTACTTGCTAGCTTTCTTGAAACACTGGGAAGTTCTGCTATCAATAGTATAGTGAGCATTTAGTTTCATTCCTTAGTTCACTGGTTTAGTTGGGTCAATTAAGCGTAAGGCTAACAATGTTATCTGCAAATTAAAGGTTGACCCTGTCATTCTAAAAATCTGAGTAATTCCCCCATCCAGATGCCTGGCTCTCTATTATCCTAAATCATGGGGCCAGACTTTGCTCATATTTACAAAATTGGCAAAATATATCCAAAGGTAATTTAGAATTCCCGTGGCCATCATGAGAGACATTGTAGTTGAAAAGATGTATCCCTTTAAGCGGTACACTTGAAAGGTTCCCCCAATTAAACAGAAGAAATAGTATATCTATAGAAATTAGTATTGAAAAATCCTCTAAAAGATTTCAGGTATCCAAAATGAGTATCAACAGAAGAAGTGCTGCAAAAAGCAAATGACAAGCTCAGAGAGAGATAACTCCACTATATAAGTGACAACTGAGTGACAACAGAAAGTTTTCTCTTCTTCTCTTTATCCAAACACTTTCCTTTGGCTAGTCCATTGTCACAAGACCTTCCAACACAAGAGGACAGTTCTATAGCTGCCCTTCTTCCCCTGTCCAGTAGGCCATTGTTTTTAGGTGAACATTTACCCAGCAGAAGATAGTCCCATTTTACTGTTTCTATACTCATTGTTCTCTACCATTGGTTACTCAATGAAGTAGCATTGGTTACAATTTTCACAATGAACCCACCCACATTATCATGATTTCCATTCTGTGTGCTTTCTTCCCATTGATCTCTTCTCTCTTCCCCTCCTTGACATCTCACTTCGGTTTGGGGGTTGCTGTTGATTTGGGGGTGTAATATAATTCATTAAGGGACATTGCATGTGTTCATCAGTTTATCCTATAATGTAGTGTACTGTGTGTCTGAAAGGTGACCTTCAGGAGCCCTTTCAATTTTAGGCAATTTTGTGATGCTAGTCTCTGGTATTCCCCTCATCCCTGTCAGTTCATTGGACTGTGTGTGTGTGTGTGTGTGTGTGTGTGTATGATTTTGAGTTTTGTCTTACCTGTTTTTCTCTAATTCTTACCAGAACCTCCCATTGTGTTAAAGGAGCTGTGTTCCCTGGGCAACACAGACAATCATGGTGGCTGGGCACTATCTGGCTCATCTCATCTCAAGTTAGAAGAGGCTGTGGTCTGTTTGGGTCATGATTCCTGTGTATTTATTATGCCATCCGAGAGCCTAAGCTTTCCTCATTCTCTTTTACTCCAGGTGAGGAGAGACAAAGAGGTGTATCTTTGATGGCCATTCACAGTTTTTAAGTCCCAAGGTATTACTCATCAAAATAAGATGAAGAACATTAAATTTCCGAAATATATATATTTATATCCAATTGACTAAGTGGTCTCATGAAAATAAGATTCTACGCTCCTCAACCCAGTAAGCCAATTCCAAGAGTTGTGTGAATGTGTTTAATAAATCTCTTTAACTGGGCTGTCTATGTGCTTTATACATCTATGAAAACACATACATGTAAATAAGATTTTTATATATATAATAAATATACTTCATACATATTCATATATACACACACACACACACACACATACACACACACATATATATACATCATGCCCAGGTAATGCAGTGGTTGCCAGTTGGGCTGTAACCTGTATGGTAGGAAGTTCACAATCACCAGCAGCTCTTTAGAGAAAGACTGGACTTTCTACTCCCTAAACAGCTGCAGTCTCAGAAACCCACAGGGGGTCATTATGAATCAGCACTGACTTGAGGGCAGTGATTTTGGAGTATATTGGTATATGTAAATAGGATACATAAAGATCTGTGGTCTCTGAACATCTAAGAAACAAATGTCATGTGTCTTATAAGTTTCTATGTATAAGGTTTTCAAGGAATCCCTAGAGGACATATGTTGGACATATTGTTGGAAGAGCCCCATCCCTGGAGAAGGCTATGCATGGGAGAGTGCTAGAAATAAGGAAGGCCCTCAATAAGATGAATTGGCACAACGGCTGCATCAATGAGCGCAAACATAAGAACACTTGTGAGGGTGGGATGGCCCAAGGCTGAGCACGAGCAGTGTTTGGTTCTGTTGTGCATGGGGTTACTCTCAATTGGACTGGCCCAGTGGCACTCAATGGCAACACAGCATCAGAATCAAGTCCATGTCTACGGACTCAGTCTTGGCTGAGTTTATAGATACACCGATACTTATACGTGCCACATCAATACTTATAAGTGGACATATATGAAATAGCTTCCTTTTAATAAAAGGCTGCGCAAGTTACCCACCAACCTTGATTTCTTCTTTAGGGTAGGGCTTTCATTTAGAGAAAGAGAACATGGCCTGGGTTGGGGTCAGTTTTCAGAGGTCAAGTCCGGGCACATTTACAGGTTCCTTGCCAGCCCTGGTGGCATATTCAAGATGTGGTACTTCTTTCTCCCTGTGTTCTCGATGTTCTCTTATTTCTCCTACCAATGCCTACCTCTTCAAATACTATACTTTTGCTATGGAGCATTTCAATCACAAATGGATCATTTAAGGGACTCTGATTATTTGCTGTGCAAAGACAATATGAAAAGTAGCTGCAATTTCGTCACTAGGGACTTTGTAAGCAACATGGACTTTACAGGCTCTCACATATTTCCTTCATCTGCACCTGCATCGTAACCAATTCACCGGAGACTCCTAGCTACGGGAGTTCGAGAAGCACCACTCTAATGAAGGACTATTGATTCTTCATGGCACAAGTCACCTGCAGAGAAGTACATCTATCTTTTATCTATGGGTGTTCACGGGTACAAGGCACACACTTTCCCCAAGCTAGTTAACGAGAGCCCTTCCAGTACTAACTGGCCCAGGGCTTTTGTATGGTGATGGCCATAAATCTTCAGAATGAGGGCATGGCCAGGGCAGAACAGAGGCAGGATGGAGGAGAGCTGGTGGCCCGACTGCACTCCGGGGAGACATAAATATGCACACTTGAAGGGTGTGTTTACATACGCTTTGCTCGCAGCTGTACAGGCTGCAAGCAATAACGGGGCAAGTGTCCACTTCAGTTAGATCGAAGTCTCAGTAAAATGGAAAGAAAAGTGAACTCCCACTTCTGCTGGGAGCAGCCAGGGAGAGAGAGAGAGAGAGAGAGAGAGCAGCCTCACTTAATATTCTCCTAAGTTCAAAATAATAATATATTTTCCAGAGGGTACTTTTATTAAAACTGATAAGGCATACCTGAATGGAATTTAAATTAATCAGAACACATCGATTATTCAATGTCCATATGAGGGAGCAGTTCCCAAATGAAGTTGACTCAACTTTACTTAAGGACATGTTCCAATTTTAAAGAAAATCAGGGTTTGTTTTTTTTTTGGGGGGGTGGTTTAAGGGAAAAGACTGTGTCTATTATAGATTTAAGCATGTTAGAAAATTAATAAATTATGGCACTTCCCATTTCAAATAAAGTGTTCTTTTGAAATAGCTAACAACATTTACAATTATAAAATTGGGCAACTATAATAATTTCTGAATAACATACATATGCATATATGTATGGATATAGAGATGTATATATGGCACTTGATATATGCTGGATTTTGCAAATAGTAATTCATTTAGTTTTCATAACAGAAAAAGGTAATGTTATTATTCTCCTTAAATAGCTGAAGAAACTGAAGCAGTGAGAACTTAGATAACTGAGGCCAGATAGCTAAACGGTGGAGTTTAGCTTTAGAATTCACTTAATTCATTTTACTCTTTACTAACGCTTGGCATAGGAGGCTTGGTCATCAGGATTGTCTCTTCCTTCTCATTACACCAATCAGCAAGCAAACAAAGAATCAAAAACAAACCAACAATATTATAAAAGAAATATACACATGCACACACCATCCACAATAATTGTATTGATTTGTGAAATTGCCTTCTCTTTGTCAGAGAGGTCAAGCCGACTCTTAACAACCTCATAGGACATGGTAGAACTTCACATGGAGCTTCCAAGACTGAAATTCTCGAGGACAGTGGAAAGCCCCTCGCTCTCCTGTGGAGCCAGCTTGTGGCTGCCCACTTCTGACCTTCAGTGTAGCATCTCAGTGCATTACCACTATGCCATTAGAGCTTTAGCTGGTGACAAATAGTCTCACAAGAAAAGGTAAAAGTTAAATGGCTGGTATTCCCAGGAAGTGTTCACTTTTAGGACAACGTGTGTTTTAATCATCTACTGTAGTCATAATATGATACCGCAAAAGTAGTTCCATAGAACATCACCAATTTATGACCTCTAAGCTCTATGAAGAGCAGACATCTGACTACAAGACTGACTTCACTTACAATCTCAAAATCAAGGTGTGGGCAAGACTGCATTCTTTTAGTGAAGCTCTGGAGATGGATCCAGAAACCCTGGCTGTACAATTCTTGAAATGCCATCTTCTAGTCAAAGAGTTGGCAATTTGAACCTACTAGTTTCTCTGTGGAAGTAAGTTGCTTCAATGGTTTTCATGAAGATACACAGATTGTTACTTTGTTTTTTGTTGTTATTTTGTTGATTTTTGTCTTCATTGTTTTGCCTGGCTTTCCCAGAATTTTTTTGCACTTATTATGTCTCTGCCTGTCCATCTAGGTAAGATAGGTGGAATAAGCAATTCGGAGAAGAAAACGATAGGACCAATGGTTCTGGGAGAACACTGGAGAAGGAGAGGAAGGAGAAAGGAAGGGGCAAAGGAGGGGAAAACTCAGGGACAAGGGAACAACAAGGGACAAGGGAACTCAAATCAATGGAGACAAGGGTTTAGGAGGCCCAATGGGACTTAATCAAGGACAATGTCATAGTGAAGAATT
This sequence comes from Nesogale talazaci, assembly GCA_004026705.1. NCBI lineage: Eukaryota > Metazoa > Chordata > Mammalia > Afrosoricida > Tenrecidae > Nesogale > Nesogale talazaci. Next base: position 36,595 of record PVJH01000472.1, read on the forward strand.
GCAGAAAGCCGAAGGAAAGCTGAAGATGATAGTGGAATTAAAGTAAAGCAAAAATTAAAAGAGAAAAGAACTAGGAAGCCAAGGACATTTATTGTGACCTAAATACAGGTGTGTACATATGTAAATATATTTGTGGATAATGGAAAGGAAATAGATCTATGTACTTATAATTACATGTTAAGTATTAAGGTAGCACGTGGACATTGGGCCTCGACCCAAGTGCTCCCTCAACACAAACACACTTTGTTCTAATAATCTGACATTCCGTGATGCCAGATTATTCCTGACACGATCACTACAGACAAAATTGGTGCATAAGCAAATGTGGTGAAGAAAGCTGATGGTTCCCTGCTATCATCTGGGGTCTTAAAGGCTTGAAGACAAACACTCAGCCATCTAACTGAGAGGCAACAAATCTCACCTGAAAGAAGCACAACAGCCTGTGAAGTCATGAAGTTTCAATCGGATCAGGTACCAGGTATCTAAGACCCAGAACAAAATCATACCAATGTGAAGGAGTGGGGGGGTGGGGGAGAGAGGGGAGTGCAGAGTGGAGATCCACATGTATCCATATACATGTATATATACCTATATATGCTGTTTGTGGGTAAGATAGAGGGCTGTTCACTGGTTCTAGGGGCTAGGGCATGAAATATTTAGAGGTGGGTTGGGGCATTGTATGTCCTGCACAGAGTCTTTCATCACTTGCTTGATGTCAAAGAATGCTTTCAAACACAATCTTAACATATTTTCCAAAGAGGTGAAAAGCTCGCTTATTCCTGTAACTTAAGAAAGACATCTGGCCCAAAGGGTGGTGTCAGCATTCATCTCTCTGCTCCCAAATGAGCTGGATAAAACAAACATATTTTGATTCTTAGCTGTTCAAAAGTGGGATCATAGAGATACCCAACCTCAAATTGGATGCGAATCCATTTTCATATTACTTGTAGTGTTTAGTAAAGGCATGTGAAGATTTTGGACAAATACCACAACCATTAACCCATGCCAAGTCCACTGCCCTTTGCCCATTCTGGCTCAGAGTGAGAGACCATATGACAGGGGTTCCTGAGTCCCAGTCTTTATGCTTCCTCCTCTTTTCCTTAGGGGATAGCTGGCGCTTTGAGGCATTGGTCTTTTGCTTAGCAGCCGACCTCTTTAACCCCACCAGGGCTCTTTCTTAAAAATCCCGAATGGGGCACAAGGCATTTTAGCATCCTTCTCTCACCCCTCAGGAGGTCTTTGCTTTTCAACAGAGTTTCTAACTATTGTCACTACTAATTCTCTAAATGCAGTTAGCCTGCATGGCTTTTACTCATGTTTCTCAATGGCCGCCTCTGTAAATACAGGGCAGCTGAAAGCAAAACACACATGCTCATCTCCAGAGAAGGCTGACACACAACTGCTGACACATGAATGAATGGGATGCTTTATCTAACCAACACCCCAATGCAAATGAACTGCAGAGCCAGAAAGTGAAGGAATTCAAAGGCTTTCTTGATTGCCTTCTTTAAAATGCCAAGAACTTAAGCTGGCCTTTCTTATCTTCCACTGCATGCATGTGACACTTTAGGAGGTCTTTCTTATTGTACTATAATTCAGGGATTGTTCCAGCTCTGTGCTCCATGCCTTTTTCCAAAGGGCAGCCTGAGATGTATAATTCGGGTAATGAACAGCTGCATAATTTAAGGGTCGAGCTAGCAGGGCACTGTTCCTTATTTGTGTTGCTTTTGCAGTTTGCCAAGACGTTGCAGGCCTATTTAGGAATACGATTTTTTGACTGCTTTATTTCTCTCCGATGATATATGCTGGGATTTGGTTGTGTTCCAGAAAGTGAATCTTATCAGCAGAAGTACCAGAGCAAGCTTTTCTCTCATTTTACTCCAAAGGGCAGCAGCACTGAGCTATAATGATGTAATTTTTTTTCCAGCCATGCACACTCTGTGTTCTATCAGGCAGGGTTGTTTAAACCTAGCCCTGTCCCTTTCCAAAGCATGATAGACTCGATCACTGAATTATCAAAGGCATTTCCACACTACCTCCCTCTCGCATGGGCCAATCTCCAGGACTTTCAAAAGGAGCAGGCAGCGCGAGGTCCTTCAAGATGAAGGCTACATGCTGATTAATCAGCTGCTTTTTTAATTCCGTCTTGGCAAGTATCCCCCTGTTTGTAAATAAAAGGTTTACCCTGAATTTCCTGTAAAGCAGGGAGCATAAGGCTGCCTTAGAGCCCGTTCACAGAGCGGGTGAAGCCACAGCGATGTGCTGCGTCTACTGCCATAAATACTCCTTCAGCTTGTCTAGAAGCTTTCCCTGGGAAAGAGCTCATCTAAACACAATTGTCAGTTCACCTTGAGAAAGCCGGAGCGGAGAGGCAGATCTTTAAACAGAGGCTCCTTCTCTTACGCTGTAGCACTCCCTGAGACCTTGACGGCCTTGGCGAGCCATTTGCAAAGGTATGGGAGTGGTACACCATGCAACACTAAGCTTATAGGGGGAAACCGTAAATAACATGGGTTATCTTTTCTTCCAGAAATAAATGAGCGTACTCATTCACTCGTCAGATGGTAAATAGCTACTGGGAAAGAGATGTGACAGACCACGAGGACTAGGACTTGTCTGCAAACTGGCAGGCACCGAGGTTTGCTGATGCCCCAAATTATTCTCAGGCTCTTGGCACGTCTCTATCTGTACCACTTCCACGGCTGAGCCAACTGCCTTCCATTACCATGGAGCATTTTCCTTTTCTTCGAGCTCCACTTGATGGGTCTCAAAACCCTACCCCGCAAGAAGGACAAGCCTGGTGTCACTCACCTTGGGTTAGGGTCCACGAGGAGCCGATGCCACTAAGCCCTGGACAAAGACAGGGATTTCTGTCGCGACAGGAACATCGCTACTGTGCACGTGTGTGCGGGCAGAGGTTAGAAACTGCGGTTGCTGAAAGAAGCTTTTGTGAGTGAAAGCATGGTGCATTCCCACCTCGATGCTGGGTGCCAGCTGAGGAGGCGGGTTTTGTGCGAGGTGAAACTTTCAGAGTCGATACCGGGAGGTTGACATCCCTGTACAAACTCATCCGTCACGGTGAGGCTGTAAGACTGGAAGGGTGCTTATGGAAATCGCAAAAATGGAGACATGTACTTACTTCTGAAAGCCCTCGGTGAAGGAGAGAGAGCATGTGCACGAGCCTGAGAGAGCACCGACTGGCTAGTGGGCCTGTCTTGCCGTCTCGGATTTTTCCCCAACTGGTCACGTGATACTTAAGCTGGTGTGGATGTGGTTGTATACATCCTTACAATGAAGAATTGTCTAGATGGGAGCCCATGAGACTTCCCAGCTCAGGAACCTATGAATCACAAATACTAGAAGAAATATTTCTATGAATTCTCAATAAATGCATGGGCATCAGAAAAGCCCATAACAACAGGCAACGACAATGGGGAAAATAAAAATGCTAATTTCCTCCAAATTGAGGCACTTGCTTCATTGTATCAAATTGAGTATTGTAGCAGAAAGGGCACATTAACTCGTTCAGGTCCTGTGGGGTTGTGTGTCAAGGAACACTTTTTATAACTAAACAAGCACTATGTATTACAATTACAGTTATAGCTAGCTATATAAAATTTATTCACTGATATAAAATGTACCTGGCATGGAAAATTTAAGAATGTCTCCTAAGAAAAATATATTAAAGCTCCAGTTCAATTGCATACCAAGTGCATTTTAATGTATTCATGTTTCTCAATGTATGTAATGCACAAATAGATTGCAGTAGTATATTGCATTTACATCTTGAATTTTAATAGTTTTAGTGAGTTGCTCTGTTTAGATGGGGGAAAAATATCTCGAAGAGTTACAGTTCCTTTATCATTTCAATGTACTTAAAATGTGTAAGTGTTTCTGGCCTCTGGCTATGGTTGAGACTGCAAATAAGAAAGCACAACACATATCAGAATAGGCAGAAATGATTCTATCACTCGGAACCTAGAAACAAAACAAGAAAACTTGACTTCTGAAATGATGATTTATAAATGAAAAATTTTCTTGCCTTTTTTTTTTTTTCCGGAGGCCTAGTCAGAATGCTCTCTTTTCCAAATCCAGACTGGCAGTCCTTCTCCCTTGCTCTTCCCTGGAGGATTAAGCTCTCTCCCCTCTCCCTTGCCCTCCTGCCCATCATCCTTTATCCCTGGGTCAGCCGGTTCACAGAGCCCAGCACCTTGGTCCTTCAGCTGGGCCCACATTGCTCAGTCTACAGTGCAACATAAAACCTCTCATCCCCATCCCATTGGCTTCCAGTGCTTCCAGGCTATTCTTGAAGAAACTCTGAGACCAGTGTTGACAGGCTCTTCTAAGATCCGTGATGCTCTACTTTGACTCGAGCCTCCCTGAGGCTCAACAATTCCTTTCATTATTGAGTATGGACTCTCAGGAGAGAATGGGGCTTTGTAACATTCCCTCAGGCCTCAGTTCAAGTTTGAGCCCCTCCCTCTTGGAAAATGCACCGTTACTTATTTAAATGATCAGACAGAAGCCCTGGTGGTCATTTCCTGTTCTCCTTGCCTCCTTCCTTTGCTTCCTCATTCTCTTGGACAAAGAAGCTCTCTCCTGCTTTGCCAAGCTGTTGCTTCCCCTCCTTCTGCTCCCAATCTTAAATTCCTATAGGTGTATGAGCAGCCCACTGGGCCTTCCTTTGTGAAGTTCCTACATATGTTACCATGTTTATGCATAAGGTACTTATGTTCTGTTTACCCTTCCTTTGTAGAAATGAGCAAAACCCTATAATAAAAACCCAAGGGGGAAAAAAAGGATACAACTCCTCCCCCCCCCCCACCCCAAACACACACACAGCAACACTTTCTTGGGACATTGTTATCACCTCTCACATGCTCGTGTGACTAAATGTCACCTTTCTGTTAACTACCAGAGTTCTTGAATACTTATTAGCCTAGTCCTTGAGAGATTTTACTTTCTCAGCTCCTCTTAAATCCCTAAAATTAGGGCTTGTGGATATGCTAGGCTAGCTAAGGTAGAGAGCACTAACAGACCAACAGGAAGGGATCCTCTTGACACTAAATGGGACTAGAAGATCTCTTTCCAACAGGCCTTCTCAATGACGCCTGTAAGCCATTTTGCACAGATACTGCCTCAGGAGTGGGAAATCCTGCCATCTTATGGACTTCATTCCCCAGAATCCCCCCTTTGCACTGATCATCATTTGGTGGAGCTGGAGCACATGAGACTGAAACTCCCAGAATACCTCACAACCGGAAGGAGCCTTTATGTCCCTCTGCATTTGTGCAAGCTGAGCCATCTTTCTCTTATGCTGCTCTAGATTTTAAGGCATGGCACTTTAGATTGTAAGTCTATTGATAGACTTTAACAGAGATAGATTTCAAGTCTATAAAAGCCATTCATTGGCTTTAATACGCTTTTTCAGCATTTCTTTTATGTTTGACAAAAATAATTCTTTCTTTTATTCTTTTATTTACAGTGCCTGACTGTTGGCTGAAATTTTTTTTTCCTAAACACATTTGGGGTAGTTATGTAATCTGGGGTCAATTTGAGAGGATTATGAGTGAAGGGGTGGAGTCATGTCTATCAGCGGGATGATAGCCAGTGAGATCTCTGTGTAGACATGGCCTTCTCCTGAAGAGTTTGAAGAACTCAAGCTTCCTCATGTTTCCTCCTTGGAGGCAGGAAACACTTCTCTCTGCTCACTCACTGAGATGATGCTCTACTAACAAGATACCTGAAGCTATACCGTGGGAACTGGAGAAGACATACGGAACAACCCTGAGGCAACCAGACCTCTGGGGCTGGAGAAGCCACATAAAGACCATTGTCAGCATACTGAAATGCTTATAATGTCATTGGATCCAGAAGACTTACAACCCTCTGGCCTATGTTCTTCCTGCATTCATGAGTCTGAAGAAGACTTTAGAGAATCCTATCAGACATGGGTTAATATCAGACTTATGGATTTGATCTGGACAGGGCTGAGATGTTTTCTCAATATTCCATTACTCTTGTATATAAAACTCTTTTTTTTATATAAAACTCTTTCTGATTCACACACAAGTCTCTTTGGATTTATTTCTGTAGTCAACCCAGCTTAGCACAATGTTTTACTCCCACATCAATCAAGTACATCTTATTTCCTAAAAGAGGTGCTCTTCTTCTTTAGAGCACTCACTTATCACACTAGATAAGCTTTCTACTTCCTTGTGTACTAGAGATTCAGCTGGGGATTTAAGCTGTGTAATACATATCTACATACATAATTGAGACATAGATAGCAGTGGCTAAAACAAGGATGCTGTATACCAGACATTAAGAGACGAGAGATGTTTTAGCTTATGCCTAATCTCCTTAGTCAAAAGTGCCATGATTCCAGAGATCTACTGGGACACACAAATACTACCTCACTGCATGAGAAAGAACTATCCCCCAGACTTAGTGTAGTAGATGACAGAAGCTTGGAGCAAAAATAAATACATTTTGGTTAAATGCAACTGTGAATGCATGTTTTGCTTAAAAGAAATGAAAATCTAAAATACAACTGTTCCTTGGATAAAATGGTTTAAACTACACACGCCTACAAATATAAAGCCTAATTTTGAATGCCACATGATCCTAATTATCAATGCAGTGAAGTATTCCTCTATCTAGAAGATTTTACAGTCAAAAGTTATCTGTATTGCTTCTTTGTGTTTTATTATCATGCTCACTGAAATGCCATAAACCTTAAATAACACCTCAGGACCCACATGAAGTGCTATGAGTTGCGCTAGAAGTGCTCCCAAGAATTGAAAAAAAGTGGAATCATTTGCAATTCACTGTGTAGTGAGGCCTCCATCTAGGTACTGTGGGTGAGGCACATGCCCACCAGAAAGATGATGGCCCTCAGGAAGGTACAGTTGTAGCTAGGCCAGCATGGGTGACAGTGCTTTTTGTGCAGCACCTTTTCCCTTTGTATTGAAAATGCAGCTTTTATGTGGGTGCAGTGTATAAAATGTGCAAAAAACAAATCATGTGGTGCTTGTTTTGTTATTCTTAAGGCTTCTAGTCAAAAGTAAGCTATCAGTAGTTAAGGTTGGGGGCAGTGAAGGTTTATATTCTTATCTTTTTCTCTGGGTGAGAGGTCAGAACCCCTCACCCTTGTATTGTTCAAGGGTCAACTTGATTTGGTTTGCTCAAGGGACACATCTGATTTGGCCTTCTGTTTTGTTTTCAGGCTCAGGCTAAAAGACAACTTATTTCTATTGCAGTTTTGAGACCCAAAGCAGAAATCCTATGTGTAGCATATAGAAAAAGTAAGAAGCTTCTTCTTGCTGAAGATCAGCATGTACTTTTTTGGTTGGGGAGTAAAAAGGAAGTAGACCATGCATTTGGCCGACCCAGGACTCAACACAGCAGTAGTGATGCCAGCAGTCCTGGCAGGACACTTAGCAACCGATCTGCAAGCTTCACAAAGTGCCAGCATCTTCAGCAGTAGATGATGGTGAGGAAACGAATTGTTTTGGGAGGCATAGGGAAGAGTATTATTTTTTCAGTTCCCTTAAGTAATGCCTTTACTCTTATCTGGCATAATGGGCAGTAGAGGCTTTGCAAACTAGCCAAGAGAAGAAGGAAAATATTGGTTCTCCCATTACAACCTGAGTGAAAGAAGTCCACAGAAGCTGAGTATTTTACTAGGTTGGAAGATATAGTGCCAGGAAACTGCGACTGGTATTTTATTGTTAACAGAGTAGAATTGCCTGTAGGGTAAAGTGAGCAGATTTTAAGTGGGACACCATTGACCAAGGTGGTGGGGAGGGAGTGGGCTCTTGATTAAAAATTTGGTCTATATGGGGCAACAAAAATGTGCACAGAATGCAAAAATAATATTGTAATATATTTATTTAATTTTGAAATGCTGCTGGACGTGGGACAGATTGTTAAAAAGCAGGACATCTGGTCACCTTACTGCAGGGGAAAAATCTCATGAAAGCCCTTGCCTGGGACTTTTCCTGATTGAGTGAGTTTTAATTGCCAACCATGTGATTGCTGTCAAGCATTCAAATTTGCTCTAGCAGGGTTTCATGACTCCTCTTCATCCAACCCTTAAGTAAGCATTACCACCATACTCCCCTGGAGGTCAGCTGACCCCACAGCTTCTACATGATCTCTGTGCACATAATACTAATTCCTAGCCACCACATCTCTGTCAGTTGGTCTTACAGTGGTGGCTTGGGTGTTGCATGATGCTGGAAAATACATCCTTGGTATTTCAAGTGCCATCAGGGTCACCCTAAGTGAATGGGTATCAAGAGAGCTTTCAGACCCAAGCCGAACTGCAAAGATGATATAAGCTATTCCTTTCTCATAAGGAATTCACTACGGAAAGCTTTATTGACAGAAGCAAACCCTTGTCAGATATTGAAAACCTCATGAAAAGAAGCAGAACATTGTCAGAGACCGTGCTAGAAGATGGTCTCTTGGGGACAGAAGGCACTCAAAATGTGGCCCAGGGAGAGCTGCCTTCTCAAATTAGAAACACAAAAACCTTACTACCATCCACTAAATACTGACTCATAGCTTTCCCCTGGGTGTTTACTGGAGCAGGACTCTTTGCCGGAGTAGAAAGCCCTGTCTTTCTCACACAAAGCTGCTGGGGATTTTGTACTGCTGACAGCAGGGATTTCAGCCCAACTTGTAGCCACCACCACACCCCTCCCCCGGAATCCTTCTCAAAACAGCATTAATCTTAGTGATGTTGTGGAGACTGTGAGATGAAGGCCTTCTAGAGCTTCATCTGTTGATGGGATATCACTCAAGTGGCAAAGAAACAGCTACAGACATCAATTCATAATCAAAACATAGAATATACAAAGTATTAATCTAGGCATGAAACAGTCAATAGGAACAATTTTCCTTTCATTGACAAAAAGGACATTGGAAGATCAATCTTGAATTACAGTGCTGTCTGTGAAGAGGATTTTATTTATCTGCATTCAAGAAACTCAATCAATATAATTACTATTAGAACTTACACACCAAAGACCAAAGCTAGTGATGTAGTAGTTGAAGAGTTCTATTAGCATACTCAGTTGAGCATTGATAAAACCTCACTGAAGACACTCTGATAAACATCAGCTATCGAATGCAAAAGTGGGAAATGAAGAGAAAGGAGCAGTATTTGGCAAATATGTGCTTGCTGATAGAAACAAGCTGAGTGTGCAAGACAGTCAACCCACCAAAAGGGCGGAGGGACTCGGTCCCTTTGTCTACAAATCATCTTTCAACTCATGAATATTTTGTTGTTGTTGTCATTTGTGCCTTCACATGTTCTTGTTCTCTTGAACATTCTAATAAGTCATCTTGTCAGTGGTCCTTCATAATGCCTTTTGTAGACAAACACTGAAAAGTGTTTCCAGACGGTTGAAATTCCAAAATAAAACTGCTCATTGCCACTGATTGTCATGAACACCTGGAAACTTACAGACGGATCACAGCACCATGAAACATAAATGAATCCTTCCATTCTGCTCTCTCCATGAAATGATGGCCACAACCGAATGTACAGTCATGATCAATACAAATGTGCATAGTGGCTGTAAAACAGCCTCTTTAACCAGGGAGAGTAATCCTCCATTTTACGGATTTGAAGAACCAATCAATTTGATGCTACATAAGGTCAAATGCTATTGATTCAAGATTCAATGAAATTCATTCCTTTAGCTTCCCCTCTTTTGATTTTTCTGGTGACCTAAATATAACACCAAAGTAAAACCCTAACTCGCTGCCACCAAGTCGATTCTGACTCACAACTGCTCAGGAGGACTCAGCAGAATGACACAAAGGGACTCTCCGGCTGTCCTCTTAGTGGAACAAGACGGCCAGGTCTCTCTTCTATGGAGCAGGTGGGGCTTCCCGCCACCTAGCTGTCACCTAGCCACAGAGTGCTTAATCATTGCTTCCATAGGTTTCCTGATTTACAAAAGGTTTCCTGAAGATACATTGTTTTCTTAAAATCCAGTCATAAAGCTGCTATGCTTAAAAAGTGTGGAGAGTGGTTCTCAAAAAAATGTAGTGGGACACTCAAATCAATAGTTTTATAAAATTCCAAAGGCATGAAAAGATGGAAAAATAATGTTATCAATGACTTGACTTCACAATGGTTTTACCAAAAAAAAAAAAAAAGAGAGAGAGAGAGAGAGAGAGAGAGAAAAGAAATAAAACTTAGATTTGGCCACAGTTACCAAGATGAAGGCAATATAAATAAAAGACAATTAAAAGCAGAGGCACTTGGGTCACAAATAAAAATAAAGGTGGAACAATATGACTAGAAAGCGAAAGGTCAGAATACAATACTTTAGTTTAGGGAAAAATGTATCAAGATGTAATCAACTAGATCCATCTAACAAAAAGACGTCTTTGAAACTGAAATCTTATATAACTGAAATAGCTGGCACCTCTTAAAAGGCCCTAACTCCTGACCTCCTAGCCAACTGCCTGCCTTTATTTTTCTAAGAACTTCAAGTGAAAACTAATCTTATCTAAGACCTTTTCTTTGTGAAGATCTGTGCTTCTGCACAGATGGCACAGTGTTTTGCATTTTAACTTTGCTCTGCCCAGTTTGAACTGCCTTCTGACTAACCCCCTTCCAGTTAATTCTGACTCCTGGTGACACTACAGGACAGAAAGCTGGTGGGTTTGAGGCTGTGAATCTTTAGAGGAATAAAAAGTCTGATCTTTCTCCGACAGAGTGACTGCTAGGTTTGAACTACCCACCTGGTGACTAGCAGCCCAATGTGCAACTCGCTATGCTCCCAGAGTTTATCAATCCTCAATAAGTCTCCTTCTTTCTCACTCCCCATGGAGTATGAGATGTTCTTGGTTGACATTCCTGGTGTCACATGCAGAACTTGGGAGTTGCGTTCTCTTTGTCAGTCTGAAGGCATTTGGACCTGAGCCAGGTACCTGAGTAGTTGCTTTGGGCTCTCTGCTTCCAGACACTGTTAGTCCTCATTTAAGATGAAAGCCCACTTCAATCAGTGTCCCAGTTCCTTGAGTTGATAGCTCATAAGGTTTTATTTTTGTTTTTATCTATTTTTCATTCGTGTAATGAAAAGTTTGTCTTACTATCACAAAACGGGGAATGCACTGTCCAAGTTAAATCAGGTTACTCTCTGTGACTCCTATTCACTACACAAAGGTATGTTATGGTCCATTATCAAGCACGATCTTCTCTGTCTGGCATAACCCCACTTGAAGCAGTTTGGAAAATCAAAAGCTACTTTCAAGAATTTTATTCTCTCTAAGTGAACTGTACTGTTCAATAAGCAGAGAACCAAGGCTACAGATTACAGGGTCCCAGTGGGACGCCTATTTTAGGGACAGTGAGGCCTCTAAAAGACATTAAGACAGCAAAGTTACTTCCCTGCAAGACACTGTCTCAAAAGTAATTAAGCAGAATATAAAATTATCATGTCAATTTCCAGCTCCCATCACCTACTTCCCTGTGACCTACTCACACTTTGTATTTTTCTTGCCTTCCGATTGCTCAGATACCATTTTATCTGGGCATCATTTTTTTTTCTTTCCTGAAAATAAAACAACTTCGACAGAAGAAAACAAAAGCAAGAAATAAACCATTACCTACAGTTCGCTGTAAAACTCTTTCCGTCGTTAATCCTTTCCAGCAGCATTACTGAGGATCCTTCTGTAATCACTTGTGTCCCATGGATACACTCAGAATTAAGTAGCATTGTGAGAGCTCTTCCTACCCTTTGGGAGGAATCCTGAAATTATTCTGAAGAATGTAAAATCTTTCTGAAGTTTGTTAGTCTAGCCTTCTTCATCTATGTCAGTTTGTCATGTTGATAGGAGATTAGGAGACTGAAACTGATGTAATGGAAAGACTCCAATGAACATTTAGCCTTTACAATAAATACAATAGTCATAAAGCACTAGGAGGTCTTACTCTTGAGTTATGATCTAAAAATTGATACAGAATATTTCAAAAGACTTGCCTCAACTTACTGGTTGGCTAAAATTCACTTTCATAAGTAAAATGGAGATTAAAATGTCTGTGGTTATAAGAATAAGTTGTGCCAAATATTTTCCAGGACTTTGATCTCGCTCACCTTTACCACACCTATCCCTCTGGAACTTTCCATACTATTTCCTTATCTAGTCTTAAACTTGAATTCTCAGTCTGAGTAAATTGACAGCAATTAGAGTCAAGGACAGCTTCTCTGGTTGAGCTAGCTGCCTTAGCTTATGAGCATTTTAAGACAGAAAAATCTCTAACACTAATATTGTCACTATTTTTTAAAAAACACACAAAAACAAACCTGACTAAAGTAATTCTATAAGTTAAATATGAAACTCTGACACAGAGCTTTTCAAATGTCCTACAATACTATTCAGAATGAAAATATTCCAAGGACAAAAAGGAAACATTTCTTGTGTTGGGTTTTAATATATAAGGAGAAACTATTTTATTTATTAATGAAGAATTTCACTTATTTTTAAATGGACATTAGATCTACCCTATCTGCTATCAACTCAGTCCATTCCCAAAATCTCCTGAAATACAAATAGAAATTAATAGAGTTCACCAATCAGACATAAGAGCTGACCCATTCCTAACTTTTATTATATCTTTCTTCCCTATTAAAGATTTTGCACTTTTTTTGCTCAGTTGTGATAGACATGTCAGACATGTGAGAATAGATATTATATCCAATTGGATTTTCCACATATAACTTAATGAAAAAGAGAAGGGAACATCGAGTCTGTCTAATCTCTCCAATTCAGTGATGACGAGCTCCAAAGTGGACAATATCCACACAGAGATACTTTGTTGTGAGCAAACTATAAAATGTAACTGACAAGTGTTCTGCATTCCACACATTCTCTCTTGTTCCCCAGAACTAACTACTCACTAGATCCACAGATATTGGTTGGACTTTATCAGCTCATATGAATAAGACTTACCAATATCTATCTGACACTCCATCAAAAGCGCCCCAACTTTCACTCAAATGAGAAGGAAAAGACTAGCATTTCTAGATAGGGCTTACATTTTTTCTTGGAAAAATGCACTTAAAAGAAAATAAAAAATATTCCACAAACCTTTGGAGCCTCTCTCCCCTTACTAGCTCATAATACTACTACTCTTCAAGTTAAGAATAAAATTATGAAGAAAGAATAGAAATAAGGGCTGGGGCTTTAAGATTTGCATGGAATTGAATATATTTTACTCCTAAATTCCCAGTATCCTCTAATCTTCATTTATTACTTTCTGTTTTACCTTCATACCCAGCGAATATCATGACTGTGAATCACTGCAACATTTACAGTATTCCTGTGCATTCATAAACAATATTTGTTTACTGGGAGGAAATCATCAATTTACCTCAACAGTAATGTCTCAAAATTTACTTGCTATTCTACAAATTTTTATCAGATTCTGCATGTGAATTTCCAGTCTTTACAGTTTATAAACATATCCACATTATTTCAATATATTGATGACATTTTAGTTCTCAGCATGACTTCAGCATGACTGCCTTAATGACCCTGGAAATTCATTAAAACATTTGACTACTAGAAGACATAGTCTTTCTCAAGGAAAATTCCAATTATCTTGGCCTTCCTTAAATATGTTGGCCATCCAATTTTTGTAGAAGACATCTCTCTTGATCTGAAATGGAAGAAGCTATCCTTCCTTTTCCTGTATGAAGAAATAGCTGTCTTGTAGGTCTGGATCAATCTTCCTTTCTTGAGGAAATAGCTGCTACTGGAAACCATCACAGATGGGGTACCACATATTTTCACAAGTAGTTGTGCTGCCCAATCACCTCCCTTTTGTCTCCCTGGGAGTGTGGTTTGGGCTTATTGTTGGTGGGGGTAGATATTGTCCAAGTGGTTTAGGCAAGGCAGTAGGTTCTGAAATCTCAGATCGGCTGTGAAGCTAGAGGCTACTCCTGACTTATGTTACTTTAGGGGCTGATCCCAAGTGGAAGTGTGTAAGAAAACAAACTTGAAGAAGAAAGATTAATGCAATGTGGGTCGTCAGTGCCCCCTAGCAGAGAATTCAACAAAAGGAGAGACTGTCATGGGAAAGTTTCAAAGGGGCCAACATGCCTTCCTGGGAAGCAAAAGATTGGATGTCAAACCCCTGTAGTATGGGAAGAATATGCCAAGATATATAGAACCATAGTTGAGAGACAGGACTAAGGGGAGGTATTCAAAACTGCAAAACTATCACATACAACCAAAAATAATCAAAGGGTTGGTTGGCAGGTTTCAAAGAACTTCAAGGTGAAGTTGGTCTTATGCATAATTAATCATTAACTCTCACATTTCCTTTGTTTTCTATGTCTCAGAATCCATTTGCCCTTGAAAAATAAACAGTTCTCTTTTCATTGATGCTTATAAATCAGAACCAAATAATTCCTCAAAAATCCATTTTTCTTTCTGTCCCAACCACCAATATTAAACTCAATGCCAATGAATCAAAGTGGACTCACAGTAGAGCCGCATCATGAGTCTCTGATTCTATGACTGTTGGTGGGAGTGGAGCTCCCCTTCATTCTCCTGAAGGTCCTGGTGTCTTTGAACTGTGGACTCTGAGCAACACCCCAACGAGTAGCTGCTTTGCCCCCAGTGCTTTCGACTCACACTCTACAAATTGTGAGGTTTTCTTCTTTGCAAATCCTTTAATCATCCAATTAGAGACACATTTTCAGGATTTCTCTGTGAGTGTTGAAGTAAAGCAGCATGAAGTGGAGTAATCCCGATGGGCAGTTGCTATCATTAAGGTACCACAGAGTCCTCAGCCCAGTTTAGGGAGACCTTAAAGACTGTAGAAGCAGCACTGCTGGCCCTGCACAATCCCAACAATTCTTTTATCCCATCCAACACTGTGGGAACTGTGTTAATCCATTTTTGGGAAGACCTTCCAGGTTATCACTGCCCTACCTTATCCCCACTGAGGCCTTTCTCTAGGGGGTGCTCCCTCATGAAAACATATCCAAGATCTCTTCGATGAAGGCTTGAGATCCTGATTTCCTTTTTTGGCTTGTTCCATTAATATGGATTTGTCGATTCTTTTGGTAGCTCATGGTACTTTCAATAGTTTTCAGCAACACTATCTTTCAAATCCATTCATTCTTCCTCAGACTTCCTTATTGATGGTCTAGTCTTCTCACGCATATAAGATGATAGATGTAGCTGATTTCTCAATATGACATCTTTGCTCTTCGACACTTGAAAGAAGTCTTTTTGCAGATTTGTTCAGGACAATACATTCTTTGGTATTTTGATTGCAGATTCCATGGACATTGATGGTTGATCCCAGCAAAATTAAATTTTTGACAACTTTGAACTTTTTCCCATCTATCGTGAGGTTTTTCATTGGTTCCACTGTGTGTTTTTTTTTTCCATTAAGGTCCAATCTATACTGTATTCTATAGTACAGTGATACCTTGATTGTGGAAGGGCTCCACATCTGGAACAGGAAAGTTTACACACACACACACACACACACACACACACACACACGGTGTTTGTAATTTGGCTTGAAAACCAAGCTGAATATCTGATTTGAAAAAATCTGGACAGGCCACGAATTGAGTCACTCTTCTCATCTTATCCCAGACAAAAGGTGGCACAAAGTTGCTCTTGCTCATACAGAGCTTGTGTTAGTGCATTAAAACATTCACATGCAGTATTTTGAAATCATTTCTGTTGTTAATACACTGTATTTATGGTGTTTAGAAATTTTAGGGGATATTCTCACAACCTAGGACTGTTAACTTTGTGTTGTCCTTAAAAGTGAATTTATAAGTGTAATCTTGGGGATTGTTTGGTTTTTCTGTTATTTCTTATGTGAAAATATGTTCATTCTCAAACTTCCAAGTATTCAAATATGAATCTGGAATAAACTGAATTTGAAAACCCTGACACTGTATCACTGTATTTGATTTTCATCAATACCTCCTTCAAGGCTGCTTGGTTTTCAGCAAGCAGTTTAATAATCAGCATCTTGAAGTCTCTTAATGAGACTTCTGCCCATCCTGATATAGAGTTTTTCTTACTATAGTCCACCTTCTCAGAATATTTGCTGTGCTTGAAGACTAAATTAGTATTGTGAATGGTTAAGATTTGATGTATACCTTTCTTGATTTTAGATTATTAACTCTTGGAATTGCCATCCTTCATTCAGTTTTTGCCAAAGTTCCTATGACAAACTGTATGTACATTGCTTTATCTATTCCATATCACTTTTTGCTGTTTTACTGATACTTCTGATATACAGCTAATGTTTAAATTCAGCTATTGATACAGCTGATGATTCATTTTTGAAAACATGAAAATAAATGCTACTTTTGTTTAATAGAGTGGTTTGTTTCCAGTTTGGTAAGAACACAAAAATGTCTTCTGTATGTGGAACCATTCATTACTGGGCACTGCCTGAATTTCTGTCTCAAATTCTTATGTATACTTCTCTCTCTGGATAAAGAACTCTTTGCTGCTGTATTTTTATCTCACTGTCTCCAGGAACTAGTAAATAGAGAATTGTAAATATTGCATGCTTGGAAAAATTCCACCTGGCACAAATCAGTCACTTGGTGGTGAAATATTGTGAGCAGCAACAACTGGCAGGAAGGAAAATCCTCTTGTTAGAATCCAGAAGCAAATAAGAGCTCTACATTAATGTGAATTTTGCAAAAGCAAAAAAAAAAGAGAGAGAAAAGCTTTTGAGTAGCTTTGGCTGTGCTTTGAAGGCAACAACTTTACTTTCTCCTTTTCCTCCTTTCATTTGCTTTATTCACAGCCACATGCTCTGATCTGTAGAGTGGGGATTGTCATGCCCTCCCTATCTGTCTAGGCAAAGATAGAATGAAGCAAGTTGATATGAAGACTCTACACAAGGTTTTAAGGGGTCTGCAGGTGTACAATGGAAAGTGGTGGCCCAAACAAGGAAGGTGACAGAGAGACCTGGGTGTTTGGGTTCCATCACTAAAATTTGAATTTTAATCTTTGTTTGAGAGGTTGTTCTATTTGTGTGTATGCTGTTCTTCTAAATGTCATCCAAAGGAGCGCTTAAAGATATAAGCTTAAATAGTGGTTCCTTTTGATTGTCTGGGCAATTTATTCTACAATGAGACGTATGTCTGTTATATTTAAAAAAAGAGAATGAGAACCATTCTTTCATACTTTGCTCTGAGTCAAAGAAGTTCTACCATGGCTCTCGTCATGAGATGTGGGTAAGTTGCATGCATGGGTATGTTTATTTTTGCTTTCATTGTGCTAAATGATTAACTAGGTGCTCAGATGTCCTTGAAAGTGGCATATTTAAAACTGAATTTCATCTCGCTCTCACTGATGAGGTATAATATTCATTCTTAGAAAATACAAGGTGGAAGACCTTAAAAGAGGATTAAGCAATTGTGAAAAAGGGGCACATACCTTGGAATTTAGATAAAAGAGGGGGAGCATCATGGAAAAAGTATGTCACTACAGCGGCTGAAAAAAGTTAATATAATGAGTACATACTTATAAAAAAGATAAAACATTAAAACATTTCCTTCTAATGCAATATATTTTGCTTATTTAGTGTTATCAAAACCACCAGAGTCTCCATCTCTCCTCTCTTAATTGGGCCACTGCTTTCAGTTTGACTCCTGCAGAGCACTCACATGCTTGCATAGAATCTCATGGCAAACTTGCTTCGTACCATCTTAGCCTATTCTGATGAGGTGGACATTATAGCCACCACTTTACAGACAGCTTAATCCATGACCACCCATGGTACATGCAGTTCAAATCTTGACATACATACAGATCATATTAAAATGTAAATTCTGACCCAGTCATTCTGCTGGGTCCTGGGAAACTGCATTCCTAAATGCAAACACAAAATTCACTGCCAGAGAGGGGATTCTGGTTCGACTCTGACAGGACAGAGTAGAATTTTATATTGTTATGGAGAGTGAATAGTCTTGTCTTTCTTCCATGAAACCACTGATGGGTTTGAACCACTATCCTTGTGGCTAACAACTCAGTTCAAAACCCACTGCTCCTTAAGCGCCCAGTTGTTATCAGTAATGCCAGTCCAAGTGTCCACATGGAGTGACAAACCTGGAGTACCAGCTGATGGTACGTTTTCACAGTTCACACATACGACCTAGTTCCAAGGATCGTTCTATGTCAAGGTAACTATGTGGTATCTCCTCTAGTAACACTTCCAAGCCAGTGGATACGGATTTTGATTCCCCAGTTCTTGATTGAAGGCCAGTTCTCTCTTGATTTCTCTCAGGAGAAAACCCCAATGGAAACACACTTTAAATTAATATTTCCTTTGACTATTAATGCTTCCTGTTGGATGTTCATCACAATTACTTCTAAAGCCAGATATTTCCAAATGATTTTAAGCCAAACTATTTAAAGTGTTTTAAACAACATTTATAACATGGGGAAAAAAAGAATGTGGAAACCCATGTACACCACAGGCAGAGTTGAAATTTTATGGGAATAAGGTATTTCTTAAATTATTCAATTATAAAAATAAATTAATCAGGACAAAATATAAATCACTGGATGTATCAATCAGTTAATAACTTGAAAATGCAATGGGTTTGTGCAGTTTTTGAGATTTTAAAAAAATTTTAATTTTATGACATAAAATTTTTCAATTTTATGACATGAATATTTTAATCTGAATTATAAATTAATATGAAATGTAAGTTCAGTGTTAATCTTAAATGTAAGATGCCTGAAGCATCTTCATAGGACCCTGAAATTTTCAGAGTTAGTTGAAAATATTTTTCTTTAATGAATCTGTCTGACTCATATATTTAACAAGGTCATCAATTTGTACAGTAAACTTTTTTTTCCAACTTCTGTCTCTGATGGATCCAACGCTGTTCCATTTCCTTCTAATCTCTTCTACATAAACTTTATAATGACTCATCTATTTTTTTCCTACATTTAAAATGACCTTAATTTGCCTTTCCTGCCAATGATTTTATTTTTATTCAGTCCCTCTGGCTCCAAAATTTTTTTTGAAGAGTTTTAAAAATCAATATGATATCAAAGGCAATAATGTAATGTCTTCAGAAAAAGGCAAAACAAGGCTCTGAGGAATAGGGATCATAAAAGCAACTGTGTGGGTTCTACTCAGAGAGATATAAGGATACCTTATATCCTTATATAAGGATCCTTATATCCTTATATAAGGGGGCATCACTGCTCTCCGGTGGTGGGAGTAGGAGGCCCAGCCCCACTGCTGGAATTGAATCTCCGTCCCAGTTGGCCGCAGTCCCGCGCACAACCACTACGCCACCGGGGCTCAGCCCCAAGGATACCTTTTTATGAGAAGGAATTACTGGAAGACAGTGAGTCAAGCTACTTTTCTATTCAAGAATATACACTAAGTACCTGGTGGGGTGGGGATAAGGCAAACAAAACCATCCAAACGTGTTGCCATCAATTGATACCAAACCATGGCAACCTACTGAGTGTCAAAAGCAAATAGGAAAAAGAAAGACAGAAAACAAAAGAATTTATTTCCTTAAATTTTCCTGTAAAGGAAAGTAAAAAGGAGGAAGGGAAGTGAAGAATGAAGGGGGGATAGGAGAAAAGAGAAGAAAGGGGAAGTAGAGAGGCAAAAATAAGTTAGATCTTTTGCTATCAAAAGAAAGATCTTTTGATAGCAAGGAATTTATAGCATCTCAGGGGAGAAAAGCAAAGCTCAATGATATGAAATGCAATATGTAGTTGGGATTTCAGACGAATGAGAAGAACTAAATTCAGAAGAATATGCCCAAACTTTCATAAAGACGTCTGCATTAAGACAAGGCTTGGGTGCAATGTGAAAAGTAAAGAGAAATATGGATAACCTTCCTATCAGAGTAACAAATAGCATAATAAAGCAGGTATATGAGGATATATATATATATATATATATATATATATATCAGAAGAGTCCTTCAGATTAGTATTTGTGAGTTAAACTATGAATAGCGAGCTGTTAGTGAAACTATGTGTTTTACCAAAACTACAGGTAAGCATAGTCTATCAAAGTTTTGCCACAGTTGTCCAAGAGAATGGATGAATATGCCACCTATTGTTTTTAGTAAATCGATCCATTAGATTCTCACATACTTAGAGGTGAGTGTCAGCTCCTCACAATAGGTGGCTAAGTACAGTACTATATTAAATATACTTTAAATGCATATGCTAAAACTTCTATTGGCAAAATTGAATGTAAAGATTGAACCAGACCCGATAAACCCTTCTCAGATCACTATTTCTTTTATTTTTTTGTTTTAATAAATCCTTCTATTGGGGACTATTACATATATTATAACATTATACTCTTTCTTATAAGATGAAAAAGATGAGAAATTATCTTTCGATCATTGTATATCAGATTACTGAGAATATCCTTTGCTTAAAAGTCCTTTGTATGATATCACAAAACTTTACCTACAGAAAAGAAAATGGCAAACTTTATATACCCACAAAAAACATCAGTGGGGACATATTCCATTGTGTACTTATTTAACATAAACAGATTGAGTATAATTGGTATCATGTAGTTTAAAGGTATTTTCTCCAAAGAGTCATTACTGAAGAAGACTCACAAGTAGCTTAATTATATGGTCAGAGTAAATAAAGTAAATACACCACTTCTATACCCAGCAAAAAAAATATTTATCAGTTATATGCACACAACAGTACAACTGAATTGTGATTATAATTACATGTAAATTTGATGCAATGTAGCCCTTAGAATTAAATAATTTACCCAAATTCAAATTTACATTGATGATTTTAGAATGAAAATCCTTGAATATAACTTTATAATTTCTTTCATCTGAGATACAGTGAGGCATTAACATTTCAATTGAAGAACAACCAGCAATTAAAGGAAAGCATAGGTTTTGTCAAACAGTAAATGCCTGGTCATTTTCATTTTAATAACCCACCAGTAGTAAGGTTTCAATTATTTTTTGATTTTCTGTCACCCTATCTAGAAATAAGACAATTAAATTGTTAACAATCATTTAACAAACTTTGTATAGTTATCCTCACATAGAGAAGAAAACTTAAAATCTCTTATACTTTTTTTATATTAACTTATACTT
The DNA here is from genome assembly GCA_004026705.1 of Nesogale talazaci. Taxonomy (NCBI): domain Eukaryota; kingdom Metazoa; phylum Chordata; class Mammalia; order Afrosoricida; family Tenrecidae; genus Nesogale; species Nesogale talazaci. The sequence continues at coordinate 57,738 of PVJH01000472.1, forward strand.
CATAGTAGAAAAGGGTCCCAGGTATTTTAAAAATGATTTAAAAATTTTCAAATCCTTGGCAAATGTCAAGCTATTAAAAATATTAGAAATATATATCATGGAACTTTTTTCAGAATGTAAATTTATGTTTAAAAATATTTGTTAAAACTGAAGTACTTGTCTTAACCATTGCAGAACTATTGGCAATCAGGTTTCAAATATAGGTATATGACTTAATTAAACAAGATAAAATAGAGAAAGCTATATCCCTTCCCACAAAGATAACCAGAGAGGGTGTTGGGAGTGACTTTGATCATCAGTTCAACCATTACCCCATGATGGTTTCAGGGGACTTGTTTCTCCACTGGGCTAGTTTTCACAGGAGACAACATAATCTCTCCTAAAATGACGCACAGCAAGTAGTCCCTGAAATAACACAAGATATCGTATTCATTCTTTACTTAAAATATCGTCCCTCTTGTTTGTGGACCCTACCATACACAAAATGTCCCACAGCCGCCCCGTCAACAAATTTTTTCCTCTAAAGTCATCTAGAAAAACCTACTTTCCCAGCAAACATCACTAACATGCGGATTGCAGTCTCATGGCTTCCTTTTGGCCTCTTTCAAATGTAATTATGTAAACTATCATCAGGTCAAAATCAAAAATTAAGAGCGAAACAGCTAGTCCCAACAGACTGGTTTTCACTACTGCATCACGAAACTGACTGTCCTTGGTTGCTTAAGTAGGAATTCTGTGGTGTCCTGGCTCCAGGTTGGGCTGCCAGCAGCAAGGTCAGTGGTTCTAAACCACCAGCTCCTCTGCAGGAGAAAGATGAGGTTTCCTACTGACCGAAGAGTTAGCGTCAGAAATGCACGGGGGCAGTTCTCCTCTGTCCTTCCTGCAGAGTCAAAATGAGTTGGAATTGTCTCACGATGGCAGTAAGGTGATACTTAACATTTTTAAAAACGCACCCAAAATTTACATTCCTTATTGTATCTTTCTCTTTCTTTCTTTTTTTTTTTTCCCCTTAAAAGACAGTTGAGACATGGGGATGGTTTCTTAGTTTGAAGGCTTGTCAGCATTCCACAAGGGCCTTTGGCATTCTTCATTAGCTGTAACATAGTTAAAATGAAGCACCTGCTATAAATCAAAGTATTGGATGATTGCAGGAAAACTTATGATACTTGCTGAGTTTGGTGGGTTTGGGTTTTTTCTTCCTCCCCAGAATTCTAGGGTTATCACTCATAATAGTGGAAACTATAGCATAAAGTGGGGGGGGGGGAGATAAGAATGTTCCTAAAAATAAAATAGAAAGCCCTCAGGAGCCCTTTCAGAACAACAATAAAAAGTATTGCTAGCTGTAAAATTTGTAAGCAGGTTCCATCCTGTCGGCACAGAAACAATGAAGATGAATTATGTTCCAGCAGAAACATTGGGACTGTTGGGAGCATAGTGGCAAATCTACTGCCGCTGAGGACAAAGCACAACTCTTTTTTCGAGTTGAAGGTGTCAGAACAGGAAGACATGAATGAAATGGAAACAAGGCGCCCTTTTAGATAATTTAGAAATTATCTCTTCAAACACTCTGTTTGCTCATTGGGGTATTGTTTGAACTACTTTGTTTTCAGAATCTCTGTCTTAGCCTTTGTGCTCACCATGTCGAGGATAAAATGATATGCTTTAAAATGATAAACATCAACACTTTTAATACCCAATAATACCCAATAGAGGCATGTGAGTGACAGGGATGGCAGCTCTTTATACTTCTTCTAAATAGTTTTAGGTGTGATGGGAAAATCTAGTTTAAGGCTTGTTTGGCTAGACCAATGTGCTTTCGTCTCAAGAAAAAGGGCTATGTGGGAGATATTGGCAGCTGGTTTGAAATGCTGAGGATCCCACAGAGCCCTGCAGAGCAGGCCTACTGCACTGAGCCTTGACTGCACAAGCACCAAGTGCCCGGCTTTGCATATGTCCTTGTGTAGGAAGTGCACTTGTTGAAAAAGGCATGCTGCTAAGTGAGAAATACTGGTCTAAGTATCGTTTTACCAGAGTTCAGGCCCAGATTGAGGGAAAGTCATACATTGAATAACAGCCTTTCCATATCCTAAGTCAAGGTCAGCATATGCAAAATCAAACTCTCACACCAGCAGCTGAAATGGGGAGAGTGTTTATTAAACCTTAACTGTGATTCTCAAAGGATGTTTTGGTGTGCAATATGCCTACACTCCACTTGATTTTTTAATTTAAACGTAAAATCAGACTTTTTTTATGTTTGAGAATGTTAATTAAGAGAGAAATTGAAAAAAATGTGAGCAATTATTTAAAGAGATTTTCTTGGACAATATCTGAAATTTGGTCTTTTTATGTGGGTATTCAAGTGTCCTAACCATAAGTAATGAATGTGGCTTGAGTCACTTGTACATTAAAAATTGAAGGTAATATTAAGTTCTCTGAAAATTGCCATAATTCATGTTCCTGAGTCTCACTGATTGGTTGCATTAAAGCGAGAGTGGAATTCAAGAGTGAATGGAAATAAATGTTAAATGGAGGTTCTTTTCAACCTCATCAATAGCTTTCTTATACACTGTTGTAGTTCTTTTTAGTTACAGGGCCAACTATTGGAAATCAATTCTCAAACAATTTCTCAGAAATATATAGAGTATTTGTTTTAAGTACCTAACAATTACTGAAGTCCTGACATCTAGCAGCTGAGTTAGTATATGAAGACTCACCGTGGAGAACTATAGGCCACTAGAGCAAATGAAGTGGGGCTACTATGGACTGTCATCAAGTCACTGCATATAGTCCAGTCGTGGGTGTCTGGTAAAGAAATCCGCAGAGTAACATGGCCCTGGTATGTTTCTATTAAGTCAATGGGGCATTGAATATGCACAAAGACATTGAATATCACTGGAGGGAATTAAGCAGACTGGATCTACAGCCCCACACTGACTTTACTCATCTGCCAGGAAGAATTGTGAACTAATCTCATAATTATACCCTATTGCTCCTTAACTCAGTTCAAAATTTATCTGTTGGCAGTAAAATAAGTATCATTCCAAGCATAATTCTATTTAAATGAGTCAAAATGCACTGCTACAATTATTTGTGTATAGTGTGTAGATTAAAGGAGTGTAACTAATTATTGATTCAAATTAAATATTTTAATGCAACTATAACTCAAGCAAAACAGTGATTGTATTCATGTGGCTGTAGAAGTAAGTGACATTATTATATGATTAGTTAGCATTAAATGCACAAGTCTCTCATTACTTGGTCAGAATAGGGTTCTTTTTTTTCACCAATAAAAAAATCTTCAAAATGTTCACTCCCCCCACCCATGAAATTTCTTTCGATTCTCCAACACAATTCATTTTGTATGCTAACAACTATGTGAAAACATGTGTAACATCAAGGAAAGGAATGTGAAAATTCAAAGAAATTCACTGAAAGAGATGCATTAACTATACAGAAGAAGTACTTGGCTCATGATAATTAAAAACAAACAAATGCTAACCAAGATATAGCAAAACGTGGACTTTGTGGTCTTCATGAGATATTAAGAAACTAGCCAGTCCAGTGTTAGCAAGTGGAACATATCATCACCATTAAATGTCATTATTTATAACAGAAATTTCAACCCAATAAGGATTAGTAATCATATATCACGTCCCAATTAGAATGTGCTGATTGCTTAAAATTTTCAGCAATTTTTATTTGGCTGAGAATTAAATTTAGTTCTCTCTCCTCTCTCTTTTTTCCTTCAAATGATTCTATTAAAACCTAAACAAGACAACACATCATTGCATAGTTCAATCATATCAAGCAGTATTATCCAATTGTTACCAAAATCAGTTTTAAAACATTTTCTTCCATTGAGTGAGGCCCAATATCCATTTGCTACTGTAAGACCGAATATATCAATATATGTACATAGATTCATTCTGCTTTCATTCCATATAAATATATTTATATACGTACATGTCTGCATTTAGACCTTTATAAATGTCCTTTGCCTCCTAATTCTTTTCTCCATTTTGACTTTCCTTTTTCTCCACTATCATCTTCGGCCTACACTCAGGTTTCAGTTGTCCCTCTTGACTGCATTGTCTATGATCAAGCCTCATCAGGCATCCTAAGCTCTCCTTGCCATCAAATTTAGAGGACTTCTTGACCCTTTGTCCCTAGATTGGTTGACATTGCCCTTCCTTTCCTCTACCTTCCCCCTCTCCCATGCTACCCTGGAACCAGTCCCATTGTTTTCTCCTCCAGATCGTTTACTCCACCTGTCTTATCTAGATAGACATGAAGAGACAATGATAAGCACAAAAACAAGACAGAGCAAAATAAAACCACAACAGAAAAGAAGAAAATAAAACAACAAAAACCAATGACAGGAGAAAGAGAGAAAGGAAGAAAGAAAGAAACGATCCCACATTCTGTGATGCTCACTTCAACAAGATTGCTGAAGACAAAATGGGTGCATAGGGATATGTGATGAAGGAAGCTGATGGTACCTGGCTCTCAAAAGATGTAGCAGCATCTGGGGTCTTAAAGACCTCAAGATAAACAAATGAAAATCTAGCTGAGAAGCAACAAGTTCATGATTTCAAGGCGTCAATGGGATCAGTTATCAGGCATCAAAGACCCAAAGCAAAAAATCTTATCAATGTGAATGAGGTGAAATGTGGAGTGCGGCCCCATTGCCCATCTGTAGACAATTGGATGACCCCTTACAGAAGGGTCACAAGGAAAGGAGAAACAAGTCAGGGTTCAGCATAGCACTGAAGAAATATACAATTTATCTCTAGTTTTTTAATGCTCCCTCTCCCCACTATCATGACCCCAATTCTACCTTACAATCCAGCTAGAACAGAGCATGTACACAGGTACAGGTAAGAGTTGGAAACAGAGGGAATCCAGGACAGATAAACCCCTCTGGACCAATTAGGAGAGTAGTGATACCAGAAGGGTAAGGGAAAGGTGGGGGAAGAAAAGGGGAACTGATCATAATGATGTATATGTAACCCCTTCCCAAGGGAACCAACAACAGAAAAATGGGTGAAAGAAGACTTCAATCAATGTAAAACTTGCAAAAAATGTTATAAATTATCAAGAGTTCATGGGAGAAGAAGGGTGGGGAAGGGGGGAAAGGAGCTGAAACCAAGGACTCAAGTTGAAAGAAAATGTTTTGAAAATAATGATGGCAACAGATGTACAAATGCACTTGACACAATGGATATATGTATGGATTGTGATAAGAGCTGTATGCGCCTTCAATAAAATGATTTAAAAATAAACAAGCAAGCATTTTCTTCCTTCTTGTGCTCCTTGATATCAGCTTCTCTTTACCGTCTCACCTGTCTTATTTTCTCTACCAGTTATTTCTTATCAATCTAACTATATCCTGTGTAAAAGACTATGGATGGAAATTTTTTGTAGGTGGATTTGAAAATGATATTATGAAAAGAGTACTCACTTGGTTTGTCTGAAAAGATGTAAACTGAACGCAGAATTTCTCACTGGGAAGGAAAATCCCTCAATTTTCTTTGCATTGCCCTGTCACATGATTTTCCCAAGACCTCACTTTCAAACCTGTTTTTCTTGACTTCACTAAGGAATGAAAACTAGTGAGTAAACATTTGAACACGTAGACCTCTGGGGTTAAAAATGTAAGAAAATATGTTAGCATAGAAGCAGTGGCCCAAACACCTGATAACACATGATACATTCAATTGTCATAAATGATATTTACATTGATGAATAGGATTTGGCACAAAATATTTCACTTTTAATTTCATATCAACATATAAATGCCTTTTGATACTTCAGATAGTTGTACAGCTTAATTACCATGCAGGATTTTTATAACAAATTGCTTTCAACCGAAGCGTATCTTGAAAACATATCTGTATGTAACACCGTGGAAATAACTCAGGAGCTATTCGTTTGTAAGACTTTAAATTACATTATGACAACATAAAACCAGCTGGTAGAAGATAACTGAACAGACAAATGCAGACTTCATATCTAGAGCTCCTGTAACTGCAGTTGAGAAGCATCTCAAGGTCCATTAAACAGAAAACCCTAATCGTATTGCTGTTAAGCTAATTCCAGCTCCTAGTGTCCTGTAGGCCATAATGGAACTGTGTCCAAAGGGGCTGAAGGCATCCACTCAAGGGAAGCAGACCACACGCCTTCCTCCAGAAGACGATCAGAGGAAACCAGACCCCCAGCTCTCTGTTTCACTATGCAGCCTTTAAGTTACTTCACCACAAGGGCTTCTAAGCACAGAACCAGTTTAAATAAACTTGGCCATGAAAACCCTATCACATGCTGGATGTCGGTATACAGGAGAATGTAAGAAACAGGACAAAGGAGACCCCGCAGTGAATCGACAACTCTGATTCACAAGACACTGTGTATAATTCCAAACTAGCCGTCTTCACACTAGTCAACTCTGCTTCAGACAGAGTTCTCATCCACATGTTGCAGCCACTCTACTAATGCTCTCATTCGCTCCAGAAAAAAAAGGTGGCCCCTCTGTGACAAGAGAGTCTCTGCAGCACTTCAGAATGGCCTCTTCACTCAGGCATTTAATTTTAGAAGAAAGTATGCCTCCTTGCTGGAAGGCTTTCGTAAGATGACTATACTGTGCTTTATTGTGCTGTGCAGCTTTGGCACTGTTCCACACATTGGACATTTGTGGTCAACCTGCACTGAGTAGGTCTGTAGGCACCATTTTTTCCAATGGCAGGTGCTCACCTCATGTCTGTGTTACATTTTGGATATGTCTCACAATAGTTTCTCACAACCGTGTCAAAACGTCCTGTACTCAATCCATTATAGTGGAGACCTATGTCACTTCCTCATTGCAAAAGTTGATCTATTGTGGTTGCCTAAAGCTGCACCTACCTGAAAGCTCACCAGGACACCTGTTATTATTGTTCAGTGCCTGCGAGCAGGCTCTGATTCCCAGCACAAACAGAATGGCACACGCCCTGGTTCTGTGCCATCCTTACAATTGTTAGGTCCATATCCTCCGCTGTTATATTGTAGCTACTGTATCACTCACTTTTGCTAGGGGTCTTCCTCACTGAGTGTCCCTTCTATTTCCAAGCATGATGTCCTTTCTCTAGGGCCTGGTCTCAACATGTCCAAAGTGTTTGAAATGAACTCTCACCCTTCTTGCTTCGGAGAAGCATTCTTACTGTGTTTTTTCCAACATAGATTTGCTTGCTCTTTTAGAAATCCACAATACTTCACCAACACCATAAGTCAAATGCATCGATTCTGCTTAGTTCTTCCTCATTCGATGTCTAGCTTTCACGTGTGTAGGAGATGATGGGAAGGAAGTACTATGCCTTAGGTCAGACAACTTTTTTACTCACAGTCACACCCTTGTTTCCCTAGACTTTAAGGAAGTCTTGGGCAGCAGATTCACCCAAGGCAAAGCACTGTTTGCTGAAGCCCTCATGAACATTTATTGTGGATCCAAGCAATATGAAATCCTTGACCACTTCAATCATTTGTCCATTGCTCATAAGGCTTTCTGTTGGGCCAGTTGTGAGAGTTTAGGCTTTCTCCCCACTGAGTGGTGAACAATCCTGAAGGCCTCATTCCAAGACCTTCATACAGTTCTCAATATGGTCAGCATCAAGCAGTGACATGGGCAGCTCACAGGTTAAGAAGTGCTCCTCCAAACCTGACACAACCTTCTTCTTCAAATCATCATTTCTCTTGGATAATTTCCTCAGCATACAGACTGAATAGATATGAGAGGAGACAAGCTTGAGGAATATTTGTCTTGATATTAAACCATGCAGTAATCTCTCATTTACTTAGACTCTTGAGACTTCAGTAGCAGTGTCATCTCAGACTGTCCTTGAGTAGGAAAATCAACATGTTGAGAGGGTTGTATTTTTCCACTGTTTGATGGCTTTCTCTATGATGGGCTTCCCTTCCTCCAACCCCAACACCCCTCCCCCACCACACCCACACTCACACCCATTCTACAGTCCTGGTCTGATGAAAACTAGTTCTGGAATTGTTGTTCTTCCATCTCCTCCTTGGCATATGAAATGATAATCTTCAATGTATCACATCAGGGCATCTAGTCTTGGAGTTCTTCCAGGTGGTCCCTTTGCCCTCTGCTGGACAGTTCATTCGGCACACACTATGGATGGTCAGGGAAATCCTTGGTGGTGTTGGGTTCAATGCTTTACTTATGTGGAGGAAGGAAAGATCCACCAACCTATGATCTATGCTGAATCCCTGACACTACTGCATTGGGAGCTGTGTTAGTCCAGGTAGACTAGAGAAACAAATACATAGACAAGCATATGGATATAGGGGAATGATTTATATACAAAAGGAATGGAACCTTGGGAAAGCATCTCAACTCAGTCCAGTACAAAGTCCTAAGTCCGATATTTGCTCATATGTCCGATACCAGTCTATAATGTCTCCTTCTGACTCACGATGTCACAGGCCAGTGGGTGCAGAGTCCTGGTGCTGGTAGGGGTCCCCTCATGGCTCCTCATTTCCAGGGCTCAGGTTCCATCAGCAGCATCCAGTGGTGGTAGAGGCAACTCAGCACTGGCAGGGATCTCCACATTGCTTCTCCAACTTCAAAGGTCTGGTTCCATCAGAATAAGGCCATGCAGCTTCTCCTCTGGCTCCTTTAGCTTCTCTGATGCTGCCATGTTGTCTTGTCTGTAGTTCGTTGTCTCTGAGACTCACTCCCAACAACTGGGGAGATAGCTTCTCATCTCCACCAGGGAAATATCATGAGATTTCCCTGAAGTCTCAGGAGAAAGCCATGCCTACAGGGAGGCCTCATTGTTTACTCAATGGCTATCTCCAGATTAACAAGCTAGACTCCACCCCTCCATCTCAATCATGAAATTAACATAAACACATGACTGCCACAGGAGCTTTTTCATGTATCCATGGTTTGCAGTGCTTTAGTAAAAGACCTATTGAAAAATCTTGTTTAATCATATTTCTATTATAAAGGCTATTAAGGAATAGATACATTGAGTGTTCCATTAGCCAGAAGAACACAAGTCAATATACCCCCTTTTATTCCTTTCTTTGAAACATGCCTTTAAGAAGTTGGGGGAAGAAACCCTTTAAGAACAATAGCAAGTTTTTAATTTCATCTTAAAATTCTCTCTCTAGGTACTTTTAGAACCTGATTAACTTGCTAAAACCCTGAGCAGATGTCTGCGTGGTCTCTAGGTCTTCTTGTCCTGGAAACACACAGACAGACATCTGTCGTCATCCTGCCATCTGCTCATGTACCACCAGAGGTGAGCAGTCCCCTGGTCACCAGGTTGTCAAAGTGCATTTCTGCCTCTCAGAGTTAATTCGGTTTTGTTTCACAAGCATCCAGAAACTTAGCTACTGTGTCTCCATCACTGGCAGTTTCAGTAAAGTGTGCAATACAGTCTTAAAAATGCATACAGCCAACTGTGCCATTTTCATTTGTTCTTCTAGTTTTGAAATACTGGACAAAATGTGGTGATATTTGATTATTCATAAAAGGCAAATTTAATGGGGGAAATTAAAAGAGCCATAATCCTCCACATGGTGGCAACTGTCACACTTTTTCTTGTGCTACTGGAATTCTCTGTCGGTTTTGGGGGCTGTAATCTTTTCAGAGACCTTTCCCCAGACTTCTCTGCCATAGTACACCTGAGTGGGTTTGAACTGACAGCTTTTAGCTTAGTAATGAATGGTAAAGCATTGATGCCACCCAGAGACTCTAAATGTCATTCAAATGAATTTTAAAATGAAGTGCTTTCAGTTCTACATCTCAGTTCAAGAGAGGACACCACAGGTTCTAAATGAGTAGACAACCTCTGTGCTCTACAAATGATGCATATATTTTAAAACTTCCATGAAACTTTAAACTCCCCTCATTTCAAGCAAGTTGTTTCTTTTTTGAAAACCATGTAAGGCCGCCTTGCTTGTTTCAAAGATTCAATAATACCATTAGGGTGAAGACAACCCTAAGCCCTTGTTTATTTTACAGCTTCAGGATCACCTCCATAGTGCATTCTGTCATGAAATATGTAAACTACAGATGGTGGAAATGAATTTTGACTGTTTCACATGAAAAAATGTACATGATTCTGAAGGACTATATTTACACATGTGAACATATTCTCCATACATAATGCATTACTTCCCTCCCTGCCTGCACACCCATATTTCCATGAACATACATACTTCAGGGTTGTGCATAATGATGTTGGGTCTACTACTTTTGGAGATTCTATAGCAGCAAAGCCTACTTTCTCATTTATTCCCTCCTCCTGTGTTTATTTTATTTAAGCCGATGTACACAAATGCATTCATTCACTGGATTGCTTGATAACCTATCAATGATATGACTGTCTACAAAGAGCAGGTTCCTTCAGTCATGGATTTAAAGGGAGGAGGAAGCCCTAATTATTTAACCATGGTTGACTGTCAAAAAATTCAAATTTCATGTCTGATTATCCTGCTATTTATAACACTCAAGTGTGGTCAGAGAGGATTCCCTGGAGGTGTAATTCATGTGTGGGTCCTGCAAATGAATTTTCAGCTTCCACTCTCCTCCAGAGTCTTTAACCAGACGTTAAAAATTTCAACTTTGATACCTTCTCTCCTTCAAATTTGGATCTTACTATTTACAATCCTTGGATCACACAGGCTGGTGGGGCTGGGGAGATGTGGGGAGTTAACAACAATGAGTACAAGGAAGAACACTATTATAAAATTGATTGTGGTGATGATTGCACAACTCTTCTTAATAATATTGAACTACCAAATTGCATAATTTGTGAATTATGTGCTAATAATATGGTTGAAACAAAAATGCCCTCAAACTTAAATTCTCTGTTCCTGGACTGGTACCAACTTTTTGTGACCCTAAAATCGAATGCCTTTTCCTCTTCATTGGAATTTTAATATTGGTTGTAACTAGTATCTGTTTAATTTATTTATGCAGAAAAGATGATGAGTTCACTTGAATAACTGTCTGAAACATAGTGCTACCGAAAAGAAAATTCGTTTTTTAAGTCACCATTTAAAATTTAGTTAAGCTATATAAAGAGATGGTTAGGCAGGTCTCCTTTCTACACTCTGTATTTAGTTGCTTAATTTTCTGACCAGTAGAAAAATTTATCAGTGTACATAGGAAGCAGAATAAATGATAAGCGACACCCCACTGCAGATTTAGGAAAGAAAATAATCTGTGTACAAGGAGGAGGCAAAAAACTGGAGATAAAAATTACTAGATACAGCCATAGCCTTCAAATATTGTGAGTTGCAGATTGATTTTCTTGCATTTTTTGCAGAGTAGATGCAAAGATTATGCAGAAAGCAGGAGAGAACATAATCACACAGTGGCTGATGTGAACGGAGCACTCATGTTGCATGAAGGCTCTGATGCTCACTAATTTAAAACCAGGGAAGTTCCCACAAACTCTTCAGTTTCTTTAATTCTGCACTTCTGCTTTACAGAAAAAAAGAAAATAAAAATGAGTTCTTCCTCAGAAATGACTTTCAGATACGTGAACCAGTCCTGCACCACAGCACAGATGAACATAGTTTTTCTCTCCTTATCCTGAGCGTCTGAGAGGGAAAATCTCCAGGCGAGCATACAGCCTCTTTTTTCTTCCAGGGAGTGACTGGTGGTTTTGAACATTGAATCTCATGGTTAGCACCCCAACATCTTTCATCTTTTCCTCTAAAGATAGCTACAGCTCTCTCTCTATCACATTTGCTCAGAATCTTTCTTCCTTCCCTTTCTTTTCTGGCTCCTTGAACGGCAGAAGTGAAGTCCCTACAGCAGGCAGGGAATGTAAGGATAAGGATTCCTCTTGGAGAAATGTCATCTAACGGCTTCTGTAGTGCAAGTGATGTTCTACCTCTGGAGAACACGATCATCGTCTGACAGTTATTCCGGAATCATCTTGGTGTATTTGAAACAGTTGGTTCTCTTCTTCAGATACTTGTCAATACGTGCAGATGATGTTTTAACTGGCACGTTGTCACCGGCTCTATCACATCAGGAAAAGCTGAGTAGCTGTGAAAAATCTGACTTCCCACCCAAGTAAGACACACTCTCTCTCCGGAGAGATCATCAGACACAGACTTTGGAATAAGGGTTATTTTTATTCTTTTAAATGTCTAATCTAGGGCTGACTCATGGAAGAAGATTCTGTCTGTGACACTATTGCATGACAAACATTCGGTATCCTAAGTGCCCTTCCTGCACCTCAGGAGGATTTTCTTGTGAAGAATCAGATAGTTTCGCTGAGTAAAACAGACAGAGAGAGACAATGATCAATTATATTTCTTATTTTAAAGGAATACAGTTGGCCAGTACATATAAATTACAATTACAGAATTCCTTGGGCTGTGAGTTTTCTCTCTTTTGGTAACATCATTCATTTATCTAGTGGCCTCAGTGCCAAGGACAGCATGTCAACTCCTCCGTGCTCTGCTCCACAGAAGGTGCGCCCTGGGTGTTTGTTGCTGTAACGATGATCGCCATGAACACCTTACCGCGGAGGACTACTCCATCACCCGAGGTGGCCAGACATCAAAACTGACCCGCAAGGTCCCAAGAAACAACATCACCTGGGTGTAGAACCACACACAATATCTATGCAGGTCCCAAGAAATGTTTGTCAATGAAATGAGTGTCTTCAATGATTCTGTAGTAGACATACATAAAACCAAAAGATACCGATAAACTGCATGGCTTAAACTTGCAGGGGTTCTCAAACTATGGCCCACAGGCCACATGTGCCGCACACAGGTCCCCTGTGCCACCACTCCTGTCCTTCTTAGCAGCGGACTAACCCCCGTGCTCCAGTGAATTTGTTCACAGTTTGTTTTTTTAAAACTATAATGCAGCACTCCAACGGTCTGAGGGACAGTGAACTGGCCTCTTGCTTAAAGCAATGGGAAAAGATTGCCTAACAGTTCATGAGACTAGAAACACAGCAGGTGTGGCCTGCTTTGTTTGGTGCCCCGAATGCTGAGGTAGATTGTGCTCTGCATGGCCCTCCCCCTGGGGTTGTCAGGCTCTGACCCTGGGCTTATGTGCATTCACACTGGTATATCATTTTTGTTTGTTCGTTTGTTTGTTTTGGGGGGTATCACTGCCCTCTGGTGATGAGAGTAGGAGGGCAGTCTTGCTCCTGGAGAGCTGCTGCTGGATTTGAACATCTAACCCAGTGGGCCGCTGTCTAGCGCACAACCACTATGCACTGGGGCTTAGCATCACACTGGTCTATCTTCATCTTTACTTTATTATTGTTTTCAAAGACCCTATTGCTGAGCAAGATCCCCACCTGTATTGCAAGTTAATCATAGATTCTGGGTGCAGGGTGATGGGAGCAGGGCTGGGCATGACTTCACTCAATACAGGAGAAAAGTATCAAGTAATGTTTTTCCAAGTGTAAAACCATCACAATACGAAGTATTACACATATCCCAGAATAACTTAAGCAAGATATGAGATAGCTGTAAAATGCTCATGGAAAAATTTACCTTTTGATTCCACTTTTCCATGAAGTTTTTGAAACCCCAATATGTGGATTAAAATTTTCTCTGCACTGAATTACCGATTTCAATAAATCAAAATGAGCAGATGGAAAAGGTCAGAAAAAGAAATCCACCTGCACTAGGCTTCAGAATGTGCTGGATGGTTTAAAATTTTGTTTTCAGTTTCTTTAAGAAATATTTTTTAATAACCAACGTGTTATCACAGAAGGAATTTTGATTGAAATAGAAAGGCTATTTATTTCCTTGATATTTATCTGTCATCTAATGACAGCTGATTATTTCCATGGAATTTATAGATCAAAGTAGTCTTTCCTTAGGAAGCTTCTGGAAATAATTCTTTTATCACATGTCATTAAGCACATCCTCACATAGATGCTCTGTTTTTTTTTAACTAATAATATCAACCTAAATTATTTTTCCTCTCTTTTGACATCTCATACTAGCATTTTGTGTATAAAGCAAACCATCAATTATGAGATTACTGTCTTGCCTGTTTTACTTTTCACGTGTCCCTAGTTATTTATCTAATTAAACCCTCTGTTCCTAGAGGAAGGGGAAGGTGTTATGCTTTTAATAATTTCTGGCAGAACACTGCAGAGTTCTTAGATTTAATGTGTAGAAAGGCTCGGGTAAGTGTCCAACATATATTAGCTGATTAAAAATAGCTTAAACTCAATAAATAATTGATTTCCATATAATTCAACCTACCTGGGGGTTTTCTGCAATTACCTTAAATTATCCCTGTTCTCCCTGAGTTAGTCTTACATTGTACAAGAGGAAGGCAGAAGGTATTGCTATGAAGACATAAAAAACTTTATGAAACACAAATATCAAGAAGCGAAAAAGCTGTTATTTTTCAACACAGCTTCTATCAGGGTCTCCGCTTCTCAAGGTGGCATTCCCCTCTCGTTCACTCTTCCTGAAGAGTCATGCTCTCTTTAATTTGTCAAAATCCAAACAGTCATTTTGGCGTCCCTAAGGGGTTAAAGATATATTCCTTTGAAATGCTCTTTTAGTGTGGGGAAACAAAGAAATCTGAAAGAGCAAGATGTAGGTGCCGTGTGCCTAAGGGAAGGTCTCCCAGTGAAATTCTTTTCGGACACTCCTTGCTAACCCTAAAGATCTTGGGAGTCTCTAAAAGTCTAACATGGATGGGACAATTGCCCTACTTCAATAATGACATGTGTTTCCCTAAATTTTCAAGAAAACTCTAGAAGTCATTTCGAGAGTCTACATCTCCTCACAGTACCTATTGGATATAGGGGTAAGTGTGTTTGTGTTTTTTAAAACATAAATGGATCATTTGAATTAAATTTGAAAATCAAACTTAAGTAGCACATTAAATGCTTAAAGTAAAAATATATAGAAAATAGATTAAAAACTAAGACACTACTTGTTTTAAAAAATAATAATAGAATTTAATTTTGGAGAGCAGATTTTGAGCACTTTTTAAGCTTCTTTCTGCAAATTGCCAAATAAGTTATCAAGTTGAACATTAATTTGAAGTACAGGAATTTGTTCTTCTTTTTACATGAATGTATGCAGTATTGTTTTTTGGTATTTCCAGTACATATTTCAACCAAATATATGGGCAGATTATTCATTCTATAATCAAAGCAAATATTTAATATATCATTCGCCCATCTTTCAACAATATTAGCTTGATAAATCCTCAATGTTTAAATGCTCACTTATATTGATTGGATTAAATCAGTGACATCTCTACATTTATATTACATTGCAATAACATGCACCAGCCTATTTAATTTTGGGGACTGTCTGGAAAATCATCAAATGCTATACAATGATGCTAAAAATTCTGTATTAGGCATTTTTTTCTGCAAAATAGACTTTCCTGAAGAAAAAAACAATAAACAAATTTAACCACCACACTTGGGTGATTAAGATTTCTGTTTGGCTTTTCTTCCTAAAGTATGACGGAAAGTTCAAAAAGACTTTCCTTTGGGTCGGGGGTGTGTTTACGAGAGTCCTTGTTAGTCTTTAGAAATGGCTGCATCTGCAGAGCATAAATGTGTCTTAATTACAGGTTTTTCAGGGTGAACATCTGTGCCCTTTGCTAAAGCAATGAAGATACTTTATTGGTAATCTGAGAAGAATATGTGGTTAAATTTGTACACTGTACTTACTTGCTAATTCACTTTATTTAGTATAAATCAGGAATATTTAAAGGTTTATCTGCATCACTTTGACATAGCACTTTACACGTACACAATTTTGTCTTCTATAATTAGTTTACAACATAAAATTAGAAGCAAATCAAGATTTTAATTGGGATTTGGAGTTAGTGAGAAAGAAACTTCAGCTCTTCTCCATATCTCCTTTCTTTTGGAGGCTAAGTTCCCTATGTTCTTTTGCTCTTTGATCATCTCTTTGGTTTTCAAATAAAATGCAACCTATGAAAGTATAGTGCCACTTATCTTCTGAAAAAGACTGCTATTTCAGTGATAAATGTGATTACATAGCAAGGCATTCCAGGTGGCACCATAGTGAAGGCTCAGCTGTTAAGTGGAGAGTTGGTGTTTGGACCCTCCAGCTGCTCCACAGGGGACAGCCATAGAAGATCTGTGGTGGAGAAGATGATACCTCAGCACCCCTTGGACAGTTTTGGCTCCCATACAGGGCTGCTCTATATCAGAATCAACTCAATGGGATCCAACAAGGGCAATTCATTGAGTTGATTCCAACCCATAGTGACCCTTTAGGTCAGAGTAGAACTGCCCCTATGACTTTTCAAGACTGTATTTCTTTATGGGAGGAGGAAACCTATACCTCCCCAAACTCCTTTCAACAAATACCTATATTAAAAAAATGAACTGAAATAACAAGAAAATTCATTGTCATCAAGTGAGTTCAAACCCCCGGCAACCAGGTGTGTTATCAAGATGAACTGTGCCAATGAATGTCTTGCCTACATCCTGTAAACTCGACGTGGGTACTGTCCAGGCCTTACACCCTACAAGGCTCTCAAAATCAGCTCATGTCAAAGAGAAGCAGTTCAGTCAACATGCTAGGGGTGACTTAATTGAATGTTTGACTGATATGTCCCCCAAATGATGTTCTACAAATCCTAATGGCCCTTGGCAGAAAAAAAGATCCCCACCATCCCCACCATCACTCCTGCCAACTTCAGTCTTTTCGGTCTTAGCACTGCTGTGTGTTTTAGGTTCAACGCACACACACACACACACACACACACACCACCACCACCACGACCACCACCACCACCACCACCAGTGTTCAAGTTAGTGGCAGAGAACACAAGTTGCGCTACTTATGGATTTCCTTATTATGTAAATAATTTTACAGAGTTCAAGAATATAACAAGACTCTTCAGTTACAGGGCAAAAATGTAAACAATTGGAAGAAGCAGTGTTTTCTTCAGCTTTAACAGTTAAGTATATGCTAGGGGTAGGGTGAGAATGATCCAGGGCAGGATGTTATTCTCATAGAATAACAGAGGTACATGCGCTGGTATTAAGAAATTATTGTTACAACAGATCAATAATGGTTTCTTATACTTTGAGTATCATACTTTGCAAAAATATTGGAAGTGGAGTGCCATAGAATTCCTGAATCTTCTGGACACAATCTTCGTAGAGGAGAAAAGCATTCATATCCAAATCCACTGCCATCATGTGCATTCCTACTCATAGGGTATCAGAGACAGAAAATCTGGATAAGGCAGACACCCTCATCCTTCTCCCTGGACTTGAATCCCTGACCTTCAGGTCAACAGCCCTGTTCCCCACCTGTGCCACCAGGGTGAAAAGTATAACAAAGAATACATTTCAAACATTTTATGTAATAGTCACCATTTTACAAAGCAGATCTTCATGGTTACCATTTATTAACTTAAGACTTAGAATCCGCTTATCCCAGGATAACTTTTAAATGTCTGGAGCTGGATAAATTCACAAAAGAATATTTCAGTGAATCTATTAGAAAGTATGGACATGATAATGACACAGACATGCTTGATTAAGCCTTAAGGAGCTTTGGAGACAATCATCAATTCTCTCCTTTAATTATAAGACTATCATTCCTGATTATTTAATTTTTTAAGTCCAAAAATAGTACCACAGGTATCAACATTATTTTCTGTATTTGGGAAGATAAATTTTACATTTATTTTTTTTTCTTATTTTTTTCAAGGCATTTGTGTTAAGGGTGCGTATCACAGAAATAAGGTCAATCAGCGAGGGGGGAGTGAAGTAATTAGGACTCAGAACCTTTTCAGTTAATTTGTTCATACACTAGATGATTGGGTTTTGCTCCAATGGTCGGGGAATTATACATTGTTATTATTCAAACTTGGATATGATTGGGCAGAATACCCTCTTGAATTTCTGTATACTATGCCTGTAGAGAAACCCAAAATAAGTATGCCTATATTTCAAAGGAGTGACTTTTTCCCCCAATTGATTAAAATATTGACCTTTGGGAGCATTTGCGATATAGTTCATTATATTCTTAGGACACATTTAAAGTACCTTCGAAACACTTTCCGTTTTTTACCTAGCGACAACAACAAAACCATTTAAAATACTCCTGAATTAAAAATAGAGAGAAAACCTAAAAATGGGCATTTTAAAGTCATTTGTGAATTAAATTATTATTGTATTTCAAGTTAATAAAATGTAAAATATATTTTAAAGGACCTCTGGCTTCTTGCAAAACAGAAGAGAACTTTCTCCTGCATGCACGGAGGGAATGGGGTTTTCAGCAAAGACTTTGGTACCTGGGTGGTGCCTCGACACCTCCCAGCTCAGACTTTTCAGAGCACTGCCCTGACTGATACAAAGGAAGGCACTGGAAGGAGAGAGGACACAAAGCAGAGGTCCACATTCCCTACAAACAAAGGACAAACATCTATTTGCCTAAACAACAAAAGAAAAACACCTCTTCATGCTACTAAGAAAAATCTCTGTGCTGTTACTAGTACTTCTCTGCTTCCAAAGGTGTATTACACACCCCAGACCTCTGTTTCTCTCTTTACAGGTCTTTTTCTTAATTAAAAAACCATCACGATGGAATGCTTGATTTAGCAAGTAGGCTGGGTTGACAAAGGAAACCCATTCAGTGACACCCACACATGTGTAAGAGAGAGCTTTATATCAAGAAGCTGTTCACATCAGGAAACCAGCCCGGCCCAGTTCGACTTGAGTCCACAAGTGGAACCCTAGTCCACAAGACTCATGCAGCCACAGACATGATGGTGCAGAATGCAGGAAGACCACAGACCAGTGGTTGCAAGGCTGGGTGGATCCCATGGCACAGTTTATCACATGGCTCTGGTGGGTCTCAGTGTGGTGCCCCAGCAGGGAGGTGAATGCAGACAGAGAGGGGTGGAGTGTGTCTGTTTGGCAGAGGGCCATTTATCTTGGTTGCTTCTCCAAAAAACGTGAAGCTGGATCTGACAGACAGGCTAAACTCCACCCACATCTTCTTATGGGTGTCAGGTTGGCACAAAATCCCTAACGACTACATTTAATTATGGTTTTCAGACATCAAAGGAAAGCAAGGTGGACATGAAGGGAGAAGGATCATTGAGAGATACCAATGGGCA
The DNA here is from genome assembly GCA_004026705.1 of Nesogale talazaci. Taxonomy (NCBI): domain Eukaryota; kingdom Metazoa; phylum Chordata; class Mammalia; order Afrosoricida; family Tenrecidae; genus Nesogale; species Nesogale talazaci. The sequence continues at coordinate 76,876 of PVJH01000472.1, forward strand.
CCAGGGAGTGTCTAGTGGGCAGCGAAGATCAACTGAATCCAGAACACCTCTTTGCAGAGCTGGCTATAGATGTTACCCTTGGCTTTTGGAGTGCAGTCTTCTTCATGAGGCGCGACAAGTTGTAAGTAGATTGCCTAAAATATTTATGTTTTTTCAGCTTTGAATGCAAGCCTTGTTTGAGAAATCTTTTCCCAGCATCCTCTTTCATTAGGAAATATAGAAATCTAGTGTCACTTTTAAGAAGCTAGCATTTCTCCATCCTACTTCACAATGCCAGATTCATCTGCTTGTTGAAGTTCTCCTAAAACATATGTTCTGATTCCTGATTATGTGCAGCAAACACTATTATAGAGGACTTAAACGCACACACACACACACACACACACCTGCCCTTAAAGTCTCATTTGTAAAGAAAACTTTGTATGGGATTTATGATACATAAATAAATAGGGTGCATGATATAAAGTGATAAATGCTATTTCCAATAAATCAATAAATTGCTATGGGAGTTCTTGTTTTAGAATATTTATATACAACACAGAAAACAGAATGGTTTCAGAGTACTTAGGTAGTGTTTGATGAACATGTAGAATTTGGATGAGAGGAAAAAGAGTGTCTCAAAACTTCCAGATGGAAAAACTGCATACAAAGAGATATAAGAAGATTAGAAAGTGAAGAATGTAGGAAATATGTCTGGAAATAATTCAAGGTGGCTAGAAGCCAGACTTGGTGAAGGGAAATAGGAAGGCTAGATTTGAAAAGAGGTTAAAATTATAGCAAATCTTGATCATAAGCCTAAGCTGTTTTGATCTTATCCAGTAGACGATGGTTGGGATTGGACATACTTAAATATCAAGCAGAGGAAAATCAACATCAGATTATTTGGCAGGTGTTAAACATTAATTGGGGAAGGAAATGGCCAATGGCAATAAAATAAAGCAAGGCTTATCCAAAGCTGCAGACTCTACACTGCAGGATGAAGTAGAATTACATCATATATTTTATGATGTAAATTTTCACCTAAATGGTCTCATCTCTCTCCATTGGAGTGGCTGTTGGGTTTGAACTGCCAGGTATCAGATGTGTCACCAGGATTTCCAAGGCAAAGAAAGTCAAACAAACTCACTGTTATCAAGTTAAGGTCACATCAGGCAAGGGAGAACTACCGCTGTGAGTTTCTGGGACTATAACTTTTCAAGGGAGTAGAAAGGCCAGTCCTCTTCCTGAACGGTGCCTGGTGGTTTCAAACATGTGACCATGCAGTTAGCAGTCCAACTGGTAACCACTATGCGAAGAGAAAACTCTAATAGACAATTAAAATGAACTGAGTTCGAGCTGTTTCAGGATGTGTGTGTTATTTCAGGACATACTGAAGAATATAGAAAAGATGATCAGAACTGGATGTTAAGAATATCTATGTAAGATAAGGGGAATTATCCTAACAGATGGGCAAAATTAATTATTGGTTCTTGTTGAAGAACTATTTGTGAAGTCAGTGCAATGTGCACATGAACAAGTGCAACAAGAGGACTAATTTTCAATTTTGGATTCTGCCATATCCTACTTATAAGACCTTAGGAAAGTCACTTAGTGGTTCAATTAAAACAAGCAGAACATAAATAATAATATGTGCCTATCTCTTGGGATTATTATGGTTTTCAAATAGTGTGTTTATTAGTGCTTTGTATACAAGAAAGGCAAATGTTATTATCATCTGCTGACCTTCTGGATGGGTTTTGTGTAAACAATGGTAGCAATTTCTAGGTTAATTGCTGCAGAGAGAATTGCCAAAGGCCGTCAAAGGGAAGCAGAGACCATCATTAGCTGCAAACATCACATTGGAGTGGAGCACAGTGACCAAGACTGAGACCGTGCCTGCTAATTTAGCTTCAGAATTTTGCATTCAATTGCAAATCTATAGAATTGAATTATCTTGCATAAAATAATACTTTAAACTAAATCCATCTTTTGTTTCATCCTTGCTACCTTTTGTTAATAAGTGTTGTTCTTTGAGGTAAGCTCCCCATAGCTCTGGGAATGAAGCAATAAAAGTGGAAACAGGGGACCTATATGGATTTGACAGAATATGAAAAGGAGTTAGAAAAAAATGAGCATCAAGGAGGAACTAAAGGTAATGGAATAGTTCTACTTTCAGAAATTTGATTAGGGAATTCTAGTTCACTTAAGATTGCAGCTGAGAGGAAGCAGGGTAGAGAGGGAACAGCAGTTTGCATCGCTGAGCTTGGCACTTTACACGTGTTATTTTATTCAATTTTCACAACAATTCCAGAAGATGGGCTTTTATCCTCATTTTTCAGATGAGGACACTGTAAATAATTTGCCCCAAATCACACAAGAAGTAAGTAAATGGTGAAGGGTGTTCTAGTTTACTCCTTCTTGCCTCTTTTGCCCAGGCACTTTCCACAGGAGTCCACCAAACTTCCACCTTTCAACAGGCATTCTCTTTTTTCCAGGAAGACCCCAGCCTCTGTGGCATTCTGTCTCATCAGGTGAACTGCCTGTAACTGGGTGGCAGGTGTCTAGGAAACGGATACAGCTCTTGGCGGAGCTACTCCCTCTATTTCTCCTATGCAGACATACAGCTCGAAGTATTTTAGGGCTGAAAGATCTATTCAGAGCTCCCCACAGCCAACGTTCTCACTGAGGACAATTAGAACCAGAGAAATGAAATAATTGGACCCAAAATACTCAAGCGTTGGTACTTTTCCTGAACACGATGCTGTGGCTTTGCAAAGCATTTAGAATATTAGATAAACAGATCCCAGTTTCTAGGTATTGCCATCTAATATTCAAAGCCAAGCAAAGGGAAGACTCAGAGCCTTCAAGTCAATTCTGACTCCATATGACCCCACAGGGGTGGGAAAAACCAGCCTGGAGGGTTCGCCTGGCTGGAAATCCTTATGAAAACATCCCCAGCTTTCTCCCCTAGAAGAGCACACAGGTACAAATCACCATCTCTTAGTTTGCAGCCAAGGGTTTAAAACATGGTGACACCGGGGCTCTTTGTCCATTCAAGGATTAACTTAGTACAGTTTAAAACATGATTAATTCTGCTAAACCATATAACTTGTCACTGAAAGATAACAGAAATGTCATTGCCCAGAACTTGGTACACTATTCCAAGGGGTCTAATTTAGTTGATGTTATTACCCAGCTCTCTATTGCTAAGTGATCTTGTTAACACTATCCAACATTTCTTGAAGGAATCCCTCATTATGATCTCTTACTACAACTCAATTTGCCGAGCTCCCCTCGCACTTTTACCGCCCACCCTTGCAGTAAACTTGCTATCAGTGTTCTCTTCTTGACAATGTCTGCATTTATCCCTACCTAAAACTACCCGACTGCTTTGGCCTGTAGTTTCATCTGAGGAACTTTGTTGACAGTGGGAGCAAAGAGCTGGACTGCTAACAATACTAACAATTCTAACTCACCAGTCCAAGACCAAAGCTGCCTATGAAGATTTGCTGGCTGCCTGAGATAATGTTGCTACAAGGCAAAAGGAACTTGATGGCAAGGAATTTGTTATTGTTGTTACTGTTGTTATAATTTGAGTAACATGATGAGAAAAATTGTGCAATGTCTTCCCTTTCTTTTTCATTGCAGTTAGTATTATATATTTTAATACTAATTTATCAAGATCATTAACAGAAAGGTGCGTCTTTGATCTCTTGTGTGACTTAAGAGATTTAAAAGTACATCTTGCAATGGGAGCTATTGTAAAATGTGGTAAAGAAACCAGATGGTGCTAGGCTGTTAGAAGAAAGAGAATCTGGGGTCTTAAAGACATCTCTTTAAGCAAGGAACCATCTATGTGCAGTGTCAGTTAAGTCCACATAGAGGAAGCAGAAGAGTTTGTATGATCGAATGATTGTGAATAATAAAACCCAAGATCAAATGAGGGAAATGCATTAGAGCTTAAATTCTGCACACCTGGTTTACAGAGGCCTATGGATGGCAATGTAAGCCAAAATCTATTTGCAGAGCTACTTATGATGCACCCACCCTCCTAGGATGCTTAGCCTCCATTGAACTCCTTCACATCATTGACCAAGAGTATGAAGAGCCTTACTCTCAGATAGAGTGCATAGGAAAGTGAATTAATAACAGATATAGTTAGGTTACATTTTAACATCTTATTTGTGTTGTCCCCTTGGATGCATTTTAAATTTATTCTAGTTTTGACTCTTTTAGACTTTCTTTAGGTTTGTGCTTCTTCTATTTTATTTGTGATTGTTATTGGAGTGATGCCTGCATGATTTTCTTGCTATGAAATTTAGGACAGGTCCATCTACAGACACCAGAAAATAGCTTAATAATTTCTTTGGATTATGGAAAGGAAGGTTTTGTTAGCTGAAAATGATGAACACAAAAATGAAGGTAATATTCTAAAGCTGTAGTGATGATTATAAAACTATTAAATTGAAACCACCAAGTGATAAAAATAAATTAAATAGTTTGTTCAAAAATAAAATGCCTTTTGCAATATCTCTTAGTGATTTATAAAGTGAATCTAGACATGGTAGAAATTCACCTTTTGATGGCCACCACTGGCCAGGGGTTACTCAAAGATGGTGCAAGTCACAAACTGAGAATACTTCATAACAGTGGCTTTACCCAAATTTTAAAATGAAATCTGAATTGAATTGATGTCATGTTTAAAGCTTCAAAACCCGTATTTCAGAGCCAAGAATCCACCCTCGATTACTCCGTCATCTGCACAGCATTAGTTGAGCCTCCATTAGGGTGAACGTGTTGCCTGAGCCACTTCAAAAAGTCATGCTTCAGTTCACTCTGTGTGCGTTGTTCATCTAATGAGAAACAGATGCTCAACTTACACCCAACCAAAAAATAAACAAACACAAACCCAGAGCCGCCTCATAACTGACTTTGCATAAGTTAGACAATTTAAAGTTTTCTATAGAACAAAATTATTCAGGCACAAATGCAGAAACAAGAATTTGTGCAGCCAAATCACCACTTAACAAAGAAGGAATGAAACTAGATGGAGGCAGATGGAGATCCTAGTCTAGTTGCCCACAATCTAATCCAGGAAAGTGGACCCCGACCCTGCCCTCCACGCCTCACATCTCACTAGACAAAAGAGGCTGGTTGTTCCCTAATGACTAACAACTGAAACAGGCCATGTGTCAATGGCAAAAGTAAATCAACTATTCTCACCTGGGCATCCAGCTAGTTCATTCCAGCTTTTCCCTCTGTGAGACTTTGCATTTCCACCCCAGATGTACTGAATCAGAAACAACATTTTAACAAGATCTCCCGGTGACAATTGTAAACAGGTTCTTGGGTGATTCATATAGTTCTCTAGGTGCTTTTAGCCAGCATCGCCTGGGGACCTTGTTGAACATATCAGTTCTGATTCAGTATATTTGGCGTGCAAATGTGACATCTCAGTAGAGGGTTCTACTGGGATGAGTTAGTTCTAAAGCCAGATCCTAATTTATAAGCTCCTGTAATTTAGCTCTCACCAGCTGTATATTGATTGAACTGGGATTTCCTAAAGTATATTCTAAGGCCATAACTCCTGAAACCAGTTCTATCCCTCAGAGACCCTATAGGACAGAACCTGTCCCATAGGATTTCCAAGGATGTTCTCATTATAGAAGCACACCGCCACTACTTTGTCCTGTCAAATGGGCTTTTGGGTTCAAAATATTCACTGGGTACTTAACCTAGTGACCTCAGAACTCTGTGGTATCCTTATAAAGAATAGAAAGACAGACAGAAAAAGAGAGGCAACTCTTTGACAAATGAATTATGCTGGAGCTGTCAGGGAAGGAACACTTTGAGTTTCCAGAAACCGGGATAGTCAAGAAAGAACTTGCCCTCGAGCTTCCCGAGAAAGCAAGTCTATGCTCCAAGTCAGCCTCTGGAACTATGAAAAAAAATCCTTTTCTTATGGATCACTCAGTTTATGGTATTGGGTTAAGGCTGCCCGTTAAACGAATGCAGCCGCTGAATTGCCTGCTTACCAAGAATTACTTTTGCTTGTTCTCAAATTTGATCTTAATATGGTAATTATATTATTTTCTATTATCTAATTTAATGTGCTATTGCTATTGTAATTAAAATACAATGCAAATTTTAAATGTAAAATGAACGGATTTTGTTTTTGTTTTGTGAAACCAAGGTAACCTCTCTAGAAGCACAATATGAAGGCAAGACACAAACAAGAACAAAGGTAACGTGTGAGTGAATTACAAGAATGATGTGGCATTTGAAAGAAAAGCTGAAAACCCAGGGTTATCCATCAAAATGCATTACATGTGTTTTTAAACATTATAAAAATACATGAAGAATAATGGTAGATTTAGGGGGGTGTCAACTTAGTTAAGGTAATTCAATATCCCAATGTAGGTCTAGCATTACAAAAAACAGATCAATACATGTCTGTATATTTATATGTTTTAAATCAAGAGCTTATTGTTATTCCTACTTTTGACTAAGTATCTACTAAATGCTAAGTCAATAAAGCCACTTGTGTGGTCTACCATGAGGAGGCAGTCCTTTAGAGGACAATCCCCTGGCTGTGGTTCCCTGTTCCTGAACTCCCTGGCAATAAGTCTAGATGTCAGGAATAGGCCTGCCCCTCCCAACGTAAGCCAGATGGTGTGGCAATGGCACTACTTGGGCTAAGGGTCAAAATTCCAGTCCACACACAGAGTTACAATGGAAGGAAGGCCGGGCAATCTGCTTTTGAGACACTGAAAACCCTAGAGTGAAAAAAAAAAAGAAAATAAAGAAAATCCTACAGCGAACACATCTTTTATGCACATGGCAGTTCACCATTGATCAGAATCTGTCTGCAGGTTAAAAGTCCAACAGAAAATTCGGGGGGAGATCACCAGTCAGCTAAGTAAGCACAGGTTTCCTTGGGATTACGCACTAATTGGGAGTGAATGATATTGGTAGGTAAGCACAAGTGGGCAAGTGCTTATCTTGCTTATTGGGTCCCCTGGCCCAGTCAAGGGTTGGCAACGGAGACTTTGATTCTATGAGAAGTGCTGTCAGGTTGGAAGAGGCACCTGTCAGCCAAAGCAGAAACTTTCACTAAAGACAAGTAAGCCTTGGTCAACTCAGGCTTACCTTGCTTATTGAGAAATCTGACACTGTCTGTGGCCTCGTGAGATCGACAATTACTCATGCCAATAGCTGAGTAATTGTCAATTGTCAATAGCTGTGCTGGAAACAGGAGGAACCTGTTTTACCCCAGTGTCTTCCAAGGAATGTTTGAGGTACCTTGGGGAGGCTGGACTCTGATGGCCTTTCCATTGGCAGACATTCACCACGACTATCAAGAGACTAGGACCGAGCCTGAGTTGTCAGATTTCCATGCATACAGACTAAAATGGGACAGTCAGTCTTCCCATAGCCACTGGACACACGTGCTCTATAATACGTTTGTTTTAGGCCCCATACCCTTGTCGCCATTCTGACTCATAGTAACTTTAAGGGCCCTGTCAACCTTCCTTGGGCTTTTGAGGCAGTAAGTCCTTAGGAAAGTCCTTAGGAAAGTCCTCATCCCTCTCCTGAGCACGGGCTCATGTTTGAAAGAGAGGAGTTGTGATCAGTAGCCAGCACCTAATCCGCAGGAGCAACACCAGCCTCTGTCCTTGGAACCCCGTGCTCTCTGGCCGCAACAGCAGCATCCCACTGACTGGCAGGTGGGGTGGACGCTAGACTGCTAGGCCCAGCTTCTGAGTTTCTGAGTCGGGACATCAGAGGTGGGGCTCTACGATTTGCATTTTTAACACATTCCCGGGTGCTGCTGCTACACCCAGCTGAAGGACCAACCATATTTTAAGAATCATTGTTCCAGGAGTATTGAAAAATGAAATCAAGACAGTTTGACTCTGGGGTAATTTGCCACCTAATATGATAGATAGGCTGAAATCACATGTAAAAAGCCAAGGCACACACATAATTCAATATATAAATGAACTGATGGGTTGTCCGCTGATGCATTCCAAGCCCAGCTGGAATTAATGATAGGAAAGGATTGTAGAAGAATTAGTGAGAAGTTCCCCCACCCCGTTCACACAATCAAATAGGGTGATTGAGCACTTGTGGGAGCCAACATGTTTATTTATTTTGAAATCAGGCTGGTGAAATTATACCTGTGTAGTTTCTCTTAAAACGTGACCAGGCAATTGGCAGAAATCTGTTCAGATGTTCACTAGCAGGCGGTGTGTGCTCCTATCTCTCCTTTGCTCACCTTGGCATTCTTGCCTTTTTGTCAATAGAAAAAAAAAGGAATCTCTCTCTACTATTTCCTCTTCTCTGTATACTTAGATATAGCCACTTACACAGAAGAGGTTTTTAACGTCAATATTTAAATAATCGTGCCCATTAGGCTACAACCTGCATCTAGAGGTACAATTCTGCACGTTAGTCTAACAGATTACCATCTATTTGGAACAGATTTTTCAGAGATATTTAGATAGTAGGAGGGAAGGGAAATCCATTCAGAGAGAGACTCCAGGTTACATTGTCTATTTCTCTCGAAAGGATTGATTATAGAAATAACTTTTCTGGAAAGCCCTGAGGATGAAGAGGAGTACAAACGATGTGCTTAGATGAAAAGAGATTTAATCACATGAACTGTGCTGGAATTATTTCCATTCAACATTTCAAAGATGTAATAATATTTTATACCATCGGGCCCCAGCCCTGGGTCTTGTGTGAAGTAATCCATCCTGAGTTCATTTTACAGTTGTTAGTTCCTTAACTCAAGATGGGGACGTTCTTGCCTTGAATTCACAGATACACTCTGTAAAAATGGCATTTTGGCTGTTTGACAGTGAATCACCTTGAAATACAGATAGTTCCTGGGTTGGGAACATTCCACTTACATCGACTCCTATTTATCTCGACGTTATGTGAAGCTGACCTTATCTTTAAAGGATGGACTCAACCCCTACTCAAAGCAAAACTGCCACCCACCACTTTCACTTAGTGGGTATGTGGCTTTTCAAAGCGTTGAACCACCTGCCAGCCTTTTCTCGCACGAATGCAAGGTGAACTATGATCCATATATACCTGTCCTCCCTCAACTCCAAATTCCACTTCTGTGCTTCAAGACTCAGGAGTAGATCTCATTCGTGATCTCTGAAGCCTCATATCTATTTCCTTGCTGACTCCATTCTTAAGGTCAAGGGATGGACAGGGAAAGGGGCATTTTCCCCAAACCAAACTTGACTGCCATCAGGTCAATGCTGGCCCATAGCCACTCCTGGTGGGTTTCCAAGACAGTAACTGTCTATGCGTGTAGAAGGCCCAGGCCAAGGCCCTAAAAGATTCTGGTTCTAAGAGGCAATTATACCTCAATATGTAAGGGAGACACAACTTTGTGAGGGGCAGCCTTAGGTACAAAATGGACATCGGAGACTTACTGTGTGTACATTGAAAACATCTCCCTCTTTCAATTGTGGTTTCACTTTCTGGGCTTTCACTGACCTGCAGTCAATCACAGTCCCCAAAAATGTTAGATTAGTGAGGAAATCTCTTGCCAGCTAGCCCACAAAACTGGACAGGGAATTTCAATCATTTCTTTGTTCAGCGTGTAAGATAGTGATTGTTGCTAATCTTATTGTGCCTAGTTGATACATTATACTCAATCATGGATCTGAATATGTACTATAGAATGTGTAGGACTTAGTATAGATGCCATTCCAGAGATCTTGGAAGCTACTCACCACAAATAAAACGGAATGCACTTATGTAGTGAAAATGAATGATGACTGCAGATTGAATCCTTAGGTGCAGAATGGAAAATCAAACTTTGATAAATTTTATTAATCACACTAGAGTATATATTAAAAGTTGATCCTCCATGGACTATTGAGTAAACATTGTTCTGGATTTTAATGTGGTCCCTGAATGTCACTACAGCATGTCATTAAAACCTAACTCATTTTGAATATCACGCTACCTAAAACAGAGGAGCATTGAGAAAAGGCACAATGTACTGTCCTCCAGCACATCTTTGACAAGTATCTTCCTATCATTCTGTATTTCTCAGAGGAGTGAGAACACCATCTACTCCCACTTCATTGCGGCAGTTAGACCTATGACCAGGACATGCAATTTTGCACCCACATCTGCTGTTCATAGGGATTTACTAAATGTTATTAAAGTGACAAAATCTAGGATGCTTGTTATCTTGTTTGTTTGAAAGATTGCTTTAACTCTTTGTACATGAGTAGGTGATTTTTTTTTCCACTCAGAAGAGGACTGGACTTACATTTTATTGCCTCTTGCACAGCCAAGGTAAGAGTACAGTTAAGATTTTTAGAAATGTAGCAAATAAGAAAGAAATCATATGCATGACATTCAGCTCTATGGACTTGCAATGTGCCGCTGAATTAGAGAGATGACAAAAGTTCATTCGGCAAGTCACCTTCAAGCTGTCAATATATGACCTTTGCCTCAAGGGACACCCTGCCTACACGCAGACTTTTAATTTTTCCACTGTCTAGGCAGTCCCTCTTTAATGGTGTGGTAGCAGGGATGTCTACAATCTGTCCAGCAGATGTGAAGATCCCACTCACCACTTGCAGAGGAAGAAAAGAAGGACAGGGGAGCCATATGCTAATTGGGGGAGATGCCCAGGGAAACTGCTGCCTGGGCACAAAGAGCACACGGCTTTCTGGCCATCTGTCCCTCCATGTGTGCTGCATATCACAAGGAGAGGCGAGGCGATGTGGACAGCTGAGTGAAACGTACACATAAGTGCTGTGGAGTGGCAAGATGTTGGCTTTCAACAGCAGGGAGACACTAGATTATCGCCGTCTTTACTAATATTGCAAGTAATGCGCCAAAAATGTTATATAAAGGACATCCCAAACCACATCAACCCAACTGCCAACGAGTTCATTTTGACTCACAATGAGGGGTAATAGACCTACTTAATAAACTTTCCAAGGCCAAAATTCTTTGTGGAAGCTGACTGTCCCATCTTTCCTGTATGGAGCAGCTGGAGGGGCAGGGTATAGGGTGGTGGTGGTGGTGGTGTTCAAACCATTGATCTTTTGGTTAGTCCACCGCCCTGCTTTACAGCCCAGTTCTTCAAAAAGTTCATGGGAAAATGGAATGAAAAGATCATTACATTTTACCAAGAATTCCTTGAAGCTCCCTCAGAAACTTTTTCCATATCACAAATTAGCAGCACTGCTGTGTGTCTGTCCTGCCCTTCCGTGTGTTGGAATGTTCTTTCTGGAGGGAAAGAACATTCTTCCTGAATGTTCTTTTCTTCTTTGTCTGTCTGGCAGAGAGGCAGGAAATGGACTTTGCACACGCCCACGCTTTCTACTTAGCACTCACTCTGCACGTGGATGGACGAAACCCAGGTCAAGAAGGGCTGCTGTGGAGGCTACAGCAGAAGTTAACGGCTACCCATGTCTGAGCCAATGAACCAATTTTAGTATTAAAATCAAGTGAGTCTCAGAGGTGCCAGGTTTAAAGGTTGTTTGCTAAATGACAGGTCAGTCACTGGAGACCCACAGTGACTCGGAAGGTGGACAGACCAGGTGCTTGGCTCCCAATAACTTGACTGCCTCAGGAGAACCACGAGGAAGTTCTACCATCTCCTATAGAGTCCCTCAGGGGACTGCAAAGTGGGCATTACAGGAGATGCTGAGTGCTCCGTAAGAGGTGTTTTCCCACAAGCCAGATTATCTCTAGGTGACTCTTCATCCCTCAGACTCCTCATAAGGGTAGAAGAGGATATGTGAGGTCAATGTGGTCACAAGAAATGCAGTTACATGAGCGTCATTTCATTAGGCCATGGCTCCAGCTTCACCCAAGATCTAGTGAATTGGAAATTGAAGATGAGACCCACGCATCAGTTTTCACAGCCCCCGCCCCGCCACAGATATGATTTCTATGCTGAAGAATGATAATGGCCACATAGTGAAATCTGTTAAATCGACGTTGCTTTTAGCTTGTGGTTAGGCATTTTGTATAGCAACATTTCATAGCATATTCATTGGTAACTAACTCCTCTTAACTCTCTTAATCTCAAAGGCAACATGTTGCATAGCATGAGAAAAAAGGTTTCCACCATATATATCTTGATTGATAAAACTTGGCTGAGTATTTTCAAGGATGGAAACATTTCAGGAATATGCTGGGAGGGGGCATCATGGCGCATGATTTGGGTGGTCGTGTCAGCTGGAAAGTTCCGCCTTTCAGGATTGGTGGCCCTGAGCTGGCTGTGTAGTGACAAGAAGACTAGACTGTGCAATGAAGGAGCAGGAATCACTGTGCTGTATAACATGGCCATGCATCAGCACGGAAAAAAAACATCAAAATGCTAGTCAGAAGAACGTCTATATCTGTTTGGGCAAATCAGCAGATTATCCTGCACTCAGGCATATAATAAACTTGTCAACAAAAAATAAAGAGACTGGGAACTACTTGGAGAAATGAAATGTGAGTGAAAAGTTATGATATTTCTAAGTTGTATTTGTATAAATCAAGCAAAAGAAGGTCATCCATTTCCAGAGTGATTTCTTTAAAAGCAGGAAATATTTTGGAGAGGGTTAATAAGAGAAAGATTTTTGAACAGTTACAAAGAGAGACAAAACCCCAAACAGCTTGTTCCTCTTCAGGGAGAGTCAATGAAGGAAGGCACTTAGAATGTATGAATCTAATAGCTTTAAGTTCATAAACAAACTAATGAAGCACACCGGGATTGATAGTGCCGATTCGTTAGAGAATTAGTAGGAGAAACGCATCACGTCTTTTAGAACATATACAACAGGAGGCAGCTCTCACAGCAGGCTTTTAGGAAATAAACAATTTGAAACCAGTCACATAGATTTGAGGAAAAGTACACCTAAACACTGTTGTCTTCTATTATTGGTCCTATAATAAAGGGCTTCCTGATTTGGGAGAAATAAAATAAACTCCAATAAGATCAAATGTTATCAGAGTTTGAAATTTCAAGACAAAACTTCACAACTCCTTCCATGCAAATGTTATCTGAAGATTATGTATTCCTCTTCTGTTTCAAGGATTTCAATAAACAGAACACTGACATACCTGTAAACTATCCCAGGAGTTTAAAAAGTGATAAGCCATCGATAATCGAGACTTTTTCAGTGAAGTGACATTCTAATAAATATAGTAGATGACATAAATTGTAAGGGGGGAAAGAGAAAGTATATTTGGGTTGTTTAAAAAGATAGGATTACTTTATACTCCATGGTCTATAAGATATGATCTTGTTTTCCTTGGAGACACAGAAATCTAACCCAGATTCTGGTGGGAAAAAAATATTCATGTCAACCTTCAGTTAGAGAAATACAAAGAAATGTTTCCACCACAATACGCAATGCTTGCAAACTTACCTTGCTTCCCCATCCTTCACTGTGCCAAAATAAAGAGAGCTACTCAAGTTTATTCCTAGGCCCAAGGAATAACATTTCACATAACAGGAGTTAAACCCACTTATTTTTCTAAAGACTTTTCACTTGGCAACAGCTCCTCTCTTAGGGACAGTGTTTTATTTCCATCATTCAAGCAGACATTCAACTTACTGTTTTTTAGGGGCCAAAGGTTTGGTTCTGAATTTACAAAGGATCAGCATTCAGTATAGGGAAAGTAAAGCAGTTAGTACTTGACATTGAAGGAAAACAACTGGACAAGTATCTGGACCCATGCTGGTGGTGTCGTGGATTAGCCAATGAACTACTAACCACACCGTCGACAGGTCCAGCCTGCCTGCCAGTCATTTCAAGGGAGAAAAATGAAGCTTTGTCCTCTGTGAAGACTGGCAGCCTCAGAAATGCAAAAAGGCAGGTAGACGCCGTCTCATCAAGTGACTGTGACTCAGAAGTGGCATGATGACAGGGAGTTTGGGTTGAGCAATCTTTTGTCCCATAGTGATATAAAACATTTTATCTGATTGGGTTATTTGGCCATTCTCAAATTATCAGGAAAAACCTTGCCATATACAAATGACCACAGCAGTGAGGGCTTCAGACAGTTTGTGAAGAGATTCCATTATTATTTGATTCTGTTTTTTCCAGGAACTTTTTGAAACCCCTCATATATTTTAAGCTACTGTAGGAGTGGAAGATCACTCCAAACAAGATAATACTCTTTTTGTCAGCCTCTGTAAGGTCTCATTTTAATAATGAAATGAAATACAATTGAATTTTTGTGATTTAAAGTGGTTTTCTCTGGGAAATGCTGGGAAAGATAGGCATAAAGCGAGTCAATTAAGTAATCAAATTCTAAGACATAAGAAAAGGAGTAAAAATTTAAGCAAGCCATGTTCATGCGATTTTAATTATAAAGAAGTCTCTTGATTCTTTCATTTCTCCTTGAAAAGGATTTCCAACTGTACAAACCTCCCTGTAAGCACCTTATCTATTACCAGTTTTAAACTTTCAAACTCTCATCCAGACTCTGCTTTGAAGCTGCAGTAAATTAGGCAGGAGTTTTTAAGTTGTCTCTAAATGGCTATAATTAAACCCTCACTTAGAACTTTGCCATCTATACCAAGGGCAAACTCAATGCGAGACGCATAAGCATAGAATTATTAAAGTGGGGAAAAAAGGAAATGAGACCCTGAGACTTGGCAGCGATTCTGGTGTGAAGGGAACACAGTAGGAATTCCCATAACATCTTCTACAAAGACATTGTCATATGAAGATCAGAAAGGGTAGGTGAACAGAGGAAATACATCACTACCTTGCCCTGTCCAGCTATGTTGAACGCAAACCATTAAGAAAAATCTATCAATTGTTCCTTTTCTCCTCTCCCAAGCTAACTGGAAAAATGACAGGATGTCTTTCAACGTTCCCAGATTCAAATCAGAAGGGAACAGTTGGGCCCTTTTCCGTGACGAGAACCTAGTTGACAAGAAGAGGACCCTAGGCTGTAGCAGCAGAATGAGAGTAACGCCAAACATGGCATAAGGTGGCTAGTAAGAAACAATACCGTTCTAAAGGAGTTCTGAGCTGCTCCTTGTCATCTATCCTTGCCATCAAGCATGGCCACACTCAAAGAGACCCAAACCTGTGGGTTTCAGAGGTGATCACTCTTTATGGGAGGAGAACGCCTCTCTTTCTCCCATCGCATGGGTGGTTTCAATGGCAGCCCTCGCGGTTAGCGACTTTGTGTGAAATCAGGGCTCCTTTCATAGCTACTAAAAAATAACTTAAACTGAAATAGAATGATATGCTATTTCTGTTGTATCATTTAAGATGATATTTGAGACATTCTATGAACCCAATACCATCATGATCACTTGTTTAGTCATTTACTAAACTTTAAAAAAATGTTGGTGTCAGGTGCTATGGGGCAGACTCTGATTCAAGTGACCCTGAGCCCTACAGAACTGTGTCCCTGACAATTGTCTCCAGGCCGCTGGAACTGCTGCAGTCATATCAATAGCTTTTTTCCCCAGGGTCTTGCTCCTTTTCAGTGCTGCTCCACTGGAAAAACCTGATGTCCTTCTTCTGGGACTGGTCCCTTATGACAATGTGTCCAAACTATGTCAGATGAAGTCTGACTTCTTCCAATACAGATTGGTTTGTCCTTTTAGTAGTCTAGGGTACTTTCAATATTCTTTTCCAGCAACATGGTTCAAAGGAATTGATTCTTCCATGATCTTCCTTACTGTGATAGGTAGGTTTATTGTGCCAGCCTAGCCAATGGGAACATGTGGGTTTCATTTAGTTGAAAGGCAAAAGATAAATGGCTTGGCAAGTACCAGTCCTCTCACACACACACACACTCTGGTGATCAGACCAGTGTGTGGCTGCCAGTTCTTTGTTAATAAGCTACACCACGAGTGGGCCTGCCAACCTGTGGATCATGTGGCTAGAGCTTGAGGTTCCTTCAAGACATGCTTCGCCAGGCTACTGAGCTTGGAACTGTCTAACCTTGTCTTCTTGCTGACTGTTGGTGACTCACCCTGCTGTTTGCTGCCTGTGGCCGGACTACCTGCATTGTTCAATAGAAGATACAGATGTCTGCTGTCTTGACCTTGGACCCAGTGGCCCTCATAAGTTGAAGAACTTCCAGTATATTACCTGTTCGTTGGAAGTGAGGTGAACTGAGCCCTCTGTATTTCTGTGTGGGCTAACTAGCTGCTATATTCCTTCTTGCTGTATATATCTATCCATATGCATATTTGCTAGACAGGTGCTTTAACCAACTAAGCCACCACACCAACACTCCATATCTATATTTGCAACTGTATCTGCAACTACATCTATATCATCTTTATTAGTGTCCATAGATATACCGGTTTTGTTTCTCTAGAGAATCCTGTCTAACATATTTATTAGAGGCCCAAATTTTACATGCCTAAGAGGGACAAGAGAATACCATGGTTTGGGTCAGGAAGCATTTTAGTCCTCAAAGTAACAAGCTTGCTCTTCAATAATCTAGAAAGGTCTTGTGCAGCAGGAGGACCTCATGGAAAACATCATTGATTTCTGGCCTGCTGCTTCCATGAGTATTTATCGCTTATCCAAGACAAAAGCCATGACAGCATAGACCTCTTCTGCATGTATCTTGATGATGCTGAGCTCATGGTCCAGCGGTGAGGAGATTGGCCTTCCTTACATTTGAGTTGTAGTTCACACTGAAAACTGCAATCCTTGATCTTCATCAGCAAGTTCTTCAATTCCTCCTCACTTGCAGCAAACAAAGTGTGTCATCTGCATAGCTAAAGTTGTTATAAAGCATTCTTTCAATCCTGATGCCACATACCTCTTCATATCCTTCAGTTTCTTTTATGATTTCCTCAGCATAAAGATTGAACATGTAAGGTGAGAGGACACTATTTCCAGAGCTAAAATGGACATTTATCAAATAGCTGTATTTCATGAGTCCAGAATTGTGATGTTTTAGTTGTGATGTAAAGAAAATAAAATACCTTTGATTGTTTCCTAGATGGGAGGAATATACCCTACTTCGAAAAACCATGGTATCGTTCACATTAATAGTTACCAGATACCAAACTGCTGAAGACTCAATCTGTCAAAATAGAGGATGATCACATTTTGAGAATTCACCTTGTTAGGAAACGAGTCACACACACACACACACACACACACAATCTTTCCTACTTCCCCCCAAGACAACTGTCTTTTGACTCCTAATTTGCTTCACTTTTCACTGCTCTATAAATGCTTTCAAATCTCTGTCCTCCTTTGCCTTCCTCCTGTGAAACTCTGAGTTCTTGGTGTTCATCTTTCATTTGAAATGCTCAGAAACACCATATTTCCTAGGGGGAGTTGCAATGTCAGTTTCAAGGATGCTACACATCAAAGTCAACTTGCTAATCAGTTCCAGTTGTTTTCCAGGAACTATAAATGCTTCCTCCTTGCTCTGGCAGCAATTCTAGGAGAAGCAAATGTGACCATTCTCCATCCAGCTAACAGCAACAACACCAAAAGGTCCCTGTCACTCCAGATCATAATATGAAGCAAATCACAGAAATATCATGTGGGTGGCAGTATTCAATCTATGATCTAAAAACAACCTTTTTATTTTTTGGAATTTCTAAAAATTACTAATTTTTTACAAATCTCTTTTCCCCATATACAATGTTATATATACTAAGGTCACCATAGAGAAATAACTGTAGGAGATTTCTAGATAAAAATAATTAATGCTAAATTTTCATAACAAGCTAATTTTCTAATGGAGGAATAAGAAATGACATTTTAATGGTGTAATGTTTGCACACAAATGTGTTAATGCTTTCTTGTTACCAGAATGCTAATTGTTTAGAGGTTACTAGTGACCATTATTAAACATGTGTGTGTTGTTTTCCTTAGGTGTGCTTGTTTCTTACTATTTACCTTTCACACAAAGAATCTACATTAAATCACAGTATGTTGGTGTAAATGCTTCTAATAAAAATATAAATGCTAATAAATATGTAGGCTAAATTTGTCAATATAAAAGCTTATAAACATGAAAGTAACATATTTTCTAATTGCTTTCCCAGCTACAGACATTAAGAATATTTTTCTGATTTTAATTTCTTTATGTATTTCCTTTGATTACTATATCTTGAAATATCTTAGGTACTAAAGTTGACCTGAACACAACTATTCGTTGTACAACAGATGACAGAGGGTGGGAAGTTGTTTCTTGGGTCAGAAAACATGAAGAATGTATATAAGTTATAAGAAAAGAAAAGATTAACAACTATAACTTATATCCACACTGTAATTTTTGCTCCGGAGCAGAGACCCAAAGTCCATCTACAGACAATCGAAAATCCCCCACAGAGGGGTGGCAGGGAGTGGGTGAGTCAATTGGGCTGCAGTACATGCAATATACCTCTATTCCCCCAGAGGCCTCCTCACCCACCACTATCCCAATCTCAGTGTTGCCTCCCAATCTAGACTAGACAGGAGCAGGTATGTAGGTATAAACAGGACATAGAACTCACAACTCATGAAACCCAGGAACAAGAATGGGAATAGAGATATCAAAACAGGAGTGGGGAGAGGCAGGAACAAAGTGGGGCACCGATCACAATGAATAGCACATAACCACATACCCTAACCAGGGGGAAGAACTACAGTGACCAGAGGAGAAGGGAGATAGCAGTTGATGTGAGATTTGAAAATAATTAACAATCTACCATCTATCAGGGGGGCATGAGGGTTGGGGAGAGGGAGGAAGGAGAGAAAAAAAGAGTTGCTGATCCTCAGGGCTCAATGGAAAGTAAATGTCTAGAAAAGAATGATATATGTATGAATATGGCAGATACAAGTGATGTATGGTTTGTAACAAGAGCTGTAAGAGCACCCAAGAAAATTATTTTTTTAAAGGAACCTTCAAAGGTCCACTGGAGGAATTGTTTTTCTTGTATACCCACCTCCATCCCACCTCATGCTGAAAAGCCATTAATCCAACTGGTGAGTCATCAAATGCAGGTTTACTAGATTTCTGCCAACAAACTAACCAGAGAATGTTTCCAAGATCTAAATAAGGCACTCATAGATACTGAGGAAATAATCAGACTTAAGAGGTGTGATCAGCAGTCTCAGAATATTTTTTCATTATGTAAATAATTTCAATTTATAACTGGTGGCAAAATGGTTATGGATTTTTTTTGAGAATTCTGAGAGTTATATTAGAAGAAGGCAGTCAGATTTTACTGTAATAAGAGTTAAATGGGTCTAGTCAGATTTTAATTTTAATGGTGGTTTCAAATGTTGCTTGTCTTATAGAGTTTAATAGAACCAAAATCGGATTTATAACTCTGGGGAATAATATGTCAATCTCGAAAGAAATCATGGAATGTAAATGCCTTTGGTGGACAAGAACTTGAAAGTGTTTAATGTAGCAAAGAAAGACAGTTAGAGCTGGGTTTTTTTTTTCTATTTTGTTCTAAGAAACATATCAGGAAGGAAAGGAAGAAATGGTATCTTTAAATAGAGTCAAAATGTTGGAAGCACATCAATTTAATGATCCATAAGAATCTTCCCTTATATATACAAATTATATATTTCTGCCCTCATGTTGCATTTCCCATTAGTCTGAAACATAGCATTCTGCATGCACTATTCAAGAATGAATACTACACCATTATATCTTTTCTCTTAATATCATAGCATAGTACTCTTTCATGAAATTGATAGTAAATCTTCCATCATAATAACAAATCTTATGAAATGATTTTATCTTTCTATTAGTGAATTTGGTTTTAGTAGACTTTTCGAAAGTTAGATTTGTCTTTAAATTCCTGTTCAGCTTTTCCTCCTCCTTCTTTTAATACACTCTCAATCCTATTCTACCCCGCATTACCAAAGGAACCAACTGACATAAAAAATGAAAATGCCTTTGTTGGTGTTGTGATTTAACAGATGAAGTTTGTTTCTTATTTTCGGAAGACATCATTCAGTCAACTCTGCACCATAGCAGCCCTATGGGTAACTGAGGGAACGCTGGTCAGGTCCTTCCTGCCTGCACCACAGGAGGTAGGTTTAAATCCATTAATGCACCTGCTGTGTGAATCCACCTTGTCAAGGGGTTTCCTTTTCATTGTCTGCCAGTTTTTTTCTCTATCAATTTATCCCTCCAGATGCCCAAGCTAAGAAAGATGACGTCTTGCCATTATTCCTTCTAAGGAGCACTCTGGTAGCATTTAAGCCACACTTAATTTATTCATTTTGGTAGTCTATGGTATATTCAATATTCTTTATAGACACAAAAATTCAAATGTGCCATTTATTCTTGGGTCTTCTATTTCCATTCACCAGATTTTGCACACATAGGTGGAGTGGTTGAAAATGCAACCACTGAGCTGATGCATTTTTAATCATCAATGTGAAATCCTTGCTTTGTAACACCTTAATAAGGTCCTTTTTTTTTGGGGGGGGGGTGGGCATCATCGCCTCTGGTGGTCATGGGCGCTACCCAGTGCCGCTCCTGAAAGCCGCCGCTGGATTTGAACCGCCAAGCCCGCGAGCCGAATGAGGTCCTTTGCATTAGCTTTTTCCAAAGCAAGATGCCATTTGATTCATTGATTCTTCCTTCCATGAATGTTAGAGATTTAATGGCATGCATATTGTATTCCATTAAAAAACAAAAGTACTTTGCATGGATTTCCTTCCAATGTAGAGCACTCCTATAGGACAGAGCACAGCTGCACCTCTGGATCCAAAGGCTGCAGACCTTATGGAAGTGGATGCCTCTACATTTATTCCGTGAATCACTGGAGAGTCCAAATGTTACCAGTTAAATTCTTAACCACTTCACCACTAGGGTTCCTCATAATAAAAGCTAACTTAAACAAAATTATTTGACATGACTTATTAATCAGTTAATTTCTTTATAATTGGGGTGGGGGAACCTCACTGCCCTCTTGTGGTCTTGGAGCTACCCAACTTTGCTGCTACTGTATTTGAACCGCCAAGCCAGTGGGCTACAGTCCCACACTCAACCACTATGCCACTGGGGCTCAGCCCAGATAATTTTTATAAACTAAATATATTATAATCTGTCCTGAAATTCTGGTGTCATACAGATATCCCAGTGATCAGCAGTATGGAGGGCTTGTGAAAATCCTAATGCATCTGCTAAGATGTTAACACCATTATTATTATGAAGGGTCATTTATTGGCAGCAAAACACTGGAAGTCTGATAAAGAGGTTACAGTTATTAAGTAATTGCTCTCAGCTTTGCTATATGATATCATCCTACCTAAGCTCTCCACTCTTGTAACAGAAAATTATCTTTGCATTTTTAATAATTCTCAAAAAGTTGAGTTTCTCCCAAGTGATATGTTTATCAATTTCATGATTTTTGATACTAAAAAATTATTGAAATTACCTTTGCTCAATCTATCATCTAAATATGCTATAGGAATTTACTCTCTTGGAGAGATGGTCTTCATGGATGCACAATAACCAAATAAAACAAACCAACCACCTCCATTACATGGCATGAGATTACTCTTTCTTCTTCCACCCACTTCTGCTCTCAATTACATTGAACCAACAGTTAGCCAACTTTCGTCTTTAGCTAATCAATTTAGCAAAAACCCTTCCTGCCTTTTAATTGATTTCCACTCACCCTTCACATGTGTTGCCACATCACTTCCAGAATGAAATTCCCCACAAAATTGCAGAAAGTTTGTTGCTGCCCCCTTGGAGGTCCCTGAGTATTTACTGATAAAGCTCCTTTAAAATCTCTATATTTTATAGGATACTTATTTATGAAATTATCTCGGGTGAGGGGAATCTTATCAGATGGTGGACCCTGTTCCATTTATGGCACTGTTGCTAGAAAGGGTTGCTGAAAGGGTTTATGTGGCTGGTGCTTGTTTATACCTGCAGGATGGGTGATAATTACAAGAATTAAATGCTTTGAGATAGGTCTATTTCTCCTAAATTTTTAAAAATCAACTTGCTATTTTATGGACAGTGTTCAGATTCACTTGAATGCATATCTAAGGTGTGGTTCACTATGGAAAGTATATTTTCAAAGAGTCCTCTATCCGTTGATTCATTAATTATAGGTGTCTCTCTTTCTCTTTGTTTTTAAAAATTTTTACAAATCCAAGACCACTCAGTGTAACATATATTTCCCTTAGGTAGTGGCACTTGCCTATGTAATTAACTCATTTTGTCCTAAAAGGAATGAGGGTATTCCATTTATATTTTAAAAACTGGAAACTGTTTTTTTTTTACCTTTATCAAAATATATTCCACACTCACTGGAAATTTAACCACTCTATATTTTATAATGATTTTAACTTCAGTGAGCTGATTTTAACTTTATATTTTATTTATCAAAGTGATATGATTTTACAGAGACTGTTGTTCATATCCAATGTTAGTCACTGAGCCATTTTTACTTTATCAACTTCTCTTCAATTCCCCTCCCTAACTATCTCATATATGTATATAGTTTTAAAGATACACAGTTTGATTTTGGATGTGAGCTTACTATTAGCAAAATTTTATTTGTTTTAATAATTGAGGAGAAAAGTTATTACTTTGGTCCTCATATTGCACTTAATGTTCATTAACATCAATAAGCAATAATATAAAAATCTTTGTAATATAAAGTCAGAATGTTACTATTTTATAAGATGCTTATTTATACTCTTGTGGATTATGAATATTTGTTTCAAAATCTTTTCACAAATATATATTTATATAGGTCTCTTGAAGATAAAAGAGGCATTCCAACATAAATAAGCATATGTACTCTCCCAGACAGTAGAATCCACTTATATCTTTAAGACATATTTCCAAGAGATTAACTTGGTAATAACCAAAATAGTAAACCTTTATTGAATTAAGCATATTTTATGCTGCTAAGTATTCCAAAATTGGTGATGATGCACCATTTCTCTTTAAATAAAGCAAACACCCTTGTTTCTCCTGCTTATCTGTTATTCTCAATCATACCTCTTCTTCTGATGCCTAAAGTATACATTTGTAAAATGGCTATAGGGACAGAAAACCATACAACAAACAGACCCTATTTTATGAACAGCATCACAAGATTAAGAAATTAGCTGTTTTCATCTTGACTGCAAACATCCTTGTTATAATGCATTTTAAAGTATTATTTACAATGGTCATAAATAATTTTACCCAGGTATTCAAGTCACTATGCTCACACAACTGTTTAAGTACTTATCATATAGCCAACCAAGTCTATCTACGGGAGAAAAGCTTGGTAATTTGCTGACATCAAGTGCCCATCCATGAAAACCCTACTACTTCAGCTTTTCATTTAATAACTGTCTTGACTATCTTGTTATCTGACATCTAGAAATAAGACAGCAGTCAAAACAAAAATCGACTACTACATGGAGAAGTGCAAATGTCCCAGGCTCCCTCCACCAGAGAAGTAGTAGAAACTGGGCACAGGATGGGGGGGGGGGGGTTTGTTTCTGGGAATGTGAGTGGACTTGGAGGGCAACACTGTTGGGAGTGGTGAATCCACCTGATCTCAGGGGATTAGGGGGTTATTCCAGGCCCAGCAGGCTTAAGTCATCAGTGGGGGAGACTCCCACAGAAGGAATATGGTGGGCACTTCCCTATAAGACTCTTCACCTCAGATTCGCATCAATCCTGCAAACAGAAGCTCAGTAGGAAGCAGTACTGGGAGCACCCAGAGGCTCAGGTGGACAGGGTGCACCTAGCATGCAGGAACAGGTGACTGTGGCCAAGAGCTTAGACAGGTTGGTATGGGGTCTTTCAGATGCAGGAGACTGGAGCTGCTTGCCACCATAGACTGGTTCTATACCAAGGTATGAGGGGCTGAGGCCTAGACAGTATTTGGGAGGAAATCCACTAGTATAGAAGTAGGGGGAGGGGAACCAAGAGCCATTTGGAGAAGTTCGGAGAGTTAGCTGAATTTGGGGAGCACACATAGTTCATAGAAAAGGGAATAAGTATTGGAAAAGCAGTGGACACCTCATCCATGAGGTAGTGATACTGATTTAACCCATATGTGCAGAAGAGACCCAAGCGTGTAGGGAGGGCAAGGCCCATTGGAAGCAGGACCTGGAGATAGGTTTGCTTAAAGATGCTAGAGGAAAATTAGATGTCCAAGGTATACCAAGAGCAGGCCATTTAGACTGCCGAGGAAATGAATCTGGAGGGAGAGAGGTCCCGGAAAGGAGACAGGTACAAAGAGGTTCTCCAAAGCCAGGGTTCAAGAGGAAGAGGAGGTGGTAGTTTTGGGTGAAGATACAGTACTTGAGGGAGGAGAGGGATAGGGAAGAGAAGAGGTGAAAGACATTGTCCAATGGGAGACTATCGCCTGATCCTTTTCTATCACCTTTGTCTGAGTATAATTTCTGCAAGGGAACACTAATGTACAGAAGGTGAGACACTTTTGCATAGGCCAGATCGACTTTTGAGACTGGCTCACTTGAGAAGCAAGAAGTTGATGTACTCTGTTTTCTCTGCCATGTGGACCGAGAGGCCAATTTACGGTACCTGACAACAGGAATTGCCAACTTCAGGAGCCTCTTCTCTCCACCTCATTCAAAATTGCCAACTATAATATGAATGAGCTTTTGGAGGTGTCCATTCTGTTCCTGTATGCATATAGGAGTTAATTCATAAACTGATTTTGAAAATACTATGATCATCCTTGATAGATAACTCAGCCTCTGACTCTGAGATGAAGAATACTCATTCAAAACTATAATAAGTTTCTCTAAACTTTAATTTTTGAGGAACTTCGGTAACAGAATTTTAACTAAAGACTGTTGATTTTTATGCATACATTTGATGGTATATAAATTAATGTCAATGACATCTCCTCCACATAGTAAAAAAGGCTCTAGAAGAAACTCAAAGATTTCATGTTTATGAGTCTTCTCAGGTGGTTCAAACTTAGCTAGTAAAGGGATTTGAAATCCCTTGACTAGTTAGAGGGGACTAAATGTAATATCAGAGAAGCAGAGCAGTATTGATCTGATTTTTGCTTCCTGGGAGCTAATCTCCCAGCTTCATGCAGACCTCAGAAAGTAGTCAATGACTTTATTTGTGAAAGTTCTTTTCCAAAGCAGTATTCTTTATCTCAACTCTAAAAATTAATGTGTAAGGCTTTCATTAGCATTTTCCACAAACAAATGAGGGGACTTCAAAATGTTCATATAAGAATGGAATTAAATGGTAATGGATTATTCTTTGAAATCCCCTCATACATGTCTTTTACAATATATTTTATTGTGATAAAATATACATGTGTGTATATATATATATACATAAAAATTTAGGCATGTCAACAGCTTTTATGTAAATGATTTTGTGAGTATTGTTCAGAATCACTCTGCTGTGCACCCATCAGCACAATGCATTCCCCAAATTCCCCCTCACCCTGGCTATTCCTTGTGTGTCTCTCTGAATGTATGTCTATTGCAATTAAAGTAGGATCTCAGTGCTACGTTTCCTGCCTCCACACAGATACAAATTATCACTTTATCTTTCCAGATCTTAATAGTAAAATATATACAATGATGATATTTGGGATGTGCGTGTTGTTTGTGTGTGTGTGGAGAGGGAGGAGGTACTATTTCCAAATGTTCCTTTAAATCCTTTCCATTAAAAAAATAGCTGATATTTTATATTTGTTTGATCATTTCCTAAAAGGCACAAATGCAGTTTTCAAAATACTGACTCAAAAGACATTATCTCTCCTCACTAAGATAAGTAATTGCTTCTATTTCTTTGCTATGCCTGAGTGGCAAGTATGGCTGCTAAGCCTGAGGTAAGTTTTATTTGTGCTACCTATGTAGTCATTATTCCCAGGGCTCTTCCTCTGCTTTTCATTTCTGACCCCCAAGCAAAAGTCACTGTGTGATTTATGATTGGATCCCATTCTCTAATAGACCTCCTGAATGAATAAGAACTACCATTAAAATGAAAACAAAACAACCAAAACGACACTGCCATTGAGCTGACTCCCACCCTTAGCAGTGACAGATCCTACAGGTGAGGGAAACCTGTCCCTGTGGGTTAGGAAACTCGCATTCCTTTGGGGAGCAGAACCCATGAGCGGTACTTTGGAACTGCTGCAGCCCCATATATGTAAACAGGACCCTACCGGGACTCCCCAGAACGACCGTGGTGAGAATAAAAACAAGTGTCCTCCAGTTAATTCTCACTCATAACAGCCCTTTCATGTCGTTGTACAACTATGCTAAAATTTAAGATTTTCAATGCCTTACTTGTTTTTGTATACATTTCTAGAACTTTCCAGTACTTGAATCTTCAATATGAAATCTGCCAAGCAGTGGTAGAGATGACCTGAAATGACCGGGGCACCTAGTAGTTGGAATACTTGAGATAAGATCATTCCATCCACACAATTGTTCCAGAGACCATGACTTTTACCACTATCACTGCTAGGAGTTGGAAAGACATGTGTTATCTGTTATATAATATCAATATAGGGGATAACCTCATAGAGAAACACAGAGAAGATGTTATAGAGAATTGAGACAAATTACCTAGATTATCTAACCAATCAGTATAATTTATGTCTTGGTCTATACCCACCCCTTTGTTTTTTGCTCCCAAACATTTTCACTGTTTCACAGAATTGAGACAATTCTGACTTCTGTGCATGCTAGAATCTCTGTCCCGTGTTAATTAACCTGGCATTCATCTCCAGTAAAAGGAGGGTGATATCAAGGGCTCAAGTCAAGAGGAAAAGTGGATATTTGGAGAATGATAATGGCAGCAAGCTTGTGAAGGTGCTTGGCACAATATATGTATTCATGTATTGTGAAAAACTATGTACGAGGACCCAATAAAATGATTTTAATAAAAAAGGAGGGTGGACTACAAAAATGCTTTTATATAGTTTCATAGCCTCTTTCCAGTGGTTCTCAACCTTCCTAAAGCCGAGATCCTTTAATACAGTTCTTCATGTTGTGGTGACCCTGCCAACCATAGAATTATCTTAGTTGCAACTTCATAACTGTAATTTTGGTACTGTTATGAATCAGGTGACTCCTGTAAAAGAGTCGTTTTACCCCCAACGGGGTCATGACTTTCAGGTAGAGAAGTGCTGCTCTATTCTAACATAGCCTGCTATTATGAGGAGAAGCTGGATTGGGAAAATAACCACCATTACTAGTTTGTCATTCTTCAGAACACACACACACACGTCAACAATGAAATGAAACAGTTAAATGACTGCTTTGCATTTTCAAATGCAGTTATTATAAAATAGTATGTGAAATATTACCAGAATTGTCCCTGACTTTAACAGTGGTCTCTATGTCATTATTTTTTATTTCTTCTTTCTTTCACTTGAATGCCGTGTTATAAAATAAATTGTCACCAGTAAAATGGTAAAACAAGAAAATAGCATCCCACAGCATCTCATGATTTTATGAGCAAGAATGGTGTAAGTTTTCAAAACTCATTTAAGATTTTACATCCTACATATGTACTGTCTGCTCACAAGCTATACAATTATAAATATATTCTTCCGGTCAATGTCATTAAAGTTCCTAATGAAAGTTGTACAGTGTAACTAGGAGGCTCCAAACACTGTTAAACTCTACACATGCTCTGTTTTATCATTTTCTTCTGTGAACAGGTACATTTTTAAGGCACCCAAGTGTCAACAAGTGTATCTAATAGAGCCTTGAGCTTCAGTGATTTTATAAAAGAGGAACTTGCCAACGAATTTAGGAAACTCACATTATATATTCAGGTTAGATTCACAAATTCAATGTTGCATGGCAAGAAGTCTATGCTCATTTCTTGGTATCGTGAATTGCAATTTTTTCGCCCCAATTCAGAGAAGCAAACCTAAACCTTCATAAATGAGTGAACAACTTAGAGGTAGCTTATTCTGGAGCAGTCTTAGAGAGGAATTTATCACGCATGCAGTTTAAAGGGCTCTGTTTATGGCAGTCATGAAAGTGATCCGTGTCCAAACTGCCCTGGTATGGAATCAGGTTTGTCAAAGTAAATCCGAAGGCGAATAGAAAGTAAAAATGTGCTCCAATATCTTCTTTCTATATATATTTTTTAGCTTACAATGTAATTTCGGTTAGGCGAACACTATATATAACCTCAACCTTCTCAAAGCAAACTGCTATGTACTTAAGGAATTCTCAAAAAAAATTGATTTTATCATGCAAATTTGTATAACCTAAGAACTGCATGACATATGGTAGATATCAAATATAAATTGTTAAATGAAATGGAATTGAAATGCTAAGTGTAGGAAATCACTAGAGAAATACATATGTGTTCTTCCTAGCTAAATAAAATTATGTCAGCCTATTAATTTAAGAAAACCATTTGGTAAGCCAATTTAGACCAACCTATATCTTATATGAGAGGACACACACATATATACGAAGAAAAAGTTACAAGATGTGTTACTCATAAGATTCTCAGGAGTTATATAGCTATATCACAGCTTTCAAAAATCCTTACTAAGATACAAAAACAAACAGTTTAACTTTCACCTAAAAGAAAAAAAATATTGTAGAGATCTTGCTTTGTTTTGGGGGTCTTCTCACCCAGGGAACCAAATATACTCTTTAAAGAAATTTCTGACCAACATATTCCCACAGAGGCGTCCCTTCACCAGAATTTGCAAATTCTGTTTTTTTTTCCCATTGAGCTAGGCTTACAACCTTTAAATTCCGAAAGATATGGCTGGAGAGAAGGCTCTCTGGTGAACTGATATTCAGTGGTTCAAGAGGAAAAACAGGGTCCATACCATAGCATGCCAGATAGAAAAATAAAATCTGTCTTGAAAAAAAGTACAACTTCAATGTTCATTAGAAATGAGGACGGAACCTTTTGTCTCACTTATTTGGGACATGGTCTTAGGCGGGATCAGGCCCTGGAGAACACCAGCCTTGGGGAAATAGAAAGTCAGCAAACAAGAAGACTAGTCAGAATGAGCTGGGCATAGTGACTACACTGCTGGCCTCAGACAGTGATGGTGTCAGACGTTGAAACATTTTGATCTGTTGCACACACAGTTACTCTGAGCGGGAACCATCCCCCAAGTATGCAGCCACATCCGAGTCCAATCCAGTCTCAGCCTCGCCAATGGTTGAACTTCTTGAGTCCTCCTGCCGCTTTATAAACCTCATTGTGCTCAGATTCGGCCTTGAGTAGTTCACTTTTTTCCTAATCAACATATTCTCGCTCTCAAAATCTCAAACTCATGGTATTGTGTCAGCAGTTCAGATCATGTCATTTGTAATAAGCCCCAAACCCACTTAAGCACATAATAATAATATATTCTTTTCACCTCAAAATGAATTCCTTTTCCTCTCCCTTAAGTGGCTCCTTGACCACTTGCTTGCAATGCAATTTTCTTACAATTTAAACATTGTTATTTGCTTCAAGGACTGGGAAATCTAAAGGCTGTGGAGCACAAAGTGAGGCCAAGTTTGGTGTTAGGTTCCGAGTGAAGCTATTTTCCTGGGTAGTGGACCCTTTGGGCTTGCACCACACATGCTCTTGACTTTTGTAGATACCATGAAAGTAACCTGAGCTCTGGGTGTAGTGAGTGTAAAAGGCGATGAGGTAGCGCCTTTTCATGTCTGCACTGCCCCAGCATGACAAGGCTATCAGGAAGCCACTGTCTCTGCAGATACCACTTCTCATGCCCCCTGGTGCAGAAGAGTAGGACAACACAGACAGCACTTCTTGTTCAAGGCAAGACTTTAAAAATTCTCTGGACCAAGAACAACTGACCTCTTTCTCTGTGCACAATATTTATTGCATTCGTAGCATTGAAAACCATGGTTATTGATTTGCTAGAAATGAAAAATTTCTCTACATCCTCACTTTTACTATTCTCTGAATATTTAATCTGAATTAGCGGATCTTTAACCAAGTTTTGAGAAGGGTATGGGATTGATGCTGATTTGTGTTTAAAGGTTCAAAAGCAGCCTTACTCTCAAATATAATTTAAGGAAAAACAAGACAAAGATCATCTAGATGAAGGAAACCAAGATCAGGAGGTCATGATGGCTTCTCAGGCTGTATCGTCATCAGCTACTTGAATGGCTTGTTGAGACATAGTGGAAATGACCAAACTTATGAACAGCAGCAGATCGGTGTATCACAGGTTTGGAGGGGTATAGAGTATAATGAGTTGATCATAAGTCCAACCTCCCTCTCCCCCTGCCAAGCAACAACACAAAACCAAACACACTGCTCCTAGAGTGATTTCCAATTCATATTAGCCATAGAGGACAGGGTCAAAAAGTTCCTGTGAGTTTCTGAGACTATAATTTTTACCTGAATAGAAAGTCCCATCCTTCTGCAGCGGAATGGCTGACCTTACAGTTAGCTATCCAGTACATAGCGGTGATACCACCACCGAGGCTCCCAAGAGGGTCATGGGAACACCCATAAACCAAGAATTGCTTACAAAATTGGCCCAGGGACTTCCAACAAAGACAGCCAATGCGACTCTTCGGAGACTGACTCATGACAACATGATCCCCAGCCAGCAAGGCAATCTCTATCAAGGACATACCCAAGCAAGCTTCTGAAGGCCATACCTCCCTCTCAGGACTGGCTTGAGAGAGGGAGAAGTCATTCTTTCTCCAATGCACTCTGCCTGCGTGCCAGACTGCCATCATCCCTAGCTAGTCTCACTGCCAAGATGCCGGTGCCGACTCTCAGCAATCTTGAAGCACAAGGGAGAGCTGCCCTTGTGAGCTTCGAAGACTAACAGGTTAGGAGACTAGAAGCTCCCTGGGGGTGGGGAACTGCTAACCGGTGCTCACGAGCTCAAGGCTGGGCAGCCCAACCTCAGGGGTCCTGCCCCTCATGAATGGTCAGAAGGAATTCAATAAAAGCTTCATCTAAGTGAGGACTCTGCAAGTGGATTTTGGGCTTTAACAGTTACCAATAAACTTCTGCAAACCTGTACTCAGAATTTTTAAGTTCTAAGGCAGTTGTTGGTGTCAAAATCCTGGTTCTCAAGAAGCACATTCTTCTTAGGGAGGAAGCATGCACACCGAAGACAGAAGTCAGAATGGAGATGATTTTTCAGGTCTGCTAACAGTCTCTTGTCTACTTGGCCAGGAAAAGAACTAGATTTATGTTTAAGAAGAGGACCAGGGATCTGCAAACATATCCACAGGCACAATGTCCTTGTGAACTCTCTTTAGTAAGGAGCAAGTTAGTGCTTTGTCTTCACATTTCTGCAGGGAGAGGAAGGAGCTGGCACAGTGGTGGAAGCAGCTGGTGCCTGGCCGAGGAAAAGCACCCAACAATGTGGGCAAAATCTAACCTGTGGACACATTGCCAGGAATACCTTAGGAGCCCACTGGCAGGAACACCAAGATGCTTATGGCAGCAGCCATTCATTGACACTAAATTAAAGCTGAGCACATATTTATTGTACAAATTCTTAACTTTATAGTTATATCTGGCCCAAGAGTCACAGAGATAAACAAGTATGCACAACATAATTTAGGATTACAGAATAGACAGAACTCTTACGTTTTGAGTCGAGTGCACTAGGGGAAGAAAGATCAAGTTTAAGGGATGTGAAAGACAAGGACCCTTGAATTTTCTTTGCAGTAAGGGGCAGATGGTGAGTGATTGATGGTCAGACTGAGATGATTTTGTCCCTAACATGAGGCCCTGAGTTGGGCACCAAGTGAGCCGCCAGGAAATATTCATTGAGTAGAAGTGTATGAGAAAGGAGAGAGGGAGCCTAGGATTTTCACAGTCTACTCTGACTGTTAGCAGAAATAGAAAACTGTAAAGTTGTAAAATGAAGACATAATACATGATTTCCCTCTTTAACAAGACCATTCTGGTAGAGATGCAAAGGTAAAACAGGACCCTGGGAATTAGGGGCAGAAAGACAAATTAGAAAACTCCCTGATCATCTAGACAAGACAGAGAGATCTGGCAATGGAGCAGCAATAGAGGATCTTCAGGATTTCCAGGATTATCAGTTTTAAATGGTCAATTGTAATGTTTACCTTCCATCACATTCAGGGGAACCCTCATGCTGGTCAAAAAGAAAGGCAGTTGAAATAGCACCACGTAGATTTCTCTCTATTCAAATGTATGTATATTCGTTCTTTTACTGCCGATAATGTCTGAAATAATTTAGCATCCATTTCTATTGGGACCTACTTTTATCTAGTATAACCTAGTTCCTTTAAGGGGGAGGAGCAGATATTGGGCTTTAATCATAGCTTGAGTTATAGTCAATTAGAATGGCCCTTCTAGCCATAATTCCTTATGTGATGCATTATAAATCTGTACTCTTTGTCTATGGCTATCATCCCCTTTTGGTGGGTGTTCTCTACTAATGAAGGTGACACTAATGAACACGATTGGGGTGGAATTAAGAACTGATGTTAGTGGAGTGTGTGAACTAAATCACAACTTTCATTGGGGCATCTTTAGATTCTACCTTGGTAGAAGATATGAACCAAATCACATCCTTAATCCCCTGGATCCATCTTTAAGATCATGAGAGAGTGTGACTGAAGACATCATCCTTGATTTTACATTCCGTGGTTACCACTATCTAGATCTGAAACATTACCTGGAAGGTCATATCTCTTTTTTTCTGACTGAGATTTGACAAAAGCAAGAAACGCTGCTGTGATATTCAGAGGTTCTGGCTTCTGGATGTGGATCCTACTTTTGCCTCAGCCCTGTCTGACCTTCAGATCTTGGGCTGAACACCTCGCCACACTCACACCCATGAAATAGTTCCTGACAGCTTTGTGAGTTGCTGTGGGACTTTGCCGTGAATCCCTGATCTCAGCTCTGTGAGGGAATAGCCTGGAGGAGAATAGGATCTTGGGAGAGGTGGGCATTTGTGACATTGCCATTTATCCATATCAGAGATAAATCTATTTTTTTATGGGTGACTTGAAATCTTGGTGACATCATATTGATTGTGCTCTTCTCCTAATTGATAAATGGTGGTTCCAATTGACCAGTTTCTGTACAAGAGAAAGATGTGACTGTCTGTCAGCACAAGATTTGTAGCCTTGGAGAACCCATGGAGCAGTTCGACTCTGCCAGACAGGGTAGTTATAATTTAGAATCGATGGGCCTCATTGGTTGACTTCTCAGTTTGGGCATATTTGCAGTCACGTTTTCTTTGTTATTTATTGAAAAGTACTGAGAGTTTTTCTAACTGCCTCTCATTTAAAATATATTAAGGAACAATCATCATTACAATGTCAACTGCCCTCTGTCTAATTTAATGTTTATTTAAATACAAAATGTTCTAGTTTATGTATAGCTTTCAGAAATGTACCAGGAAAAGGAATGAAACATAACATGATGTTTCTTTAATGAAGTTACCCTACTTTAAAGATGAGTGAAAAGCAGAATAGTACGTAGTAGAGAAAACCAACACAGTTAATTTTAAATAAAGGTTTCTGACTAACAACAAAAAATCATGGGAAAGCATGCTGAATACAATACTATAAAATAAAAAATGCTTGGTAAATTAATAATCCAATCATGAGAATAGATATTTAAATAACGGTGATCACACAATAGACAGTACATTCCAGAAGTGGCACTTATGGCCCAAGGGGGCATCATCACAAAGAAAAATTATTCATATTGGACATTTTTCTTTTCTTGTAGTTGTTTGTGCATTTTGAGAAAGAGAAATATGATATCTGTCCTTATACATCAGCCCATCATTAAATGCCAATTGAATTCTCAAGGAAGTTCCTCAGTTTTACATAAGGCACAGCAGCCAGGGAGGATTGGAGGACATGTCTTTCCATTGAATGCACCATTGAAACTTCTTGTGGACTGTTGATCTATTCAAGCAATCTAGTATTTCCCAAAGAAAGTTCTCTATGATCAAATAAGTAATTGAATTTTGTTCAAATAAGTGGAAA
Source organism: Nesogale talazaci (assembly GCA_004026705.1). Taxonomy (NCBI): domain Eukaryota; kingdom Metazoa; phylum Chordata; class Mammalia; order Afrosoricida; family Tenrecidae; genus Nesogale; species Nesogale talazaci. The sequence continues at coordinate 110,778 of PVJH01000472.1, forward strand.
TGAGAGCAGAGAGGATCCAGAGAACATATTAAGATAACAAAAACAATATTTTGTATCAGTAAAACATTCAGCTTTTCCTTACTGGTTTTGCCAAAATCACAAAGTCATCAACCCTTCACATGTATGGAATAAAACTCAGCACAATTTGAGCATTTAGAAATACAATAATAGCAACAACAACAACAGCTCTTGTACAGCAAAACACTAAATACTGAGTTGACTCATCTTTTTCAGATCTCTCAAATGTACTGCCTTCAAAAGGGTATGAGCCTCACTTTTCTATTGTGTAATTTAATTGGAGTCTTCCTTTTCTGACTGGTTTCTGCTTTTGTGGGTTTTATTTTATTAACTCTTCTGTTGCATCATCTTATTAATTCATACTTATTCCAATGAGTAATATCTTATAATACTAGCATATAGCAACCATTTAATAGTGTTCTTACCAAGCAAGTAAGAACAGTCTTACAGTTTCCTGCATGGTGCAAATACTTTGCAAAATTCAACTAGGAAGCTAAAAGCCAAGCTCGGACCTAAACCATAGTCTAGACCAGGGGATGCCAAACTGGTCACTCCTGAACCATATGTGGCTCTTTCAACAAGCTAGTGTGACTCTGAAATAAAGTGGAAAATGAAAAGAAAATGATCATAGTTTCATTTATAAAAAAAAAAAGTAAAGGCTATTATTCTGATGTTGGTGATTTCATTTTTTTGTCAAACATAAATTGATAGCTCCCAAATGATTTTCAAATGCTGTGAGACACAGAATTGGTTTTTTTTTCTCAAAAGTTTGTCAACCCCTGATCTAGAGATATGCTTTTGTATATTTTACCACCTAGAAAACCCAATGAAGCTGGTCTACTCTGGAACACATGGTGTTTGCATGAATAGGAACCAATTCAACTGACCTTGTGTGCGTGTGTGTGTGTGTTGAGCTTTCATTTCATTGAAGTAATAACATTCTTGTAGAGCTGTCTAACTTAAATATGAATTGAGGAATGAGGAAGGATAACAGAATGCAAATAATATTTCATTTTCTTGAAGATTTAGGTATATTGAAGGGAACTAGTTATGAACATAGAAATACTCAAAAAATCTATGTGTAGAAATGCTGAATTTGAATATAGTTTGTATCTGGCTAGCTTAGAAGTGTGAAACTAGTTTGCTGGAGTGGATATGTTAAGATTAGGGGTTTTAAGCATAGATCTATCTTGGAAACCTTAGCAAAGGACATAAACCAAACACTCCTGTCTGTCCTGGCATATCAAAATTTGAGGGGTGGGATGCAGAAGATCACTCTGACTGTGACAAGAATTTTTCTTTGTATCATTCAATGAGAAACTTTATATTAAAATATAAGTTCCTTAAAGTCAGAAAATTTGTCCCCCAAATGATACCTGCCGAATGTCTAGAGGTTTCTCCAGAATGTTTGGTGATCTGCTTGGATAAGCACCTCTTTTGTGCTGGAAAACTGGCTTTTTCTTTAGTTTAACTCTATACTATCCTTCAAGTTGACTCTCAACACTTATTAATCTCACATACACAAACACTGTTCAGAACCAGTATCCGAACAGCATTTTCTCATATACCATATGTGTTATACTGTGTTATACTGGTTTGACTAGAGGAACCAATCCAGAGACACTCATATGTGTATAAGAGAGAACTTTATATCAATAAGTAATTAAGCATCAATAATTAAGCATCTCAGCTCAGTCCAGATCAAGTCCAAAGGTCCAATATTAATCCTTATGTCTGATACTAGTCTATAAATCGCTCTTCAGACTCTTGAAACACATGCAATGATGCTGAATGGAGAAAGAACACAGGCCTTTGGGTGGAAATTCATGTGAATGCAGTAGTGCAGGAAGTATCTCCAGGCCTCTGTCTGCCATCAGCATGGCTCCATATGGCTTGTCAACAAGAAGGTGAATCAGTGAGAGAGTGTGTGCTTCCTCCAGGGAGAAAGAAGAAGTTCCCAATATCCTTATGAAAAGGCCACTCCCACAAAGATGGATCAATCAGCCTGTGACTCTCTCATTTTTTAAACAAGTTGGCATAAAATTGTGTATTTACCACACTGTTGAGGATTGTGGATGGATGTATGGATGGATGGATGGATGGATGGATGGATGGATGGATGGATGTGTGGATGTGTGGATGGATGGAAGCATAGATACATGGATAGATAAATAAGGGAGCAAATGAGTAAACTGTTCTCTGGAGTTAGAGAAAGTTCTGGAAGAAAAACTGGCATGAACACTGGACACAGAGTAAAAGAACCTGATGTCGGTTCCTTGCCTTGTTAATCACCAAATTCATAGATGGATATTGTAGCACTTATGGCCATATGACTCTTGTGAGTATTGGATTTTTTTAATGTGCATTAAAATACCTACCACAGAGTCTGATCTATATAATATGTTATACAGTTGAGTAGATGATAATAGGTCATGAATTTATCCAGAGGAAAAAAATTAATAAGTGGAAAATAGTAGGGGAAAAATGAAGAGTGGTGGTTTCTGAAGATATATTAAGATCCTTTCATTCGCATGGTCATTTCTGTTTTAAAGAGTACATGTGACTGAAAGCAGATATCTGTGTAAATACAACCCTTCTTGGGAGTTTTTCTGTTGGTCTGATGCTAAAGTCATCATCACTGGTCAATGCATGATATCATGAAAGCACTGCATGAGATGTATTGCACAAGCATTCTGTTATGTTTCCAAACATCAAAAGAACACATGATAAAAAGACAATCTGTAAAATATTTTATTTTAACCTTACATATGTGAAGTGTGTCCCTTATTGTTGACTAGTGAAACAGTTCTGAAGCTGTTACTGAACTCACTTTACTATCTACTAAACATATTCTTATATCTTCCATGGAAAAGGAAAGTACAACTAGTCAGCATGCTTCTCAGAAGAATGCCTCAAAATCAAAATACCCACTGTGAAGTGACCATTATTGTTATGAACAAAGTTTGCAATTATTGCCACCTTTTCAAATTTATCAGGTTTAAAAATCAAGCAAATATGTGATACGCTTATTACATAACTAAAAATAGAAGCATATATTTAATTGTATGCAAGTCTATTGATTCAGAACTGGATATTACATGTTTGCAGAATCTGCATTTTATAGTAAAGAGCTCTGCCATTAGCAATAGCTACATGCATTGTCCAAAGATAGGTACTACATGGCAGAAAGAGTCAGACGTGGGAGAAATGAAGCCACCTGATACACTTGCTTTAAAAAAAGCCTTGAAAGAGAAGTATAACTGTAAGGAAGCACTCCAAACTAAGTGTGCAGCGAAGACATTTTACTCATATTTTTGCTTATCCTTTCTTGAATTATTGTAATCATATTCAATGCAGGTATTTAGACATTCTGTTCTTGCAATGATTATAATTTCAATTTGTAAATAATATGCTCTTGTGATTTGGTTTACATTAGTGAGGAACCTTGCTGACATTGGGGCATTTTAATTAATTTAATGCCTAGTGAAAATAAGACCTAATTTGTCTATCTTTTAAATCCATGTTGTCATTGATTTCCCTTGCTCAATCATCTTGATACTCACAAATATGTAAAGTTGGAATTTCTGACTATAGCTAGGTGGGAAAAATCTAAACAAAAACCATTTTATAAATGATATTTAAGTGAATTTTAAATCAATTTCTGGAATTAGCATAATTAATTTTATGTATGAAAGCAGTAACTTGAACTGGAATCAATTCAATGATGGTGGATGAAGAACCAGTGGTCTTGACCCCTACTTTGGCCCTGAAAACCATCTAAAATTGTTATAATCCCCAGAGGTACTAACATTTCTTAAGACTTATAAGAGGACTATAAAAAAATCCCATGGGAAGCTTTCCTCCAAAGGACACAACAGACTATGTTTTACAACAAAGCAAAAAGCAGAGATACAATTTAGAGCACAGATAACCAACATCTGAACAAACTAATTCTGCTTGGAGCCTGCCTAGAATTTGATCTGAAAGAGTTATACTAGGAATCCAGCAGAGCAGTCATTAAAACTTGGTAAGCATTCCAAAGACCCTTCATGACACTTCCAGAATAAGGCCTGAGGGATGGTTTCTGGAAGGACATGACCTTAACATCTCTGTAAAGCAATTCTACTCTGCTCAAAAAACAGGGCACAGTATGACGCAGAATTGACTGAACAGCAAACAGAAGCAATAAGAAAACTTGGAGCTCTGAGGTTGATTCAGAGTGATGGTGCCTCTGCAAGACAAAGTGGAACTGACATAAGTCTTCCCAAACTGTACATCCCTCCCCAAACAGAGCAGAAGCCACATCTTCCCCCCAGGGAACAATATCTCCCAGTGCTTCTTACAATAGTGGCATTTGCCTGGCTGTGGCCCTGTCTGGAGACTTGGTGGAATAATGCTTACATATTGGGCTGTTGACTGCAAGGCCAAGGTCAACCATTCAAAGCCAACTCTGCAGGAGAAAGACTGGACTTTCTGCTCTCTCACATAAAAAGTCTCAAAAGGGTAACTAGGATTGGCATAGATGTCATGTGCACAAAGTTTACTACACGTTCCAAAGTCTTGAGCATTTTTTATTTTGTTTTATTTTGGGTTATTAGTCTACAGCCATACCATGCTGAATGCACCTGATCTCATCTGTTTTTGCTTATTGTCATTTGCTTATTTCCATTTATAAACATAAGAAAAAAATCAGGGCTGTTCAGTGGCAAATGATGGCTTATAATCCTATGAGTTACTATGTCAAACCCTAACTAGGGTTTCCAAGAGCATAAATCTTTACAGGAGTAGATCTGTACAGCCAGTTAACTCATAAAACCAGCAAGGTTCAGTAGAATTGTAGAATATAGAATGTAACACCTTGGATGTCAATTATTTTTTCTTTCCCGAAATATTAATCTAGGTCTCTTACTATGGTTTTCCACTTAGTGAAGTGTATCTATAACCTCACCCTAGGTAGAGCAGTATGATTTCCTCAGCTAGAAAGGAAATTCTGCAAGATATGTTTCATGCCTGAGGATGGACTCTATCTTTTTTCCTCTCTGGGCAGCACCTTGATTTTGTTGTTCGAAGGGTTTAGTCAGAGTGAAGATATCATGCATCCCACCTACCCTCTTTCCCCCTTCTTCCAGCAGTGCTTAAAATAGGAAACTGAGAAAAGAGATTCATTTTGATGTTACTGTAAATTGTTTGGGGAAGTAGAATGAGCAAGTGAAAGTGAGTGATGTATGAAAACACATTTGATTATCCTCTAAGGTAAGAAATATATCTAAGTCAGCTCTCCTTTTTTTTTTTGACATATAAATAAAACCATTTAAGAACAAAGCAGGATTGCAATCTTCCTTACATATTTACCCTAGAAATGTTGTTTAGTTGTAATCAGTAAAGAGAAAAACAAAGAAGAGGAAGAGACAGCAACAAAAGGAAATCATGCTGTGTTCTCAAGTAAATTGCGCCCATAGCAAATGAAATGGAAATATCTGTTCACAAGAAAAGGGAATACTTTAAAATTATTCTAACCATTTAAGTCAAGGGAAAAAGTGAACATCAGATTTGAGTTATAGTTTAGCTTCTTATCTTTTTATGGCCCAACTTTCAAAGTTAATGTAAGAGAAGAAAAAGAAAATTGGGATCCATTGAGCAAAGTATTCTGAGGCAGTCTCACAAAACTTTCAAGCTGATGCCAGTTCAAGGAGTTTCATCTTGCTCACATGCTGGGGTCACTTCCTGCTGGTGCAACTTGCTCTCAGCCCACCAATGGGAGAAGAATCCTGTCTCCTTGGTCATAGAGCCAATATCTGGACTGAGCAAAGTTATGATTCTACTTTCAATGTCTTTGCCATAAGGTCAAGATCTTAATTTTATTTCTAATGCTCAATTGAACTTACAATGTCTTAAGATGCAGCTCTCCTATCAGCATAAAAGATTTTATACACATAGAGCAAATCTTTGCTAAGTAGAAAGTACTATTAATTAAGAAGTAGAATAAAATACTTCTTTAATCTTAAGAAGTAAGAAAAATGTATGGATAAGAAATCATATCTGGACAATAAATCTTTTAGGCAAATATGTGATTATAACTTATCCTCCTTTAAAATTGTTAATTCCTGCTTATCTATGCAGGAAATCATCTGTGTTCTAAATGATTGCCATAATCTTCGGCTGAGAGGTTGGAGGTTCAAGTCACCCACAGGTACCTCAAGGGAAAATTGCAGCAAATGAATGCCAAGAAGAATTAGTCATTGACAATTTCAGGGAGCAGAAATCTAGTTTAGTTCCAGAGGACTGTAACAACGTGCACTTCAAATACTGATGCTCCAGAGTGATAGACAATGCCCAGTCACTATTGGAACTCACTTCCACTGGAAGAATATGCTTGGAAGATTTACTCTATTTGTAGGCTGTAATGGGCTCACTTAATGAAACTACAAAGATAAGAAGATTTTGCTCAACCCCCAAGTATATAATGCATGGGAAATATGTAGGCATTAATGATTGTACAGAAAATTTGATAAAAATTTGATAAAAGAAAAGATACTCAATTTCAACTACTCAGTCCAAGGGTCTAAAGACTGATTCTCAGTGGCTTCCAGTCTTCTTTATCCTCTAGATATAGGGGTCCTTAAACTTTTTAAACAGGGGGCTAGTTCACTGTCCCTCTGACCATTGGAAGGCCAGACTATAGTTAAAAAACAAACAACAAAACTATGAACAAATTCACTGTGGACCCAGGATGAGTTGGCTGCTAAGCAGAACAGCAGTGGCAAAAAGACCCGGTGATCTGGATAAATGTCCTCAGTGGGTCGCATGTGGCCAGCAGTCCATGGTTTGAGGACCCCTGTCTAGAAGAAAAGAAGATCTCATCAGGGATCTCTTATATGAGTGATTTCCTAGAAAACTTACAGGAAAACAAAAACAAACAAAAAGATGGCCTACTTTAACTACTTTAAATGTGTCGGGAAATCCTCAAGGCGTGATACACGAGCGTCTGTGAGTCTGTATCTTGGGAGTGTAATCTCAGCAAGGCTTGACTCTAGAAGCATACTCATGGAAGGGAGGGAGACAATGCAGAGAGTGCCTTCTAACAAATTTATTGATTGAAAGTAGCCATCTTACCCAGACTTTTGTTTTGCATTTTCTACATCACTTAAAAAGCCACTGCCATTGGATGGATCACAACTCACAGGCACCCTACAAGACATTTCCAAGACTATAAGTCCTTAGAGGAGCTGTCTGAGACAGCTTTATCTTTCTTATTCATAGTAAATTCAGGTCTGGTTGAATATCTTCTGGCTTCCTTTCCACACGTCTTTACTTGGTCAACTCTTATTCTCCCTCTTTCTTAGGCTTCCATCACTAATCCCTTTCTCAGTGCTTCCTTCGGTTACATAGACTGAGTTACTAGACTTTCTAGGTTTCTGAACATCTTGTGCATGTTTCCATATTTAGTCCTTCTCACTTATTCCAACCATTGGTAACTTTCCATTCCAAAAAAAAAGTTAACATGCTTACACATTTAGTTGAATTCTAATACATTTAGAATTTATTCTGTGGGTCAACATGCCCAGAAGTGAAAGGTAAATCAGAGGCATGAAACAATGGTTCAGATCTTAGATTTTCTGTTCAATATTCAGTTAACAAGCTTGCTTTGTCTCCCCTCTGGTTGAGAAAGGGAGATATAAGGCAGGCAAAGTATAGCTTGTGAGAGTATTCTTGGGCTGAGCTCTAGTGGCGTAGTGGTTGAGTGCGGGACTGCAGCCCATTGGCTTGGCAGTTCAAATCCAGAAGCAGCTCTCTGGGAGCAAGGGTGGGTAGTTCCCACAACCACCAGAAGACAGTGATGTCCCCCCAAAGAGTATTGTTCCTGATTCAAACATCGTTAATAGTTCTTTTTTTCTCACAAATAACTTTATGCCTTTAAACATAGAGTGAGTATTTGCTCTATGCTTTTAAGAAACTCTAGTGGTACAGTGGTTATGGGCTGTTTCTAACTGAAAGGTCAAGGATTTGAAACCACTAACTTGTCTGTAAGAGAAAAATAGGGCTGAGCCCTAGTAGTAAGTGGTTGAGTGCGGGACTGCGGCCAGCGGCCTTCGCGGTTCAAATCCAGCAGCGGCTCCCAGTAGCAGTGCTGGGTAGCTCCCACGACCACCAGAAGGCAGTGATGGCCCCCCAAAAAGAGAGACAAATAGAGCAGTCTGCACCCATGAAAGAGCACAGCCCTATAGTACCATTCTCCTCTGCTCTGGAGACTCACAAAGGGTTAGAGTTGATAGTACAGAAATGGGTTTGTTTTGTTTTTGATTGTCTGGCTGTAGTGCAGTCATATTGGAATCCATTAGCAAACAAAACCGAATGGGATGACGGATTAGGATCATAGGATACTCTTTAGATTTGATGATATGACAATGCCATTAAACTGTAACTATTTATGGTCATAGATCTTGTTATGAAAACAAGAACCATATGATTTAGAAAATTCGATTTTGTTTGTATGTACTTCTCTGACAAGAAGACACTGCTTCTAAAACACATATAAGAATTATGTTCACACACACCTGACACCTGTATTATTATTACCATTAAATTGCCATTGAATATAAGAAGTGAATCTCAATGTGAAGCATATTCTTTGGAGTAAATTTTACCTGCCCCATAGATCTTCCAAGGTTGCAAACCTTGAAGGACACAGACAGTCACACCTTCCTGCCACTGAGCAGGGAACAGGAAGTCTGAACTTGGAACCTTTGCATTAGTAGCCACTGGGACCCTTGGGCTCTTCAATGCCTGTGTAACTTAGATGTAAGATGTTTATTCGTTCTTTGAATCTAAGTCCTTGAAACTACAATGATCACAGCCTGATTGTTGATTGACCCGAGTCTTTGATTTATTAAATCATCTCAATGAATGCAGCACAGATGTCACTATTAATTTTCTTATAAATTCAGATTTATATTAACACTGACATGCCACATAAATGTGTAATATGTTAAATTTATTTCCGTTGAAAACTTCTGTTTCTCAGCATTTTACCCTGAAGTAATGTTGACTCTTCACTTAGCCATGCAAGATCCTCTGCACATAATATACAACGAGGTTATAAAAATGAAAGATAGATCACGCATGGGTGTATCATGGACAGAGATAAAGAGAAGTCAAGCTACATGGTACCTTTTGTGTATTTTAAATCAAATTCATAATTTCAGTTATTAAATTGTATCTAACAGTGCTGGTGGTGACTAAATTCATGAAACAACTAACATTCACAATAATGCTAGTAGAAATACCTGCTAAATAAATAAAAAAAAAAGATTTATATATTTCTCTAAAAACTGCTCAACAAACATTTATGCTTGCCCAAGCACAGAAGCTTCTTTCTATATTAGGCATACCAGGGGGGAAGTGGGTGATGTCATTGTCCTTGCCGACTACAGAGTAAAGATCCGCAGGGATCCAGACCCTTTGTGGAGCTGGATCCAGTTCTCAACTGCCCACCACTCTGGGCTCATTATTAGCCACCTCTGCACCACTTAGCTGGGCTGGCACTCAAGGTTAAAAGGGCATTGTCCTTCCAACAGCCCCTCTCAGACCCGTGCTCCCTAGAGCCTGCTCAGAGCACAAGAGTGAAAAGAGCATTTTCTTGCAGGTGAACAGGAGGTCTCTGATGTTAACAACTTGCAGCTGGGTCAGGAGTCACACGAGAAAAGATCATGGTGCTTCGGGCTGCCAGAGAGGCAAACTCCAGCTACAGTCGGGGAAGTCCACTGGTCACCTCAGCAATCTGCTTTGCTGGCCACCACTCAGGAGGATTTTCCCACCGCTCTTTCAGGGGGTCCGCAGCAAGCTGGCTGAGTCCCTCAGCTATCTGGATCTCACTGGCTGTCTTCTACTGCCCTTTTGGGGTTTGCTAATTCATGGGAAGAGCACACAGACTCCACAGAAAACAGACTTTACTTTCAGATATAGGAGAGTGTAAAATGGGAGGCATTTGGTGTTTGTGTGTGTGTGTGTGTGTGTGTGTGTGTTTGTGTGTGGGTGTGTGTGCATGCACGCATGCATGTTTAAATAGGACAGTCAGAATGCAGTTTTAATTGTACTAAGGTCTTAACATGAGCTTGTCACTCATACTCAATTTTTTTGGGGGGGTGCATCACTGCCCTTTGGTCATCGTGGGAGCTGCCCAGCTTGCCCCTGGAGAGCTGCCACTGGATTTGAACTGTCAAGCCGGTGGGCCACAGTCCCACACTCAACCACTATGCAACCGGGACTCAGCCCACTCATATTGAATTTTAACATTACCTATTCTATGATGGTCGTTTGTTTCGTTAGTTTAAATGAGTTAGCTTCCCGCCTTACAGGGGAAAAAAAATTCCTCCTGTGGCCACCCTGCTGTAGAACTTGATAGGACGGCTATTCCTGATGGATCATACAACCCAGGATCAGGGATACCTCTTTCCACACATCCTTAGGGAAAGATATCCTTGGTAATGAAGCACATTGATTATCATATTCTATACATCTCTCCTGTCTTGGATTTTACTTTTAAGGGTGTGTTTTTTCAGTTTCTTGTCCTTGATTGACTATATCCAGGTAACTGACTTGCTATATCCAGATGGATACAAGTGAAGGGAAGCATAGGACAGGGTCCACAGGGTGCCTGGCACAGAGCTTCCCTGACTCCAGGTATGCAACACCATCTCCTGTTCCGGATATATTTCATCACTCAGGAAGCCTAAGGAACTACCACTGCTCTCAGTTATTGACTGTATTTCTGATTATCACCTCACTGTATAGTCATGGTTGAGGCATCATTGAAAACCTCTGGTTGATTCAAACATGTCCCCTTCTTCCTAATGCTGGTTGGTGATCTTTGTCACCAGACCAGTCCCTGAACCATTTAAAAAAACTTTCAAGCCTATTAGGATTAGATAACCAAAGGAAAAAGACAAACATTTTTTTAAGAATGGTAATTCATGAATGCACATATAGATATAAAGTTCTATAGATACAGTAGATGAATAAAAAAACTGGATAAGCACAGATAATTCTTTAGTATGATTTGTTTTTAAATTAGTTCTTCCAAACCCTACTTTTGCCTAGCTTGATATTTTGAGTTGATCATATATCTTTTGGGTCAATTGTCTTTGCGAATTTTAAAGTGGTAGGGTGGTGGGGTGGTCATGTGCTTGTGGTAATTTCATGCTTGAGATATAGGGGAGGAGTCTAGCCTGATAATCTCAAGATAGCCATTGAGTAGCTAATGAGGCCTTTGTATGGGCATGGCTTTCTCCTGAGACTTCTGGGAAATCTCACAATACTTTCCCTCATGGAGATGAGAAGCTATCTCCCCAGTTGTTGGGAGTTAGTTTCAGAGACGATGAATCATGGAGAAGACAAGATGGCAGTGTCCAAGGAGCTGAAGGAGCCAGAGGAGAAGTCACACGGCCTTACCCTGATGGAACCAGACCTCTCAAGCTGGAGAAGCCATGTGGAGACTCATGCCAGCGCTGAGTTGCTTCCACCACCACTGGATGTTGTTGATAGACCCTGAGCCCTGAAGGGAGGAGCCATTGGGAGTGCCAGTGCAGGGACTCTGCAACCACTGGTCTGTGACTTCATTAGTCTGAAGGAGAGTTTATAGACTGATATTGGGCATATGGGCTACTATCGGACTTATGACTTTGAATGGACTGGGTTGGAATGTTTTCTCTGTGTCCCATTCCTCTTGTATATAAACCTTTTCCTTATATCCATATGCATGTCTATAAGTTTGTTTCTCTAGTCTACCCAGACTAACACAGGTGGGGAGGGTTACATTTGTGATCACTGATTTTGTGTAAATGGTGTAAACTAATCTATGTTCTTCCAGCCTCTGCACCTCAGCAGTTTGCCTTTCCCCTGCCCTTTACTTCTTTTCTCCCCCTTGTGAACTACTGTGGTCCAGGACACCAAGACTAGTGCTGCTGTCTGCACTCTTCTATGCCTCCACCCCTGCCCTGCCCCGTCTAAAATGTGAAAGTCTGGTCAGCGAGTGATAGCATCCAAACATAAAAACAAGCAGACAAAACAAACTCACTGCCGGGAAGTCCACTCAAACTCATGGTGAGCCTACAGGGCAGAGGAGAAGTGCCCCTGTGGGTTTCTGAGGCAGAAGGTGTCTCGAGAGGAGATAGCCTCATTGCTCTCCTGCAGTGGGGCTAATGATTTTGACCTACAGACCTTCTGCTTAGTAGTCCATTACATGACCTTCCATACCACCAGTTAGAGCTTAAGATTTTTCTTCAGTGAAGAGAAATAAGAAAAGTAACCCTGAAATATTTAACAAATGGTGCATCTTATGAGGACATGGCAAGCTACTACCTATGGATAGACTATCAATAATTCCCAAATGTTTTTTTTTTCAGTGTGTGCACACTTTATTCTCTCAGAAGTACTGAGGACTCTTAAGAGCTTCTGTTTATATAGAGTAGATTTACTGATACTGTACTAGAAACTCAAACCATTTTTTTAAACCCTAGAACATCTCATTGGTAATTAGGGTGACAAAGTCATCTTCATCACATGTCATAAACAAGACACTTCTTTTTTCGAAGGAGAATGGGAACAGGATGCTATGCCCAAATTTCAGAAGCGATGGCAGCACCTCGGGGTTGTGGGGAGGGGGGAAGTTATAGCACACTGGCCACTCAGTGGTCCATTGATGGGACTGTCTACTCTAATAGAGATGGACAGGCTCAGAAACTAATCCGTGGATTGTCTCACTGTGAGTTGAGGTTCCTTCAAGCCCTGCTTCACCACACTCCTGGAATATATATCACTTGAGCTGGAGAGTATTGGATTCTGTCATCTAGCTGACTGTTGGTGACCTGCTTTGCTGTTTGTTGCTTGTGGTCAAATAGCCTGAATTGCTCTACAGAGGACTTCTGGGCAGCCCTCAAGACAAAGGATTGCCAGTGTACTAGCTGTCTCATGCAAGTGAGTTGCACCACGCCATTTGTACTACTTTACAGATTAGTTAACTGTTTATTTCTTAAGTTAAGTATCTTTCTAGCTATATAAATACAGAAAGAATTATTAGTATCCTGGTTTTGTTTCTCTAGAGAACCCTGTCTAACACACCCATCTATGGTCTTCGAGTTGGCACAAGCTATGTGAGTTTGCATTTGGTACAATGGCTGGGACAAGAGTCCCAGGGTGGTACAAACCAGGACCTGCTCAACTACTAGTTAGCACATTAGTGGTTCAACATGAGTCAGGGTCACCTACAAAGAGAGGCCATGAAGGTAACAGCCTGGAAGATCTGGTCTACTCTGCCCACATTAGTTAGAACTGAGTGGAGAAAAACTACTGATAAATTTATTGTAGAACCATTTTCATGTCCCAGACCAACCACACCCTATTTTATTTTGAAAAGCTTCAAAAATAGGAAAAACACTATGGAGTGGAATGAATAGATCACAGTTGTTGGGAGGCATGGTATTTTCCAGGAAATTTTACACAGAGAACAAGGGATTGCAGAGAGAGAGAGAGAGAGAGAGAGAGAGAGAGAGAGAGAGAGAGAGGTGTTTATGCATCAGAACAGCATGCTGCATGGACCATGTTTTCTAAATCAGATGGGTAGTGCCGTGATTTCCTTAACTATCAGGGAATCGGCTAGACATGTCTGTTATCTAAAAGTCCAATAGCTGATAACATTTAGCCTTGCCTTGCGGTTAATTTTATCTCTCAGACAAGAGATAATAGAGATGTTTCTTACTTCTGATAAATAAGGAAAAAGGGAGTTTTTGTGTATATAAGTGACAGGAGCCCTCCGAAAATGTGAGCTTCTTATATTTGAAAGAAGAGAGAAAAATAAATGACAAGTAGTACTTTTATAAGTGCAGAAATCAGCATTTCTATTAATGAGAAATTCTGATCTTGATTGTCTAAATCCTTGAAAGACATGACTAATACAAATGGGGGCGAGGGAGCTTAAAAACGGAAGTCCAGTAATGTAATTTTATGGTAAACTGCTGAGGAAGGTAATTTTCTAAGAAAACAAGGTTCACAAGGACATTGATGACCTCATCATTACTGTGTGTAAAAGAAAATGAATCTTTTTTTAAATAGGAAGCATGGAAGAGAAAGAGAATAAAGACAATTGCGGTTGATACTGTCCTTCCCTCAATATCTGTGAGGGCACACCAGCCCTGACACTCTCAACCCCACTGTGGATCACCACACTTGCTGGTGTTCAAAGTCAAACTTCTAGCCACTAACAAGATGGCACATTGTTTGCAAAAATCCTATGCATACCCTCTTATGTACTTTAAAACATCTTTATATATCTAATGTTAAAACCAAATCAATAAACTATCCAATATTAAAACCAAATCAATAAAATCAGTGTCGATAGTATTTTACACTGATTGTTTAGCCTTTTAGGATTACATTGACCACTTTTGAAAAATTTTAATAATTACTTAGTTACATAGTTGCTTGACTCTGCAATGCAGAGCCTGTGACTAAGCCAAACTGACTGTAAGTGGGGGGTGGGGTTGGGCAAGTCAAAAAGTCCAAAATCAGTGTAACTTTATTAAATATAACTACCTACATGCAAAGCAATGGTTACTGGACCTACTCGCCATCCTTACCTACCTATTTCTAAGAACGTGTTTCCATGTCTCTCACCCTCCCCAACAAGTTTCTAGACTCTTCTCTTTGAATCACATCAAAATGGCAGTTTGGACGTCATGGAGGGATTTTTCAACGCACTTCAGTTAAATGTTACTTCAATTCTATAAACAACAATGGAAGTCTGAAGATCCACTCTGTGGGGCAGAGGGAGTAATGTTTTCAAAACCATCCTCCTAAGGACGGTCCTTCAGTTAGAAGAACAAATAGGGCTACCTCTTTGATGGAAGGAAAAGAATCCTGGAAAAAATGTCCTGCTATCTTACTCATCACTTCAGTTCTCAATTTTCCTCAAACTTTTTCCCAGTTGCCTCCATCACCTTCCGATCTGACTGATCTGCCTTGAATCTAATTGGCCCTGCAGACCTCTTCATTGAATCCCTTTTTCAAGGCCACCTAATGAGACCGAGGCAAGTGGGTCACTGAGAGAATGTGCCTGTGGGCAACCACTGATTGCAGAGACATGTTTAAGCCAATTCTGTTTGGAATAAATCTGGGCATGATTGACCTAGGACCCCAGTAGCACTATTTTTGACATATTCACATATATGCATGAGAGCAAAATATAATTTTGGACTTTATAATTTGCTTATGGTGCTAATAGAGGTGGGGGGGAACCTCCGAAACTTGATTCCTGGATGTTAATACCCACTCTTAGGGTTCTTATGAAACAGGAGGGACAGGGTTTACTAAAACTGCCACATTTTTCTCCCACCAAATGCCTAAGTTTAACCCCCAGCTGAGTACATATCCCCTGATCTGAAAGGATTCCTTTTGATGTGAGATGCCCTTTTAATATTTAGTGATGTAACTGTACCCCAGTACAGCACTGTTCTACAACTGCTGTTACAGAATAATTATTCATCTCCATTTAGATAGTTGATATTCTGTTGACTCCCCCCACTGGCAGCTCTGTGTGTCAGAGTAGAAGAGATCTCTGCAAGCTTCTTAATGGTTGACATTTTGGAAATAGACTGCCAGCGCTTTGGTGACTCTAGGTGGACCAAGACCTCCAACCCTTGGGTTAGAAGCCAAATGTACCACCCAGGGATCATAAGTAATAATATTGCCCCCTTGAACTCTAAAATGTCTCCAATTTCGATGGCACATCATTTAGACAGCTTATGTATAAGAAGATACATGCACATATTTGAGAGGAAGGACATTGGGGAAGGGTGGCTCTAGTTGGAGAAAAATAGGGGTTGTCCCAAATCTGTTGCAGCATTGTGCAGGTGCTGTTTTGGTTAAGAAATTAGCTGACTCTTCTATTGCTTTACGAATGCAGCAAGAGAAAGGCATAATGGGCTCCACTCTTAAATAAGAATAAACGAGAAGACTAGGGGCCCCATGCAGTGAAAGCCTTGAACTAAGTAGCATATTAATGCAATAGAAACACTTAGGCTTTGGAATCAGATGATTGTGAATCAAATTTTGGCTCTGAAATGTAACAGTTGTGAGTCTTGGGTGAGGTTTAATTAGCCTCCTGCCCTAAGCCCCAGAATCTTCCATTATAAAACAGTATAGTTATACACACCTTATAGGATTGCTGTGGAGTTTGCAGTAATATTTGTGAGGAACATAGTCAAATATAAAAATAGCTCCTATTAAGATCAGCTTCTAAAGCAAGCATAAAAATTACTAGTAACCAATATTTACTGTGAACTTTCTGAAAGTTTAGTCTTGTTTTCAGTCCTTACTTTTATTACATAAATTGAGCCTTCAAAATGACTATAATCTGTTTTTTATCCCAGAGAATAATGTTACTCACTGAATTTATGGCATATATATATATATATATACACACATATATATATACTAAACATCATAAGGCTAGATGAATAATCTTTGAATTACACAATTTCCTTGATTTAAGGATTACTGAAGTTATAATGAATCGTACTTAAGTTCATTGGTTATTTCTCTTTTTTGCTTACTTGTTATTACTTTGTATGCCTCATTCCTTAGCATAGGTACTACATACAATGTTGCAGCACATAATTTGCAAATGCTGTCATTTTCAGATGTTCACACCCACATTTTCAAAAATGGAATGTATAGAGCTATGGATTAAAAAAAAGGAAATAATAACAAAGAGATTATTTACAAGATGCCTGATTCCATAAGAATTGATTTATAGCAGAGTCATGGTAATGAAATCCCATGGTAAGTTGGGGATTGTCTGCAATTATGATTTGAAATTGCTCACATAAAAGGATGGAGTCTGTGGGTGGCTCAAAGGGCTAACACACATCGTCCCTGATTAAAAGGAGCGAGGTTGGCAACTATCAGAAAGTGTGCCAAGTTTTTACTTAACAAGATGTTGGAGCAGGAGTTACCTACTTGTTTTGCAAATATTTTGAATCTGCATCTAATCTTTTCACTGCTGGAATTTCTCTCTGTAAAAGGGCTATGTAATGAAAAAAATATTACATAGGAAATTGGATCTTCTTAATGATGGCAACATGGTTGACTTTGCTGTGGATTTTATAATTTATTCAAATGATATTTCACATGTTTTTGAGAAAAACAAACAAGAACGACAACAACAAAAACAGTGGTGCACAACCTAAACCACTCCAGGCAGAAACATAACCAACTATGAAGATGTATAAAGATACAGAAACTAAAAGATCAATGGAGTCATCCAGACATGGTCAGATCCTATTTGACTAATTGGCAGATAAGCATGGACTTAGGCAGGAATATAGAGACACTGCCTACAGGTCATCAAAAGTCCAATATGAACATGGGAATTACTCTGGAGCAGCAAATTATCTTTCCTTTTTGTTTTAGAGTGTTTGGTGCAGTCATAAACAGGAATGCTCTGCATTTTCTTTGGTTAAAATTGGCCTCTGAAATCTTAATGTTCAATTGGGATGCAACTATGGAAGACTTTACAAGGTTGAAAAAAAGCACAGATAATATTTCTGTGAGTTCTCCACTACAGTCTCTTCAGCAATCACTATAGCATTCAATAGTCTCTGTTTTCTTCAAGCACTCCAGAGGCCTAGATAATATTGATCTCTCCCTTTTCTAATACAGTCTCTTTAGGCAACTCAGGTAATTTGTCCACATATTCTCCACAATCTGAAAGGACCAACAGATGCTAAAAGACCTATTATAGACTCAGCAGAAATCTTACACATTGTGGCAGCCGCCCTGTACCTTGGTGTCAATTTCATGATTGGGAATGTAGAGGTGGAGTCTAGCCTGTCAATCTGGAGATAGCCAATTAGACTTCTGTGGGGGCATGGCTTTTTCTGAGAATTCTGGGATATCTCACAGTATTTCCCTGATGGAGGTGAGACACTGTAGACTCAGTCTCTTGGACATGATCTACTGACAAGACACAAGACTGATTGTCTGTGGGCCTAGCCTGATGGAACCAGACCTTCGAAGCCAGAAAACCCTCATGAAAACTTCTGCCAGTGCTGAGATATTTCTACCATAACTGGATACACAAGACTCTGCTCCCACTGGACTGTGATTGTCCTGGCATAGTTGCAGGTGCTTCATGAGTCTGAGGATTGGTATCGGACATAAGGGCTAATATTGGACTTACGGACTTGAACTGGGCTGAGTTGGGATGCTTTCCCAATGTTCTATTCTTTTTGTATATAAATGTTTCCCTTATATACATGTGTACTTATGAATTTGTTTCTTTAGTCTAGCTGGACTAACACACACATACATGGGCCCTATTACAGCACTGGATACTTGTATATGAATTTTGTGTTTGATGAGGCTCAGACAATGCTAAGGAATTGATCCTCAATGATGAGTATTGGTGCTTGCAAATGGCTTCTTTATGATGGCTTATCTTGAGGGTTTTGTTGAAAATGTCCATCTCTTTATATTTGAGGCTTCTTGTTGCATGCACTCGTGTATCAGCATTAACATGATGGCAGATAAATTGAACATGAACTCAGAAGAAGCTGAAAGGTAGATTGTAAATCGGCTTAAAAATGTAAAACTACATGCGAAGATCGCTTCTAAATTAGGTCACATGGTGATTGGTAGCACTGCAGTCATTTCCTATCAACAAGTTATAATGAAGACCAAGAACCTTCTCTTTAGAGCCAGACGCTGACCATGAGAAGAAACTCAATGAGAAGAGGGGATCACAGTATCCTTAATTAGCAACTCAGGACTCTAACTTCTCCTGAAAGCTGTTTTTAAAAGAATGAGAAAACTAATGATGCAACAACCAATTATCAGATAAAGTGGGACATACATTTTAGAAATAGTACATTCAGTATACAGTTTGGACACTTTGAATAACTTTGGGTGTATCTCATTTAAAAGTAAAGTGGATATCAGAAGAGAGTCCAGGTAATCTACTGACCCCACATCAATCACTGCATGTGTACAGGACCCAATCAGACTCTACATCAGAATGAACTCCATGAAGAGGACAACTGGTATTAAGAAGGGCTCTGCTGCTTTGTTACCAGTGACTGCCAACCAAGCCAAACACAAAACAAAACCTAACCCCTGAGTGTATTTTTAGCCACAGTGAATTGAAGTCTTTAGTAAAAGAGTTGAAAAGAAGATTTCAAAGGATGACTCCAGAAATGTGCAAAGACTTAGTGTTAGAAAACCAAAGATCACTCTTCTAGGTATTACTTATTTGAACTGGACTGGTATTGGCCATTTTCGATAGGATGGTTCTATGAATTATTGTATCATTAATGAAAAATTCAAGAGAAATCTAGTCACCATTAAAAAATAACATTTCAAGATTGATCTTGAAATACAATGGTGTCTGTAACTGGAAGTACATAAAAAAGTCAAGTAGAAAATTTCAAAAGACATCACAAGAAGAAAAAAGAAAGCATTACAGTGAAACGTGCAAAGAGTTGGAGTTAGAAAACCAAAATAAATGAAGCTGCAAGAGCTGAAGAAAAATCTCAAGATTCAAATTGTAATATTAAAGGATTCAGTGGGTAAACCATTGGATGGTGCTGAAAGCATCAGAGGAAGATAGAAAGACCATAGAATTACTGTACCAGAAATAATTGATTGACACTTCAGCATTTTGATAGTTAATATAAAATCAAGAAATGGTGGTATTTGAAGAACGATTCATTGGGGTTACAATGTTGGCAAAGAATATCGACTATACCTCCTGTTGACAGCTAGAATAACAAATAAACATGTCTTGGAGGATGTACAGCCAGAATTCTCCTTAGAAGCAAGAATGGTGAGGACTCCATGTCATGTACTTTGAAAATGCCATCAGGCGCGACCAGTCTCTGGAAAAGGACATTGTGCTTGGTAAAGGGGAGGGTCCTAGAAAATGAGGAAGACCCTCACTGGAATGGAATGCTGATCTTCAATGGAATGGAATGACACAGTGGCTGCAACAATGGGCTCACACAAAACAGCTGTTAGGTTGGCTCAGGACTGCGCAGGGTTGTTGTTGTTTTTGTTTTACACAGTTAGAATCAACTGGTAGAAATGTAAACACGACAAAATATACAAATTATTGGATTATGCAAGAAGCATCAAAAGAAGATGGGAAGAATACAGAATGTCACTCTACCGAACATCACTAATCCGCCTTCAACTTTTTCATGAAGTAACATATGATCCCAAACCTATGCTACTGAAGAAAAAATCCATGCTGCACAGAAGACATTGGTTAATGAGGCTCCATGGGTTGTAAGAACACTATTTGAGTTGTTCAACAAGAAGTGTACAACACTGGAAGCACCCATTGGCTTAAGATAGGTGTTTGGAGGATAATTACTTGGTCAATGGACTGTAGGAGATCCATGTTTAGGCCCCTTTCAAAGAAAGGTGAAAGAGTGGAGGGTTGAAGTGATTTAATGATAGTATTAATAGTACATCAAAGGACAATTTGCTAAAGATAATTTTAAAAACAGAGTTATAGCAGCATATCTACAAGGAGCTGCTAGAAAGTCAAGATAAGGAGTATAGGATGAGGAATATCATTGTTGACTTCAGATGGATCTTGACTGAAAGTAGAGAAAACATCAGGATGTTTGTGTGGGCCATAAAAATAGGACAACAGAATGGGAATTTGAGAATAATGAACAGTGGTCATGTGGATGATGCATCTTGGGAAAGGGGCAGTCATGCAAACAGAACCAGGGAGAGTACTTGTTTTAAAATTGGAAAAGGTGTTCATTGGGGATGGGTTCTTTCACAATACCTAAACTATTTGTGAAGGAAATATTTTAGAATCTTAACTCTAAGAAGAAATGCATTAAACTATGATGAGAAGAAGACTTCTTAAAATCTGGGGCATGCCAATGACACAATCTAGTTTGAGGAATGCAAAAAGGACTTCAAACACTTCCTAATGAATATCAAAGCCTACCGCCTCAACACAAACCAAGAAGCCATTCTCTATGTGAAAGCAATACAGCATCCAACAGAAAAGATATCTCTGCTCCTACGCTACCATTTTGCTTTTAGTTGAAAACTTTTATTGATAAGTTTTTCAGGGGGGTGGGGAATCAGAATTGACAAATGAGAGAGAAAATCTTCCTTAAAGTTGTGTGAATTATACCTTACAATAAAGAAAACACAAATGCTTAACATTGAACCAATACACTGAATCATTTTCAACAGAGAAATCATTAAATATGTAAATTATGACATTTTCCTTAGCTGTACAATCAATGTTCATGGAAGCAGCAATCAAATTAAACTACATTGGACAGAATAAAAGTGCTAAAAATACAGATAACACTATGCAAAATAAGATATGCCTGACTCAAGTCAATGTGGAATAGTGGCTACGAGTTTTGTTGCTAATGACAAAGCCAGATATGCAAAACCCTCAGTTCTTCTGTGGGACAGACACAAAGCTTTTGAGTCCCATAAAGAATTCCAGTCTCAGGAATGCACAGGAGCAGTTAGTTCTACTGTGTCTTCTAAGGGTCACTATGAGTCAGGTTTCACAAGAGAGCAGTGCGTTTGCTTCAGCTTCATTCTCTCTGCATACAAGAGTTGTTTAATAAATAAAGATGACAGAAGAAGTATCGATGCTTTAAATTTCAGAATTGAGGGGGAGTACTCCATCTGAATATACTGTCATAAAAATACCACAGAAACAAAGAACATGTTTGGCCAGAATACTCCTTAGATGTGAGAATGTAGACTTTGCCTTCTATACGTGGAGGGATCAGTGTGGGAGACCATCGTGGTTGGTAAAGCTGAGGTTCATCAAAAGTGGAAGTCATTCAATTAGCTGATTGGCCCACTTCCTCCAAACAAGGCTTCACACATAGAACAGATCATGAGGTCAGGGCAGGTCCCCTGAGTCTTTCATTCTGTGCCACATAGGATCACTCTGAGTCAAGTCAAACTGGAGGGTTAACAACAGCAACACTAAATATTTTAGTATCTCCTTTGAACTTCTATATGTTTGAAGTCCTTTGAGCTTTTGAAGATGCAAATATATAGGAGTGCATTGTAAATGTTACATCATCTTTTCCCCATTTCTCTCCTTTTTTTCCTCCTTCCTTTTTTCCTTTATTAGTCATTAGAAGGTTACGTAACAGTATCATTCTGTAGGTTTACTGCAGAAATAGAAAAGCACAGAGTAGTACCAATTAGAAAATAGTTTTCTGTTTCAACAGTACCATTTCTGTTTTACTTGACAACTTTTAGTCTGAAAGTTTCCAGGGGATCAGTGCTAACATATGAGGGAGGCAATTTTCCTACTCCAAGAGTTAAAGAAGCATATTTAAGGGATTTTGTGAAGTAAAGCAGACAGTATATAAGTTATTTGCATGTCAGGATTAGATAATATAATGGAATAAAGATGGAAATGAATAGAATGGGAAGGGAGGGCAGGAAAGGAAAGAGATTAGAGTAAGCATGGGTGCTTGTGCGGCTGGTTTGGGGCAGAGCAGAGAGATTTAATGCCTGAATATCACACAGACTTAGATAAATGGAGAAAAATAGCCAAGGAGACTACCAAATGTTCATAAATATAAGAGAATAAATACAGGGTTTAAGATAAAAAATTCTCTATATCTCAATGGAAAACATCTTTATCATATGTTCTCTTCCTACAAATCCCACGGTCTTTTAAAACATGATTGAGGTATTTGCTGCACTCCCAAATCTAGCTTCATATAATAGATCCAAGTATTTATCTAGGTACTGTACTAATTTGATATTATTGTTGTTGTTCCCCTGTGAAAACATATTTTGCCATGGCAAACTGACAAACTATACATCCACAGGAATTCTTTCTCACAGTAAATAAATAGCATTCCATTTTCACATTTCATAAATCTCAGCATTTGTTCTGGGTACACCTGCTTCATAAGGGCCCTTTGAAATAAAGACTTTTGGGGGAGCAGCTAAGTGCTGCAGCCTCTCCTCTACCAGGGCGCCTTCTTTGTGTTTAGAGAGTTCCTTAATTTACAGCTGGCACCAAAATTAGAATGCAATGTCCTGAATTGAAATTCACCGGAATAAGAAATCTCTTTAAGGTAATCGCATTTGATTAGACATAAATTCCCGGGTGATCAATATATACAAGATGATCACCTCTTTTATCACTTAGTCATATATGTGAGATTGAAAGTGAGACATGGTTGCGACATCTGTGGTCTCCTTGATGACACTTTGCATATTCAGGACTCATTAAGTTAGAAATGCCCACTGGTCCAAGAACATCTCCTCCCAAATTCCTGGTAGACGTATAAGGCCACACTGTCTTCTGAAAGTTAAACCAAGCCATTCTATTATAAGGTTTGCAGTGTCCAGTTAATAGTCATGTGGCGCAGTGGCAGGTTAGCAAGAGTCATCTGTCTGCATTTGCCTCTCGGGAGCAGATGCTGGGCTAAAATGGACCCATGAAATCAGTTTCAGATGTTTAGCCAGGATATCGAATAATGAACTATATCTGCCGTGTCTGAGAAAACCTATCCTTTGCGTTTCTTTAACTGTAAATATAAAACTAGGAAACTGTAAAATAAAATTTATATCTGAAGTGACAATTATACTCTTGAATAAAGAAGGGTGGTGGTGGTAAGAGAACAGCACAGTGGCATAAGAGGAAGAACATAAGATCAAATGATCTTCCCAAGATACAGAGGCGCACCTTATCTTAGTTTCACTTTGCCCGGACATCTAGCATGTTTAGTTGTTTTGAAACGCTTCGTAACAACACTGTTTATAGCTCTACAACTACAGAATCATTACAATCCTTTCCACAGGTAATTCCAGAGTGGACACGGGGAATTATAGCTTCTGTCAATGTCACTCTCTGATTCTCTTAGTTAATTTGTTTGACTACATTCAGATGTGACTGTTTGAAAGACAAAAACATGACTTCTGATATTCTTAAAGGGTGGAAAGCCAGAGACTTGGAAACTTGCCGGGCACATACAGGTGAATAGGCTGCCTCCCACAGGACAGAAAAGCCAGTGTAAGGAGAGCAGGAGGTAAATGAGAAATGTTCTCCCTCTGAATTGGGCACATTCTATAGAGATTAAATATGAGAGTTATGCCCTGTTTGTTTATTATGTTCTGTTTTTCTTTATCTCAAGCTCAGTGTGAGTTATCCCAGTGGAAGCTAAAGACCTGTGGTTTTTTTCCCTAAGAATGATGGATTATTAATGTCTTCCCAGTTACCAACGATCTAGAAAAAAACTTCTGAGTACAGAATGTGCTAAAACAATATGAAGACTCTCCAAAACCCACAAGAGTCTCAAATACAATGGGGAAAAAAACCCTCCAAAACAAGCAAACAAACAAATAAACAGACTACTGCTGACAAACTTCTAAGAAATTAAATATTTGCTATTAATAGTACTTGTAAATGTCATACATGAAATTCAAGGAAGTCAAAGGAAAATATCCAACAGTATTGTATTTTATTAAAACACCTGATTTTGATCATTTAATGTCTAAAGCATAGATTATATTCCATATGATGAATTTTCTTTAATTAAAAGCTCCTGGGGAATAATATCTTCACCTTCTCAATAACTAGTAAGTTTCATCTGAAGGCTGAAATTCTACATGACTGTAATTGTTCTCCAAATTAAATGAATTAGACAATGACTTCTTGGTAAAAGAGTGAAAATACATATTCTTTATAATCTATGCTGAATAGAATACTATAGAAAATATCCTAAAATAAGGGCTATTGTGATTATAAAGCCTAAGCAAAATGCTCAACTACAAGCAGTAAAGAACCAAAATCAAGCAACAGTACTCTGCAAAGAGAGATACATATCTAAAAAGAAAAACTTCCCAAACTGAGCAAGAGAAAGCCAAAATCTGCGTAGAGCAGAAATGGCTATCAGCTCACACATTTTAACTTTCAGAACACAAACTTGACTTTTTCTGAATCTTTTTACTTTAATATCACTTTGAACAACTATGTAGGATGTGCACATGGTCTCCCAAATTAACTGTAAGTCACTGGAATGGGAAGCTGCTCCCATAGAAACGGAAACATTATCAGCCTGCAGAGCATTTTCAAGTAGTGACTACTCATTTCAAGGCAATAAACAAAGTTCAAGATTTAAATAGAAAGCTTAAGAACTTAAAATCATCCAAATAACTCTGCCATTGAACTTTCCCCGAGAAAGAAGGCACATCAAAGTCAAACTCTATTTGACAGCACGTATTAATAGCTGGGACCCTGTATGACTTATACATTCAGAGTTATAATGATATATTAAGATCCATGTCACTAAAGGTCCTCTCCTCAGCAAAACTGCAAACCCAGGTGAATCACAAGATTCTTTTCTATAATGTACTTTTCTTTGAAAAGAAGATTTTGTTAGTTCTTTTGTTACTACAATTATTCTAGAAACTGAACAGACATTCTACCCTTATGTGCAAATTAATTAGTCTCTTCTTTAACCCAAATACCATTTTCTTTCCTTTATTGGAGATTTATAATTGGTATCCTGAACATAGATCTAGTCAGATAATTGAACAATGCTATTAAGTCACAGTCATTGTCTCCTCAGGCTAACAACCTCTCCAGACCAATCCTAATGGTTAAATCGATGCTCATTTTCAGTATTTTTGTTGCTTCTCTTTTGTCGCAATTTTTTGTCATTCTATTAACTGAGTGAAAATAATATGGCATGCTTTTGAGTGGACTCGAGATGGTTGTGGTTAAGTGACCTAGATATCAAACATGTTTTACCAGAAAAGCAGAAGATGATGCTTGTGCTAAAGGAAATGCACAGAGGGAATTTGTTCACTATTCACTAAACCGGTGGACCAAAAGAATAATTAGTGAATTCTACAGAAATTTATATTAATAAGCCATGCCACTATTCACAAGCTTTGTGTGCTTAATTCCAAGTACACTGTTCTATGAATTCAAATCTGCACTTTAAGCATAAACTGTCATAGACAGGAAATTAGCGATTAATAAAAAGCAGTGCTTCTAAAGTTTTTTCTCACTTCTAATATCTTACCAGAAAATAGATGAATTTGAAATACACTACTAGCAATATAACAAATATCAACGTATCATGGACTGCCAAAAGAACAAACACATCTATCTGGTAACTATAGCCAGATGCCCCTTACAATCAAGAGTGGGAAGACTTTGTCTCACATGTTTTGGACATGTTATTAAAAGAGACCAGTCCCTGCAGAAGGACAACCTGCTTGGTGGAGTACAGAGGCAGCCAAAGAGAGGAAGACCCTCAACAAGGGACAGTGATTCAGAGACTGTACCCGTGGACGGAAACGTACCAATGACTGTGAATAGGGATCGGGATGGGGGGTTGGGTACTGTTAAAGGGACTCTGTGAGTCACAGCTGACCATATGCACAGAACACGCTTCACTAGCCTAAATCCAACAAAATCATGGCAAGGAGAATGACTTCCAAATAGTTAAATAATGGACCTACCTTTATTTTTCTCACACACCTACATGTCAAATTATGTATGTAAGTGGAATACTTACATATTAATAGCCTAGGCAACTGTGAGCCTAAATTGACAGGTATAAGCCATTTTGACTTGGAAAATCATATGGTCTGCTTTAAAAAATATATATCCCATTGATTGTCCAAAACAAAACACAGAAACCCCACAATCAAGCACTTAAAAGAGTGATGGGGGGTTAAGCCCTGGTGGCGTAGTGGTTGTGCGCGGGACTGCGGCCCACTGGGATGGAGGTTCCATTCCAGCAGTGGGGCTGGGCTTCCTACTCCCACCACCGGAGAGCAGTGATACCCCCCCCCCCCAAAAAAAAAGTGATGGAGATCTTTACAGATGTTTGTCATCTAAAACTGATCAAAGATAAAATTAAGAAGCATTGATAATTAATGATGATTAGAATGAAAAATCTGGAAAAAAGAATTATTTGAAAAATATGATCTGGTTGATAGAATTTTACAAAACCAAATACTTTCATTAGAAATCTTGTTTTCAACAACATAATCAAGAACTATATGCATAGACCTCACTGACCAGAAGACTCATAGGACTAAGTTAATCACCATTCATGAGGAAAGCAAAATATCATTTAGAAGACAATAAAGGAAATATGAAAATTAATCTCAGAAGAAGCTCTGAAATACCCTCTTTGTTGCAGAACTGCTGAGATGAAAGGAAGAATAGATCAACTGAAAGAATTGAGCAGTTTTTTTTCCAAAGTAATAAAAATATATTATAATGACTTGGGAGATAAAAGAAAAGTTTCACAATGAAATGTGCAAGGACTTAGCGTTAAAAACAAAAAGAACAAAATAAAAGAACAAAATTTATATTTCTCAAGCTGAAATAACTTTAAAAAAATTCAAACCTTGAGTTGCAGACTGGGTGATTCTATGGAATAAATATTGGACACTGAAGAAAGCATCAAAAGAAGGTGAAGGGAATACACAGTCACTGTACTAAAAATAATTGGTCCATATTCTACCATTTCAGAAAATAGTTTATTACTGATAATTGATGATATTGAAGGAAAAAATTTCATCTGCACAGAAAAATTGACCAAAATTGATCTTGCCCCAAAAAGTATATAAAGGACTTCAGTTACTTATGGAATATCACATGATGCATCCACACAAAGAGATACGATGCTGGAGATGCTTACTCATCTATGCCAAGAAATTTGAGAGACAGTGGGAAATTTGCCATCTCTGTGAAAGACATATGTATGCATGGCCATTCCAAAGAAAAGAGATCTAATAGGGTCATTACTAAATTAATAACACACAATTTAAATTATATAAAAAACAATTACAATGGCATGTCAACAAGGAGTTGCCAAAAATTAAAGCCAGATTCAGAGGAGGGCTTAGAATGAGAACTGGTCATTGCTGATTTCCAATGAAACTTCACTGACAGCAGAGAATAGCAGAAAGACATTCACCTATATATTTTTTAAAATGCAAAAATATTAAACTGTATGCATCATGACAACTTGTCATTTTGATAAAGGGGAATTTGAGAAAACTTAATTGTGCTCATATAGAATCTGTACCTAGACAAAGCAGAGCAGAGCAGAGCACAGAGTTACTGCATGATTGAAAAGGAGAAAATGTATGTGCCATGACTATATCCTTGTGGAACATAGTGTCCAAGATTCTAGCTTACATGCAAAATAATGGAACATTATGATAGAAGAATGGCTAAAATAATCAGATACCTGATCTTGCTAAAATTACATATGAAAATAAAAAAATGACTACAGCTGGGGCAGTTACATAATTTCCCATCAACTTGAGCGAAGAGGTGGAGTCTAACCTGTTAATCAGGTCACAGTCATTCTTGTCCCTGTGTGAGCCTGGCCTCCTCCTGAGGATTCTGGGGACACCTCTTGTTCTCCCTGGAGATGGGGCACACACTTTCTCTGTTTTGTCTTCCTTGTGACAAGCCATATGAAGCAATGCGGATGAAGTCAGAGCCCTGGCGCTAGAGAGGCCACCAGGAAACCCATGCGAGCACTGGAGATCCAGATGCTTTCACTGCCACTAGGGCCACAAGACCCTCCCCCAACTGGCCTGTTATCTCTCTGCACTGGGCATCATTCTGTGTGCTGTGTGAGTCTGAAGAGAAATTTATAGATTGGATACTGGACATATGGGCTAATATTGGACTTTGGGACTTGATCTGGACTAAGCTGAAGTGTCTTCTTAATATACAATTAATCTTTGATATAAATTTCTTTCCTATACATATATGAGTGCAATGAATCTGTTTCTTTAGTCTACCCAGGCAAACACAAGAACATTCATTAATGGATTGCACATTCACTGAAAGAAAACAAAATTCTTCACAATTGGACTAATAAGCAACATCATAGCCAACAGAGATGAAACTGAAACTCTGAAAATCCTCCATTTTACTTGAAGCCACAGTCAATGTTCAGTTAAGAAAAGAAATTGTGTTGTACACTGGGGAAATCTGAAACAAATTATATCTTTAAAGTATGATAAAGTGAAAGTATTGTCTTGTGAACTAAAAAACACATGCTTCATGCCCTGGCATCTTTGATCACTTCACACATTAGTTAAAACTGTACAAAGAAGACAGGAGAAGAAGCTATGCATTCGAACAATAGGGCTTGTGAAAATATTGAATAAATCAAACTTCCAGAAGAATTTTGGAAGAAACAGCCAGCATACTCCTTGGAAGGATGGTAAAACCCAATTTCACATGCTTTTGACATGTTAGTAGGAAACACCAATCCCAGGAGATAGATGTCATGCTCAGTTAAGCAGAGGATCAGTTCAAAAAAAGTCTTCCATTAGATGGATTGGTAGAGTGGCTGCAAAATCAGCTACAATGTAGTGAGAGGAGTGAAGATGTAACTGGACCAAACAATGGTTCCTTCTCTTCTGTAATGGGTCAATCTCAGCTGGACTATTTGGAAAGCACCTACCTACACTTTTAACGCAACTAACTACGTCATATTCAAAACACTGACATGGTACAGATATTTCTTTTTTATTACAATGCAAATTTCAACCATCCTTCAACTTTTTAATATCTTTAGAAAAGTGTTTTATTCATATTGCACTGGAGTAAGTTGAGGAAATAGGTGCAATTTATGTGTTTAATTACTGAGTTATGAGTGAGCAAAGTAAGAAGAATTGAACAAAGCAATCCTAAATAACAACCCTCTCCAAACAACTGGCTGATGCAGCATCAGAGGTTCAATTTGAGAAATCAAACTGATCCTACTAGTCCACATTTCTAAAATATATTTTTCCTATACAAAATTTTTGTCTAGGTTGATAGACACAAAAGGGACCTCTCTTCATTCAAGTACCTGTAAATTGTAAGAAAAGTATGCTTCCAATTTGAAAGATTAAAAAGAGACCTACATTGAACAAATATCAAAGACAGGATATGTATTTTATGTAGTTCATTATTTTCATCTTCTTCCTAACACTTTAAAATTCACTTTGCAATTTGGAACAGATTTGTTCAACTCGCTTTCATGTGTTAGTGCCCTTCTACTGCAATGAAAATAAACAAATGGGCTTGGTTTTCTACAAAACTCTTGTAGCAACTGGGATCTAACTGTGACGGTTGTTTTCTTTGGTATATATCTCATTGTGCAGCACTTATAAGATGAAGTATCCAGGTTTACATGAGACTCTTGCATTCCCTTCAAGTCTCTTATATCAATGTCATCTAATGAATAGAAAGATAGTAGCTTCTTTTCACTTTCTGTTGATTTGTGAGAACATACTTAGAAAAACAAATCCACCTTGGGGAAGTGGGATGGGTGTATGAATTACTTTATCATCCAGAGTGGAACTTATTTTAACTTTTGGAAACACAAGCATATTTGCTTTGTAAACCTGAGATAAACCAACTGAACAGCTTACAGCTTTTGTGTGATGACACTAAATACTGTTGAGGATATGGAACATATGTTATGCAGGCATCCTAAAGGTAAGAAGTGTCTTTGTTATCACATTGTCAAGGACAATTCTTCTCATTGTTATTTGTTGCATAGTTAGGAAATGTAATATTTCAGTTCCCAAACTACTATACAATGCTTCCCCCTCCCCTTTTTAACTGCAGTGATGGAACACAGATTTGAATTGCAAAATATTTAAAAATGTTACCAATGCATGAACAAAGTCAAAAACATACACACTTTCCTTTGTGGATGAATAGTCTGATGAAAATAGGCCAACCATTTGGAAGCATAAATATACTATATTATAAAAATAAACTTTGTGAATAAATATATTTTTAGTACTACAGCAAACTGTGTTGCCATCCTAACATCATACTCACCCTCCACCTCGCTTGCTTCTTACTCCATTGCTATGCTTGTCTTACTCAAATGAGAATTAGCTGTGTTATGAACTAAAAGCCTAAGACGGAGGTTGGGATGGAAATAGTATCTTACTATATGTCTCATAAAAAAATCTTCCTGTATATTTGGTGAAGAAAACTGATGGCACCCAGCTATCAAGGAATATAGTCTGGGGTCTCAAAACCTGAAGATAAACAAATGGACATCTAGCTGAGAGATCTCCAATCCCACATAGAAGCACACAAGCCAGTGTTACCAAGAGGTGTCAAAAGGAATAGGTATCAGGCATCAGACAGGAAACAAAAACATTTCACTGTCTACACACCTTCCTGAGATGATCACTGAGGACATGTGGGGGCATGAGCAAGAGTGGTGAAGATAGCTGATGGTACTCAGATATAGCATCTTAGATCTTAAAGGCTTGAGCATGACCAAATGGAGCAAAAAAACCCACCATCGAAGAAGCACGTCAGTCTGCATGACCATGAAGTGTGGAAAGAACCAGTTTTCGGGCATCAAAGAACAAAAATCATATCATTATGTGCCCACCTTCCCAACATGATTGCTGAGGATGAAAGCGTGCAGAGGCAAACAGAGTTGAGGAAATTGATGGTGCCCAACCACCAAATGATAAAGTATCTGGAATCTTAAAGGTTTGAAAGTGAACAATTGGCCATCTAGCCCAGAAACAGCAAAGCCCACATGAACAAAACACACCAACCTATGTGATCACGAGGGGTCGAAGGGAGCAGATATTAAACATCAAAGAACAAGAATCACATCACTAAGAATAAGAGGGAAAGCAGAGTGGGGACCCAAGCCTCGCTTGTGGGCAATTGGACACCCCCTACAGGGGAATTTTGGGGAGGAGACAGGCCAGTCAAGGTGCAGTGAGGTAGCTATGAAGCATACAACTTTCCTCTAGTTCCTGAAGGCTTCCTCCCCCAACTCTCATGGTCCTAACTCTACCTTACAAATCCAGCTAGACTAGAGGAGGTACATTGGTAGAGATGGGGACTGGAAATACAGAGAACCCAGGACAGATGAACAAGTCAGGGCCAGTGGTGAGAGTGGGCTTAACGGATGGTTGGAGAGAAGGTGGGTTAGAGAGGGGGAGCCAAATACAGGGATCTACACATAACCTCCTATCTGGAGGACAGACATCGGAGGAGTAGGTGAGGGGAGATGTCAGAGAGTGTAAGATATGGCAAAAATATAATTTATAAAGTAATGATGCTTGGGGGGAGGA
Organism: Nesogale talazaci; assembly: GCA_004026705.1. Taxonomy (NCBI): domain Eukaryota; kingdom Metazoa; phylum Chordata; class Mammalia; order Afrosoricida; family Tenrecidae; genus Nesogale; species Nesogale talazaci. The sequence continues at coordinate 142,971 of PVJH01000472.1, forward strand.
GGGAACAAGGATGGCAGGGAAAGGATGAGAAGCTGTTATCAAGGGCCCAAGTGGAAAAGCAGATATTTGGAGAATGATAACGGCAGCAGACATTTGAAGGGGTTTGCTACAGTATATGTAGCTATGTATTGTATAAAGCAATGTACGAGGTCCAATAAAATGATTAAAAGAAAAAAATTCTCCTGTATCGCAAAGTTTCAGATTCACTGAATACCTACTTTACATTGCCACACTTCCAGTTCTGTCCAAATTATGATACATGGCATCTCTTCAGGGCTGGAATCTACTTAATATAATTTTCTGCCACCCACAAATAAATCTACTGCAAGTTGCTAAGAAGTATCCAAACAATGTATAGCAATAGTGAATTGCTTTGCTCCACCCTGCTGACTACTAAGAAGCCCTGCAGGGACCATGGCTAACTGCATGGTTGCTAACTGCAAGGTCAGGGATTGGAATCCAAGTGCCAGTCCCTCTGGGGAAGAAAGATGTGGCAATCAACCTCCAGAAGCTCTATAGGAAAGTCCTACTCTATCCTGTAGGATCTTTGTGAACAGAATCCACTCAAGTGTGATAAATTACTATTATTATTTTATATTCACATACAATTCCGTATTGTTTTTGGAATATCTGGTCCCTTCCACTTATCTTCGACTTAGAAGATTGAAGGACATAATATTAAAAGAAAGATAAAAGACAATGTTATGAAGATAACAGAAATAAATCAAATAAAAGTTATATAGAAAGAGGACTCCCAATTATAACTTGGAATTTACTTTTAAAAGATGAAAAATATAAATGAAATATAAGGATCCCTGTTGGTGTTGTCATATATACAATGGGCTGGTAACTATGAGGATGTTGGTTTAAACCCACGGATTGCTAGTTTCATATGAGAAAAATAAAGCTGTCTACTCCTTTAAAGATTTATAAAATCTGATAAAATCAAATCAATATCATTGGATTTGGAGGATTAATTTAATATACAAGGAGATTGCAAATTAATTCATAAAAGGTCATATCTACTCCTTCTTTACTTATTAAAATTTGTAAGGAGGAAATTTGTTTATAAATTTAATACATAAATTTGATAAACCAGCTTCGTCTAACTTTATGCACCTTGGAATATATTCTGGTCGGCTGAACCCCAGTGGTGTAGTGGTTGAGTGCGGGACTGTGGCCCACTGGCTTGGGAGTTCAAATCCAGCAGTAGCTCTCCAGAAGCAGGGCTGGGCCTCCCACTCCCACCAGAGGGCAGTGATGCCTCCCCAAAAAAGAATATATTCTGGTTACTATTAGATTGTTTACCTTTAAATCATCTATAGTATACTGGTCTATAGTAAAACATTAACAGAGTTGAAGCCAGAGGAATGACTTATCACTTATTTCTAAATTTGTCACTGAATTAGAATTTAGTGAATCTGGTGAAAATTTTTAAATTTAGTGATAAATGAATTTCAGTGTATTTCAGTTTGCTTTAATAGTATTAAAGTCCTAAACATAATGCTATTTTGTTGACACAGCACCCAAGAATTTTTTTGTAACCTGTTGTATGCTTATTTTCCTCTGGGCATCCCCAAAACAATATGACATGAGAATGCCAAAACCTTCAGATTCATTTATGGTAGGAGTCAAAGTTGGGAAGAGAGTTCTTGTGTTCCAAAACAGCAGTGTGTTGTTCTAGCCCAGTGAAGAAGCACTTCTGAAAAAAGAAACAAAATTATAAATAAAAATGTTACATAAAATAGCTTCTTTGAACTTCTGCTTCAGATGAAATGCAGGATTCTCACACTCTTTTAACTGTATCGTCGAGGTCAAAATATCATATCATCTCCACCTTATGCTAAGTATCCAATGTAGTATTTTTATATTTGAATTGGAGTAACTAATTGATATATAGTGCCTCTGATCGGAAAACCGATGTGGCTATGACAAAGTAGTGCTGAGAGTAATGATGGGGATTGAGTAAATCTCTCAGGGCACTCATTTGCTAATGGGTCATGATTCAAAATAAGAAGAAACAACTGTGTACAACTATTAATAATAAGCACATGGGATACATTCAATTTAATCCTAGGAAAATGGGAAGATGTGGAAAATGAAATGGGATGTAAAGAGATGGTTACCATCGGCATGAGCGAGTGGAGATGTATGTGTACCAGCCATTCGGGAAGTTGAAGTCCCCCTTGATAGGATTATTCAACCGTGACATGGAGCAGCATATGCAAAGAGTAGAAGGAACACACACATCAGAGGAGCTGCCTGCTAGCAGCAGGTCTGCAAAAGCATCCCTAGAGTGAAAGATGACATAGTTAATGACAGCATTGCTTACTTCATAATTTGTCCAGAGGAAGAAGTGGTTGTCCTAAGGCATTCTATTACCAAATTCTTTTTCCTCCAGTTAAAGTTTCATAGTACCAAAGCAAAAGGAAGAAATGATGTTTAAAGAAGGAAGACAAGAGGAGGAGGGGGGAGCTACGAACGGAGGGAGGGAAAGAGAGAGGGAGGGAAGCAACGAAAGTCATCATTGGTTTCATCCATTCATTAGAACCATTTTCCTCATGTAAATTTGCCTAGAGTATGTAGATGAGAAGCACTAAATCAAATCTATCTTTAGTCTTCTGCAAGATTTTAGCAGTACCTTAAATGATGCCAATCTTTGATTTCTTTATAGGACACTGAACACATACATAAATAAGGTGCCTGGAAACATCATCAGTCCTGTTTGCATTTCAGTCTAAGAGCAGTGCATGTGGGCACAGCTAAAGAACATTTGGAGACTGAGATGGATAAAACACAATAAAAGGAAAAGTACTATTTATTGTATACCACCTATTTTGCAAAGTTAAAATGAGAATTCAAAGTATAAGTTCTATTTCATTCATCACTTAGGACATTTGCCTCTAGTCACAAAAGATTGACAAATATTGTACTGTGTATTCTGTTTGACTCTATTCCACTGTCAAAAAAACTCCTGACATTGCTACTTTGAAAATGCTTTTATATATTTGTTCTTAGATGAATAGCTTAACATTCAAAGTTTCTCATTACTCTTCCTCCCTTTTTAATTTATGGAAACAAAGATGAAGATGTTACATATTTAAGGAACTTATGAGGAATAATAATTTAATAAATATGCTAAGTATTCTTGTTTGCAAAGGTAAATAATAGTTGCATCAGGTAAGTCCTAATTGATTCAGGATCACAGAGCCCACTATACCTACACCTAGACAAGGCTGGGGGAAGGGGCGCCTGTTCGGTTACTTGACTTCCGGACATAACCTCACTTTATTTTCTTTTGTGATATATTTTCCAATGAATGAATATCCTTTGTAATTAGCTTCACCCACCCCCACATGTGGAAACAGAAAACCTCCTGGTTTACTTGAATTAGTTCCAAGTGGAAACATTTACTCTCATCACAGTAGTAAATTTTAAATCATGAATCCAAGAACAAAATTAGGCAATAACCCCTTTCTGTTTAATGTGCATCCTCATAGAAATCCTGTCTGTTTCCAAATTTTTAGCATTGAAATTATACATTTTCTAGCTCCACTATGTCCCTTTTGATGATGTGTGGCTAATACACACACCAATTCAATAAAGCATAACTAGGATTGTTAAGATGCCTATAAAATTAGTATTAGAGATCTTACAGAAGACTTAGGTGGAAGACTTGGTGGTAGAATTAGGCATTTTGTATGGAAGAACCAGGTTTGATTTCTGACCAACATTCTCTACCTAGGGCCACCACCTTCCCCATCACGTTCTGCTATGATGCTGAAAGTGCATTAATGGACTGCACAGACCAGCACAGGCTAAGAAGGCCAGCCTGGGGCTCTACTTCCAAGAACAATCCTAAGAACTGTAAGAGGGTATTGCTCATTAAAGGACTGGATGTTCATCTCCCTTGACTGGAGAATGCTCAAAATACACAGAGGCCTCAACCATAGATTCAAACAGCCCACTTGCCATTGGAAAATGTGCAAGACTGGGCAGCCTTTCATTTTGCTCTGTTGTGCATGGGGTTGACTCACTGGGCTGGAACTGATGCTGCAGCACCTATAGATCACAACATAGGAATGGATAGGGCATCAGCACACATGATTGTGAAGTTTGTTCTGTCAATTACAAGGCCAGGAAGCCAGTTAACTAGTTTAAAGTGGAAGCAACATTCTCACTAACAAGGGATTGGACAGATGTCTATTGAAATCGCAGCACTCTGGAGACTTTTGGTACTGAGATTGAACTTGTGTTGTCTTTTTCGTGCCAATCTAATGTTCCAAATGATTCAAATTTAAGATGTACAGTACAATGTGGCCACCTCTTTCAGACTTAAGCATTTTCATCCTTATCCTCCTTATCGGTAAGGCAGGGATAACAAAATCTACCAACAGCCACTACACAGATTGAATATGCTTGTTAGTGATAGAGCTACTGAATGGACCCTGACTGACTGAATGTATGTGACAGCAGAGGTTGATAAGCCTGACTCGTACTAAGCTATTTTTCCTTGCCTCATGTAAATTCTGTTATTAATTAGGATTTTATTTCCTTAATTTTTTTATTTCTTTTTTTTTATTCATTTTATTGGGGACGCATACAGCACTCATCATAATGTATACATACATACATACATACATACGTTGTGTCAGTAGTTACATCTTTTCTGGGATGGGGTGGGGTGGGGTTCTTTTTTAAAAATAAATAAAAATGAATATTGGCCATTACCTAAAATAAGAACCTATTCCAATTTCCTCACATACAAACTTTTGGGAGATGATATACTACATGTAAAAATAAAAAGCTAAAATAATTGAAATCTGTAAATAACAAAACACCTCAATATTTAGGCTTACTCATCATATTTTTATTGTGAACCAAAAATTTGTCTCTAAAAATAAGAGTTACAGACATAAGAGATGCTAGTCTCATCCTAACATGCATATGATCAAATTAGTTCTAGCACATGCAGTTTTACATTAATGACCTCCAGTAAGAAATATTGCACACCTATTTCTCTTTGCTTTAGGCAAAATATGTTCATAGAGTGAAATTTACACTGATATTGACTGCAATTCAGGAAAATATAAGACTATACCTCAGATTGTAGGTAAATAAAGCATTCAAAGAATAACATGTCTGAGAAAAGCAAGAGAGATCAATAAGGCTGTACACAAAAGAATTCAGTGCAGTAAGAAAAACAACCCAATGTCATTTCCTAAGGAATAAATGATACAGATGGGCCAGGGGGAGAATCATGAAAATTGTGGTCGTGGTGAACAACAGTCATTTGGGTGTGACTTCCTTTATTTAGTTTTCATTCTTCTTCCTTTTATTGTATTAGGATTCTTTTTTTCATTCTCAATGGAAAAAAGAAATAATAAGTTTCCTAGTACAGAACTTTTTTTTAAAAAAAAACAGGATATACATGCTGTAAAAAGGAAGTGTGGAGTGAGACACTGAACTTGAATGGTCCAAACTGAAGAGCACTCTCAGAGGGATGTGAACCTGATCTATAAATATCTTCAAGGTAACCGTGTGACTAAGGTAAGGACATCACTCATAATGTCAGAAGATAGAAGGACACAGAACAATGGCCTGCAGCAAAAGAAGAAGAAAAATAACAGTTTGGATTATTTTAGAAGTTCTTCAGACTGAGGTCAGCTGGTTTGAAACAGTGCAGACAAAGGCACAGCAGAGATTGCAGTTGATCATCAAGGATAATTTGTGAAAAGTATTAGCTAATAGATGTTGGTAAATAGGGATCTGAATCGCTGTTCTTGTTGTTCAAAGTTAGCTAATATATTCCAACTCAAAGGGACTCTTTAACACACAGTAGAGGGGCCGAGGCCCGGTGGCTTAGTGGTTGTGCCCGGGACTGCAGCCCACTGGGATGGAGGTTCAAATCTAGCAGCAGCTCTACAGAAGCAAAGGCTGGACCTCCTACTCTCACCACCAGAGGGCAGTGATGCCCCCCCCAAAAAAGACACAGTAGAACTATCCCAAGAGGGTCACTATGGCTGTACATCGTCCTCTTATTCAAGGAAGCAGGCTGATACATCTTTCTCTCTTGGTGCAGCTGGTGGGTTCCAATCCTTAAACTGAAAGCCAGCAACTGACCATTTCATCATTGTAATATCTGCAACATCGGTCTCTATTTCCACTAGCTTCCTTAATAATAAATTTCACCCATAAGCAAAATGTACCAAATGGTAAAGTTCCTGGGAATTATATCTTAAGTTGCAAAATGTAGCCCTTTTCTTATGCGTCATTGACTTTGAGTGATTCTCACTTACAGTGACCCCATGGGAAGCAGAAGGAAATACTGTTCTCTGAAGTTCCATGCTCACAATTGTTCTGGTTCTCCAGCTCACAGTCGTAGCCACTGTGCCAATCCATCTCATCAAAGGACTTCCTGTTTTTCCTGCCCATCTACTATACCAAGGACAATGTCTTCTTTCAAGGGATAGCTTTCTTCTGATCATATGTGCAAAGTACACGAGACAATGCTTGGCCATCCTTGCATCTACTGATTCCTCTGATTTACTTCTTCCAAGATAGATTTGTTTAGTCTCTTGGAAAGCCAGGGAACTTTGGTTACTCTTTATCAGGCAATAGTTCAAAAATGTATATTCTTCTTAGGTCTTCTTTATTAAACATCTCATTTACACATGCATATGAATCAATTGAAAACACAATGGTTTGGTTCAGGCACATCTTAAGGCTCAAATTAGCATCCTTGATTCTCAAGACTTTAAAGACGTCTTGTGCAGCAGACTTACTTAGTGCATGACATGCATTGACCCCTTAACTGCTGCTTCCACAAACACTGACTGTGCATCCAAATAAAATGAAACCCTTGACTAGTTCTCCATTTACCATGATGCTACCTACTTATCCAGATGTGAGGATATTTGGGTTTTTTTTATGCAGAGTTAGTCTTCATACTGAAGGTTGTAATCTTTGATCTTCATCAGGGAGTACTTCTAGCCCTCAGTTTCGGGGTTGTTAATAAGTCTTCTTCCAATAATGATGCCTCACTCCTCTTCAAGCGTTGCACCTTCTCTGATTATTTGCACTACATACAGATACTGATTGTTCAATCAGAATATTTCCCTGTTCTATTCCAATGACCGCTTGCTGCTCTATGTGCTGGTTCAGCATGAATATAGCTATGTATTCTGGAATTCCCATTTTTCTCAAGCTTATCCATCATTTTTAATGGTCTATGTAGACAAATGCCTTTGCATAGTCAATAAAACACAAGTAAACATCTTTCTGGTATCTGCTGCTTTTAGCCAAGATTCATGCGACATCAGCAATTATATCCCTTGATTCATCTGAGTGGAATCTCTGGCAGCTACCTCTCTGGCAATATACAGCTGCAACCATGCAACCATTGTTGAGTGATCTTCAGCAACATTTTACTTTCATGTGATATCAGTGCTATTGTTCCATAACTTGAACGCCCTGCTTGCTCAGCTTTCTTTGGAGTGGGGACCTCGTGAATCTCTTCATGCAGTTGGCAAGGCAGCTGTCTTCCAAATGTCCTGGCACAGATGAGTGAGCACTTCCAAGACTTCATCAGCTTATTGAAACATTTAATTTGGTAGTCCATCAATTCCTAGAACCTTATTTTGGGACAATGCTGTCACTACAACTTGCACATCTTTCTTCAGGACCATTGATTCTTGACCATATGCTCACTCTTGAAATTTTTGAAAGTAGGCTGGTCCTTTTGGTAAAGTGACTGTATTATTTTCACCTTTTGTGGATGTTTCCTATATCAGTCGATATTTTTCCCATAGAGTTTTCAATATTGAAACTCACTTGATTTTTTTCTTCTAATCTAAGAGTTCTTTTAGGCAGGATATGCTGCATGTGTTCTTCCTTTGGGGTTTTCTAAGTCTATGTCTTCACACATTTCAAGTTTCACTTTTCTTTCTCAAGCTGTCCTTTGAAATTTTTCTGTTCATCTACTTGACTTCATTATTTCTTCTATTTGTCTTAGCTACTCTGTGATTAAGAGCAAGTTTCATTGTTTATTTTGACATCCTTATTATATTTTCTCTCATTCTTTACAATGAACTTTTGATTGCTTGTTCTTGATTTCATCCCACAAATCTTCATGTCTTCTGTCATTAGTTTTCAAAACATCACATTTGTTCTTCAGTTGTTCTCTACGTTCAGGTGCAACAGGCTCAAGGTTATATTTTGACTCTATTGCCCTTATTTTAATATTACTCATATAAACTTCAACTTACATATACTTGACTGAAGTTTTGTTCCAAAGTGGGGCCCTATCTTCATTTGGACTACTCAGATTGAGCTTCTCCATAATCTCTTCCCCACAGTGGTGGTCAATTTGATTTCTGCATATTCTCTCTAGAGAAGCCCATATGTATAATCACCATTTGTGTTGTAGACAAAGAAACTGGCTATGCAAAATTCTGTCATGCAATATCAAGATTCACTATTATAACTAATGCCATAGCCTCTAAATACTGTCCTTTCCTTTTTGGATTCCAATGTTTGCATTGAATCACCAATAATTATTAATGCATTCTGATTGTATGTTTGATCAACTTCAGACTGAAGATATTGGTAGAATTCTTCACTTTCTTCACCACTGGCTTACGTGTTTTGTGCATTAATTTGAATAATAGTTGTGTTGACTGAGATCCTTTTATGAAGGGAGATATTGTCCTATCACAGACAACTTTGCACTTTAGGGTATATTTGGAAATGTCCTTTTTGACACTGAGTGCAATGCCATTCCCCTTGAATTCATCATTGCCATCATTCCCCTTAAATTCATCATTGCCAGCATGATGGTCTGATTCAAAATGGCCAAATACTAGTCAAGTTCAGCTCTCTAATGCCTAGGTATTAATCTTTTTATAAGCAATTTCATTCATTTTCTTCACGTAGGTTCCAGTTTTAATAGATGTTTGTTGCTGTTTCTTCTCATTTTGAGTTGTGGTCTCTTAGTAATGAAAGTCTCAAAGGCATCACTTCCTCTGTGTCACTGTGGTAGGCTCTATTTTAAGAAGGCAGCTCTTCCTCAGTCATGTTTTAAATGCCTTCCGACCTGAAAGAGGCATTCTCTGGCATTAGCTCAGTGATGCTTTGCTGCTATTTACCAGATGCCATATCTGACAGTGTTCTGCTGCTACTTATAAGGTTTTCAGTGGCTTACAAGGGGACAGATTAATGCTTCCTTGTTGTTTGCACTCAGTATGGAAGTCTTGCTGAAACCTGTTCTCTTTGGGTCATGATGCTGGTGTTTGAAACACCAGTGACACAGCTCCCAGCCTCACAACAAAATGCAGATAACCATAGTATCACAAATCCATAGACACCCTCTCTTAAATAGATGGAAATAAATCCAGACCCTCTAGTTATTTTAGTTTCTGATGTCTGTCTCCTTACAAAGCTACCTTTGGTTTGGAAAATGGCATAGGTGTACACATTTGTGATAAGATATATAATGCATATATATCATCTTTGTAAATATACATATCATTTATATACAAGTATACATTTAAAATATGCCAAATATACTAAAATATTTATCATTGTTGAATATATATGCATGTATAATACACACTTAATACAAATATCGATAGAAATAAAAGATTATCACTATTCTAAGCTTTAACCATTCAAAGATAACTGCTATAAACATCTTGGGTTATATTCATTTACATCTTTACTTATCACAGACAGATTCAGGCATACTAGACATTGCATTTAACCTAGTTATTTTAATCAATATATCAAGGGCATAATGCACACCAATAAATCTAATACATTTGGGTCAAAGACAGAATTGGCTAAGCTAAAAATGGAATAAGAATGAGAGAAAACAGCTCTTCTATTTTCCTCACAGCTGCAAATGTTGGCTCTGAGCAGTCTGTGAGGGAGAGTGGAGCATGCATGTTAAGCTTTTACTAAATATCTCCAGTAAGGCAATGCCACAGTGTATTCATTTATTCATTCAGCAAACACACTTGGAGTGGCAAACAGGTGTTGGCCCTATGTTAGTAGCCTAGGGGTACCAACATGGTGACGGGATTCTGCTATTACAGACTTATATTTGCTCCCTCACCCCACTATTGACTATGGGGTAGCAGTAAACATATTTTATTCATTTTTATCACTAACACATTGAGGAGTCTTGGCATGTTGCTAAATGACTTGAAATGAAGAGAGGCGCACATAGGAACAGTTATTTGAAGTGCAGCATGTTAATTGAAGCAATAGGTAGCTGATTCACAGTGCAACAGAGACACAAGGGACCTGGGGTATATATTTTCTAAAACTTTCTCAAAATTGGAGAGTGAGCGAGTGAGTGGTTAATTTTCAAATAACAAGAAGCTTAGATGCGGTGAATTAAAAGTTCATAAATTAATTTCCACATCTACAGTTTAGCTATGAGGCATACCTCAAATAACTTTGAACAATCTGTTTCAATAAGAATGAAATCTCTATCCATTTTACCAATGGCCTTTTCTTAAGAGATTTAATGATAGTGATGGGTATGTAGGTCAGAGGAGTGATTTTCCATTCTGTGCACATCCCTAAGGATAATTATGAACTCCCTGCCATCCAGGAACTATGGGCTCAGAACAGACTTTTAGAGTAGAATGATCTCTGTGAACTTCTAAGACTGTGACACTTTACTGAAGTAGAAAGGCCCCTATTTCTTCCTTGGAGTGACTGGGAGTTCTAAATTGTCCATTTTATAGTTAGTAGTCACCTAACAACTGGTCTGTTAGACTCCCTAATTATCATCGTCCGTACGATGAATTTGCATGGTGGTGCTGGAAAATAATATTTGAAAGTGCTATGGACTGCTAAAAGGACAAACTGATCTGTCTTAGTAGAAATACAGCCACAGTTCTCCTTAGAAGTAAGAATGGTGACACTTCCTCTTACTGTCTTTAGGATGTGTTGTCAGGAGAGACCAGTCTCCAGAGAAGGGTGTCATGTGTGGTAAAGTAGAGGGATGGGGAAAAGGGGGAGATGCTCCATCTGGATTGACAGCAAGGCTGTAACAATGCATCTCCAGCAGAAGAATAGCAGTGAGGATGGGAGAGGAGTGGGAAGTGTGGGGTATGAGCTCATGATGGCGGCAAACTAACAGGGCGATTGTTTAAATGGTGAGCTTGTAGGGGTGTCATGGGCTGGGGAAGACCTGTTCTTGTAGAGATTACCACCCAGGAAACCCGTGGGGAGCAGTTTTATAGGGTTTCTATGGAATTTATTTCATGGAACTCAACAACACCCCATTTCTATTCAAAGGAATAAACATGGAATTATTGATTCCATAATCACAAAGATGAACACCAGAGGGCAGTGATGTCCCCCAAAACAAAACAAAAACAAACAAAATAACAAAGATGAAAATGTATTTAGCAACTTTTAGATAAGAAAAAATACAAGTACTATCTCCACACCCAGGTAAGCATTGAAATCAAACCTACTGCCAAAAAGTTTCTCTTTCTCAGAGGACACAGTACAACTGTCCTGTCTGGTTTTCCAAGACTGCGAGTTTTTAGAAAGTGTTAACATCTTAATTTTATAAGATCTGAAACTCACATATGGTCCTTAGGGATTATGTCAACTAGACACTCTTGGCGAAGGGTGGGGTCAAACCTGTCAATCAAGTCATAGGCTGAGGACAAATAGAGATCCTCGCTCTCTCATCTGCCTGGAGGACCTCCCAGGCTACTATTGCAGCCGTGTTTCCACTGACATTGAACCCTCCCCCCAAATCTACCCCCTAGCCTGTGATTCGTGTGCTTACTGTTCACCACTTTCTTCACCGGCATGTAGCTACTTGAGTCTGAGGAGAGATTTATGAACTAGACTTATCATCTTGGCTTGGACTGATGCCATCAGGACATGCAATTCTTCTTGACATAAAGTTCTTTATCTCACTGGATTTGTTTGGGGGCAAAACTTGACCTAACACACCACACCAACAGAGATTAAGTGAATAGATGAATATCATAAAGCTAGTAAACGGAAGATGTAAGATTGATACTCAAAAAATTATTTTCTCCTATCATGCTCCACAGCCTTATTGAAATTGCTCGGTGTATATTTACATAGATTTACCAAAAATCATTTTCTTAAAATTTCAGGGGATATGCATCTTATCTAATATTAAAACATCTGTTCAAGGCTGTTATTACATCAATACTCCAATAAAGATAGTATACTGTTTTGTATGTTCTTTTATCATGAACATATACGAGTTAAATAACTGTTAACTTAGTCTTTATCAAAACTAACGGAGGCCTAAAAGGCATTCCTTTGAAAGACATATTTGAAGTCCAAAGCAACCATAATCACATTAACCAATTATAATGGAAGCCCAACAACATGGGAAAAGGCTTTAAGAAGAAAGTCTGCGTGAGAACATGGATGGTTGCATTTTAATGACTTCTAAGCTTCAGTAGGGCTTTAGGAGCCTCTTTTTCTTTAATATGGTTACATTGACTATTGACAAAGACAAGCAGACTGACAAAAACAATTTAGTCAATGAGTACATTTCTGGAATTACTGTTTTTTTATTATTAACAGGAATACTTAATTTATTCAGTTTAATACTTATAAAGAGTTTGTAGGAAGAGCCTTACAAGGTAGTCTTTCTTTAGATTGTACTTGTAATGCTATTAATGGCACAGTTTTTCACTCATGTAAAACTGGCCATATTAAAATGCATTATTCCAGATTCTTTACATTTTGTAAGAAATATAATTTGATGATGTAAATCATATGTATTTTCCAAATGTTTATATTTTGATAAATCTGTTCTACTTGTAATCTTTATAGCATAAACAGGTTTAAAAATTCCAGTGAAAATTTGACAGCACCTAACAACAAAAATAACAACAGAAGAATGTCTGAGAAAAGTCTACTTAATGTCATTGTGTGGGACTTCATGAAAACATGATGTTTGCATCTTTAGGAAATTTCCCTGAGGCAAATAGTGCCTGGGTCCTTGCAAAGCAAGGATTAATTCTCAACAAATTTTACTATATGTGTGGGCAACATTTAAACAATACCTTTTAAAGAGACCTAGTAGAATATTTAGAAGTTCTCCAGTGTGCAAAATTTTGTAAAGTTAGAGGGAGTACTATATTTACGTGGTATATAATTACAGAGATCTGGTTATGCAACAGAGTGAAGACAAGAAAGAAATCCTTCTATAGAAGAATTCAGAGAAGAAAGTGATAGGAAAGCTGTCATTTTTCATAGATTCTTATAGAATACCAGGGTTTGGGGGTGGAAAGAGGACATAGGAACAGAAGAGAAGTCTCAAGAGATAAAAAGGAAAAGGAGGAATTCCTGGAAGTGGTCACTCTCTGGAGTTGGGAAATTCCTAACTGACTCCGAATCAACGCTGGCCCATTTCAAGTTTCCATCACAGAGAACCACGGGGGTGGAGGCATGCGATTAGGTTAGGGGGCAGAATTGTGGGTTGGTGATTAAAAAACCAAAAATGCTAGTATGTTGGAGATCAGATCATTCATTCTGATATGGCCAAAAGATAACACTAGAAGTTCCAGACTAAAATGAACTAGGACAAAAATGTCTGAAAACCTACTAACAAAAATCAGGCCACTGTGCATGACATTGACATGATGCTACGGCCAAAGATAGCAGGATTAAAATGCGGAAGAAATGGTGAATCCTAGTTTTCCCAAGTAGTGATCTAGTCACCTGCTCCCCCACCCGCTTCCATCTATATGAATCCACTAACTCCCCAGTGTATTTCAACTATTCCCAGGGCAAAGATTTTGAATACTCAGAAAATATGGCAGATTGCCCTCAGGAAGATGCCTAATTTACTACAAGAAGTAAATTCTGAGCTGGGAAAACTCTCTGTAGTATAAATCATACAAATAATAGTCTTGGGGCTAGACAAATATTAAAATTCTATTGTTCTTATTAATCTGTGAAATGAAAGGGATGCTTAAGCAGGTAATTGTCATTTGAAATGGAAGACAAAACAACATATATTTTAATCAATGCACTTATTAAATGTCAATTAGAATTTTCATCAACTAAATTATATCAGACTAACTTGCAATAGCAAGCTTGCCAAATGTTAATTAAAAGAATCAACATTAACTATGAGTTTAATTTTAGTGCTTGTGAAGTTTTCAAAATTTATATTTATGATTGCTAGCCAATTAATCACTTTGTATATTTTCATCAGTTTCTTAAAATTTAACTAACCTTAACATTCAAAAATGCTCTCATTGAAAATTATCTTTAATTAACATGTAATTGGGAAATAATGAAAGCCTTCCTTATTTTTCAAGCTATTTATTTCATAAACAAATCTAGAATCAAAAATAGTGCCTGAGTGTGAATACTAAAAATTCAATTCATATGCTGCAGAAAAGAGTCTATTCCTGAGTCTGAATGTAATTCATTTAAAGACATACATACATTTATATTGCAGTATAGCTCTTGATTGATTTACAGCCATTGAGGAGCTGAGCTACAACCTATTGGAATGTGTAATTCTTAGAACTGAAATTTAAGTGTCTCACACTAGGCATTTCATTGCTACTATAAAAATAACATTTAAACATTTGTCCTACTACAGTGTATCTGTATTTCGACACGGCAAAACAGATTTCGTTGTTTCTATATATTCTCAATTTAGAAAACTTTTGTCTTAAATGTAATCTTAAGTTCTACTGCTGAAAAAAATAAGCACTTTGTTGGAGTGCAGGTGCTGAGTGTATTTTATTGATGGTGCATGACAAGTTTGGGCTCTCTAAACCCCTCCTTTACCTTCAAGGGGTTCTGGATAGAATATTCTCAGGTTCGGTGGGGGGGAGTGGGCAAAGACTCCCCAGAAGCTGAGGGCCTCTTTTCCTCTCAAGCGGTTGCTGGGGCTGGTGGTCCAGGGAAGCTCTTACTCGTGGAACCATGTGGTCCACCACTCTGTTGCTGTAGCCAAATTCATTTTCATACCAGGAAATCGGTTGGCAAAGTGGTTGTGGAGGGCAAGGCCAGTCCAACATCAGAGGTGGGTGTCTCTGTTGAACCACAGCAGACAATCTGGTCCTCAATGTAGCCCAGGATGCCCTTTAGGGGACCATTGAGCACTAGCTTCACCACCTTTTGATGTCATCGAACTTGGCAGCTTTCTTCAGACTGCGGAACTAGCCCTGGGTGGAATCACACTGGAACGTGTAGACAATGTAGGCAACAATCTCCACTTTATCAGCGTGGAAAGCAACCCTGGTGACCAGGCACCCAATGCAGCCCGATCCATTCACTTCTACCTTCACCTTCGTGTCTCCAGGATGCAGATGGGCCTGCACTGGACACTTTTGTTTGAAACCAATAGTCTCGACAGACATTTAGTACACAGGGTCCGAAGCAGTAGTTAAATTTCTGCACACAGGAGTGAATGTAATATGTCCGAGTGAGCGCACGGATTCAGTGGCTGGGTCCAGGAGTCATTGAGAGCATTCTGACGATTGGGAACTCTCAGCTCAACACATGTAAACAGTGCCCAGGTGTGAGACCCCACCACAGCTGCTGGGTTTGAACACAATGTTTCGGCTCCAGAGCCAAAGAGTGCCACGGAAATTCTTTCTCTGTTTTGATGACCTTCTGCTTTCCCAAGGAGAAACTGGTGGATCACCAGGTGGGGTACAAAGGACAAGATCGGAGTTCACAATCACCTGCAGCTCCAGTGAAGAAAACAGACTTCCTACGCCCATAAATAAACACAGCCTGGCAAACTGCCGCTCCACTGCGACCCTTTCTAATAGAGTTACTCTACGTCAGAATCAACCCCACAGGAGGGAGCATCTGCGCATTTCCCAATTGTGATATCTTTCTCCAGGGACATAACCCACAGCATGCCAGAAGTATGTCAGAGCAAGTCTTCTTATCCTCCTAAGGAAGAGTTTGCCCATGTTTCATCTAGGCAGGTATCTTCAATTTTCTGGTACATAAATCAAATGTATCAGGTAGTCTCTGCTTTTGCTTCCTTATGCATATGAGGTGATGGGAAGCCTATGGCTTGGAGCAGGATATCGCGGCTACCAATGTGACATTTTAGTACTTTAAAGAGGTCTTGTGCAATAGATCTACCCAGTGCATTACCTCTTTTAATTTCTTGAATGCTGCTTCCATTAATGTTGATTGAGGATCCAAGCCAAATGCAATACTTCAAAACCTCAAAGCACAAAATCTAAAATGATGGAATAATGATTATTGAATATATTTACATGCTCATAAACTAAGATATATTTAGATCTTAAAAATGACTTGCATATAAGAACACACTTAAGATGATTTTAGTTTCATTTATACACCTTTTCTCCTAAATGAATTTACAGTATATCTCTTCCAATGCTATTATAACACCCACTCACCCCAGAAGAGTACTAGCCATGTTTTGAGTCTAAGAGAAGAAATTGTATAAAAATATTTTAATATTGGAAAACTGCTCTAATAGAATATGAAAAATATCCTGGGAGAATCTTTAAAAAAAGAAAATGGTTTATCTTCTTACAAATCAGTATAGGCTACAGTAAAACTGAGATTTTGATTTAAGACACAAAGAATAAAACAGAGCTTGTTGAAATGTTTGAGAAGTTACTCCAGTGAAATCATCGAGGATGAAAATACATTTCATATGTGGCTTGAGAATCTGCCAATTTTTAATAGGTTGTAATGCAGAATATGTTGAATGAGGGGTGACAATACTAAGGTTGTAAAGGTAGTAGCTATTGAAAATTTACTTAAAGAGGAAACAGTGCTTTGACCATCAACTCTGTTCTTATCTAAGACCTTTTAACTGGAAACCCATTAAGAAATCAAAATGGGATTTATGACTCCTTAAATGTCATGTCCATAGTAGGTATTATTGCATTATCTCGAGCAAATAAATCAGTTATTAAATAGAAACTATGAGAGTTTTATCAAAACCATTAATTCAGTATAAAAGTCTTATCATATTACTTGCACTAGAGACTTGCTAATTGGTTTCTTATCATATAAAACAGCTTGGGGTATGAAAACCACTAATACGTTAAAACGGTGGTAATACTTTAAGATGTAATAATAACTTCCATGAGATTAACTTCATTTTATATCCAGACACAACCTAAAGCTTTAAGATTATATATATAAAACAAAGTTACTTTGAAAATATCAATTAAAACTGAATCTATGATGTAAATGTGCATATTGAAGATATTATATGCAGCCTAATAATAATAAATAGTTTGATCTAATACTGGACTATCATATACTTTCTTTTTAAACAACTATGGATATTCATAAACACTAAATTGATAAACTAAATCTATAGGACCTCACGTTTGCATACTTTAACTTTGCTTGTTTACTCTAACGAAAGCCTACACCAGGAAATGCTTGAACTTCTTTGCTTGAATTTTTTCATCCTGTTGTAGTACCCTATCTACCACGGATTCTTCTTGATCTTCATTGTGTTGTTGTGGATGTGTCCATGCTGGTATTTGAGAAGAGTTCAATAATTCTAAGCATTATTTTTCAAAATAATTTTTATTTAAAAAATCTCTCATCACACTTAAGGACAAGCTTCAACTTGATAAACTTTCTTAAACTTGTTTTAAGGATTGGCATTGCTTTAACTTAATTACATGCAGGAAAGATCACTAGTGCAGGAAGCTGCTATAGATCTTTTTTCTCTTCTTTCCCAAAATGAATCCAGTTCTCCCAACTTCAGATTCTTGAATTCTGCTCCTCCTTATGCCCTGGATTCTCTCTTAACACAACGTGCTATACTAATTTTACCCTTGCTGTGATTTTTGTTACTGAGTGGACTTTGCAAACCAACTCAGTGTCTTTATTTCAATTATAAGTATCCTCATTGTTGACCTAAAGATAATAAAGGTTTATGCCCTTCCCCTTCAGTTTTCTCAAAGTTGTATAAAACATATGGTGACAAATATGTTTTGTGGCTATAGGAAAATTGAGTTTCATGAGCAATTTATATCCATTTTTCTTACTGATTTCTTTATAATCAATTCTGTACTCTGTAATTTACACCATGTCAAAATGGAAAGTTTGGCACCATCACAGGACTCCAATCTGGCTCCTTTAAAGTGTTCTTTGAGTTTGGGGAACAAAAACAAGTCTGAAGGGAAAAAAATAGATGGGGTAAGGTTTCTTAACAGAATTCTCAGTTACTCTTCAGTCAATCTTGAAGAATGAACAAGTGTATTGCTGTAATAAGAAAATAAAAAACAAATCACATTATCTATGTACATTTCCTGACTTTTGCTCATGAGTGCAGTTACCATTTTTTCCCTAATAAACCCACCTGATGCCCCTAGATATTTTGATTAAAAATGATCATAATCATCTAATCCTTTGGAGCTACCCAGAGCAGTCATGATGCCCTTTTAAACTCACCCTTTAGCCTTGCACTAAATCGGCCTAACAGATCCCTGAGGATCAATGCTTGATTGAACATCATTCTCTGGATTGCATTGACAAATTCCTGACTCAACTCTGTTCATGATTTGTGCCATAAAGTCATCTTCATTAATTTAAATCTTATTTAAAAGACCAATAGAAAGGTCAGTTATTCGAGGCAACTGCTTTTCCCACAAGGTTTTTGACACCTCTACAGATGAGAACTTGCTGAGATTAAGTGAAGACACCAAACCACGTAGGATTTGAGTTTCAGAAGTTATTGCCTTGCCTGGCTATTTGAGATCTGCCACCAATTTCTGGTGTTTAATCATAGTTTCTTTATCTATTGAAGTTTACAGTATTCGTTCTATTGATTCATTTCTAAGGTTTTTCTGACCTCTTTTAAGACATTTTATGCGTTTAAAAAATCTTTTTTTTTAATGTGAAGCATTCTTCCTACTAAATTTTCAAAAATTTGGGAAGTTACACATTGAGTTAGTCAAAAACAAATGATAGCACCCCTGGCTTCAAATTCACTTTTTTTTAATTTTTTGCCCCACTGCACTCCATGGAGCAAAATTATTCAGCTTCTTTCTCAGTCACCCTAATGAGATTCAGACACCACACTAATGCTGTACTAATGACTGAATTTGTCGGCAGTCTTACATCGATCACATAGAGATATTAAAAATATTCTGTTAGGAAGAAACATAAGCATGTATGCATGGAACTCTATCAGCTGTACTTTTTTGGAAATTTTACTTTTATATAAATGTATGAATTATGTACATATGTTTACAGTTCAAATGACATGAACTATGACTGGAAAGGAGCCTTAGTAGTATGATAGGCATTTGAGAATTCCAATTTTTTTATGTGAGTCTCCTGTGTGTGGTTGTGTTCTATTTCATGAAAGTTAATTGAAATCTACACCTATGCTATTTGGTCTTTTCTATTAAAATTGTTTTTAAAAGTTTTCTGGCTATTCTCTAACAAAACAGACATATAAGACAAACGCTATTATCTAAACAAATGAGCATAAACTTGTAACCACACATTATCTACTTTGAGCATTAGTAAAGAAAGGAGAACAATATTTTATTCCTAATTCATCATTGACAGATGATAGTGGAAAAAAATCCAAAGACTGGTTAATCACTACATCAACAAATTCAGACTTTCTCCTTTGAATCAAGATAGTATTTCTCGTGTCCCCTTATTGACGATAGGAAAATGCAGTAGGACAGCATGTGTGTCTGAATCATCATCTTCAAGGTTAACTCACAAAACCTCACACAAACACACATACACACACACACTCATCTGATTGTCTTCCTGTGTCATTAGACTAAAACCTGGGAAAGAAGTAAAAAACCTGCTAGAGACCTTTTGTCATCTGACTGCCAGTGAAAGGAGGAGAAACAAAAGGCTAATGTGTTTACTTCTGGCACTGGGGTTTGTTCTATCAGATAATTTACCCTGGCTACTTCTAAGAGCCCTAGTGGGACAGTAGATCAGCACTGACCACAAGTTTCTAACTGCAGTCTGTGGTACTAGCTTCCCGTAACAGTTGCAGTCTCAGAAACCCACACGGGGTGTCTACGAGCCAACAGGGGCTGCATGGCAGTGAACATTGTCATGTAACGGACGCCAAAGCAAAAGGGTGCTGTGGAAATCCAAGAACACAGAGAAGAGGATTATGAACCTAAAGATAACTGATTCCATATAAATGAAGGGATTTTTTGCACCTCTGTTTTGAACAAATAGTTTGTCTCTACATTTGGTAGCAATGCAAACGTTCATTACTGGTCCCATGGTTTATTCTCAAATCAGGCACACCTTAAGTCATTGAGCTTAACTGGAAAAATCACTATTTAAATATTTTGTTGTATTGAAAAGGAATTTAGTGCCCATACGAATTACTTATGTCATCTAGGAAATGCAGCCAATTTGTGAGAATGTATCTTTTGAATTGATTAAAATAATACCCTTCTATAAAGTCTACTTGCTGGAGCACACTGAGTCCTCACTCAGTAGTCACTGCCATGGCTGATGCTGTTACTGGGAGTTTCTCATCAGGTCCTATTCTTCAAACTTAGAACTTATTCACCCTGCTGTTGATTCAATATCTCCATAGTGCTAAGCTTAGTTCCCATGGTATTCAGCTTCTGGGCATCTTATAATTTATAAGTAAAATGTGTTTGTGTGTCCCTTTTAGTTCCTTCCTACTTCTAAAGTTGTCTGTGGTTTTCACAAGGCTCAGAGTCCTTTGTGTTCCTAAAATACCCACTCTCTTGTGCTAGAGGAGTCAATGATGTATAAGGAGAAATCTTTTCCAACACTCGATTCCACACTCAATTACAGTCTGTACATTAATGGGAATCCATACTTTATCCTTAATTTTGCAAGAGTGTATCAGTTGAAAACTTAAATGGCTACTTTGAACTAGCCATTATAATAGAGAACAAAGTCAGATTCAGAGGGAAAATCATAAAGATCTTCACCCATATGGTAAATTGATAAAAATCCTTTACAGTGAACAAAGATGGGAAAAAAATTATCTCCACACAATTTCAGTTTTCCCTTAAAACCATGGTTATAAAGATGCACCTCTATCAACTGTATGGAAAACTCTCTCTGCTAATCAAAAGAGAATGATTCAGAAAATGTCCTATATATATTTGCATTTTTATCTTAAACTTACTCCTACTTACTTTTATAAAGTGAATTACAAAAAGTATTGCCAACAGAAACCAGGCCATTGGTTCAACGATTAAATTTTGGGGATTGACGTCTGGAAGAGTTCTTCATCGAAACTTGGAGACATCATGTGATAACGGTGCTAATATTAACTTCCAGTAGTGAATATTATATTTAAGATTTTAACATCTAATATTAATACTAATTTGAAATAATGAGACTTCTACTAGGTGGAAAATGTTTCTGTATTCACTAGATAGGTTTAGGTAGACATATAGATGGAGATGGAGATATGACACTAAAAATCTCAGTAGTCAATTTTATAAAATATGGAGTCAAATATGGAGTCACATATCTAATTAAAAGGAGGGGCTACAATTGAGAAAGGGCCTTCTACAATGTGTGTAATTCAACCTACTGTTCTATCTATAGTCCAGCTAGTTAAAGGATGTATTTCACAGAGCAGAGTTTAAGTGTAGCACCTTAGCCCTATCAAGGAGCACTTTCATCTTCTTGCCTCTCGTTGGAATTGCTCGGCCTTGTCAGCACGCTATGCGTCTATACAGCGCCCCTGCAGACTTCGCACACCTAGTTCCCCAGCATGGCTTGTTGGAGACAAGCACATTTCTCATTCATATCTATCAGCGACGCGGCTACGAGATCAACCGTAAGCATAATTAACTTTAAAATGACTCAACTTCCTTCAACCATGATCATTCTGTCTTTATTGAATTTTAATGTCTTTTATTTTAATCAAACAATATCCCTTCACAGGATACACAGAAAGAAATGAGCTTTCCTAAATGAAATTGCTTTTTTATTGCCATCCTACCATACACTCCATTTACATCTCTAGAACATTAAAACCACTCTTTGGATGTTGCTGCACCAGCAAGTGAAGTGTGTTATCGGTAAGAACTCTGGCGGATGCGAGCTTTCTCTGTGGGCACAGACAGATGAGCTGCATTAACAAGTCTGAATCTCGCTAACGCTGTACAATGTATCCACCTTACCTAGAGACAAGTTCTGCATTTTGAAAGCAATGAAAATTCAAGAGACGAGTGTGGAGTTCTTGTTTTCTTTTGTCGATCTCTTGCGGGAATCCGAATTTTTAAAAGAAAGTCATTGAAAATAAGTGAGGTTAAAAAATGATCATTATTTTTGCAACATCTGTTTTCAGAATAAAGTATGTGTTAAAATCTCCTAGTCTAATAGAACCTGCATCTCATAAATAATTGTTCAAAAGTTGGTTTAAAAATAGATATATCAACTAACTTATTTTGATATCCTTAACTGCAAGGACAGAGCTTTCCTGAAGAATCAACTTTCTTTACAATGATAATCTTCAGAACAGTATTACTAAGAGGCTGAGCCTTTCATCTGTACATTTTTATTACTCTATATTTTTATTAAGTACATTGAAGATTTTATTTTAATGAATTAAGAAAATAGTCATAGTTGATGAATAATGGAAGCACCAGACATTTCTAAAAATCATAATTTTAAAAGTGCATGCTTTATGACTACTAATAAAACTCTCTATTTCCAAATGATAAATAATAAAACCATTTCTTTATATAGTCCACCCCCTGATTACACCTAGATACCAGGTTCAATATGCAGGTAACACATGGTAATCTGATTACTGAGTTGATTTTTTGTAAACTGAGGGACTTTTAAGCAAATGTATACAGCCATATCCTCATCTCAGATTTATTACATGTTAGGTTTACTTACAGGGAATAAGGAGAATTCTCTACTTCCTGTGTCCACAAGGGCTCTTGGTGAGTAGAAAGAAAGAAGAGCTGTTTCAGAACTCTCTGTTGCATATAGCAGCTGATTTGACTAGCCTCTGAGCCACTTGAAAAGACTGCATATATACATTGAATACATAAATATGCATTGAATACATGAAGGAGGAAAGATCACAATCTAGGCCACTGGAGACGCTCCAGAAAACATCAAAGTGGTCCCAAAGAAAACGAAGAAGTGCAGAGATACAAGAAGACAGACTAAACTTTCAAAGAAATGATACACATTCTTTTCTTTTCTATAAACCAGTTTTCTGTTCAAGGGTTAGGGTTCTGGTGGCTTTCAATTAAACAAATAAATGGATAAGTATCCTGGGTGGGGTGGGGGTGGGGGTGAGGGTGCTGGGTACTAATTCCTTACCAGTGCTCAAGTAATTAACAGGGTAAAACTAACAGGGTGAACAAACATTTATCATGCAAACCCCCCAAATCCAAATTCCATTCCATCAAGTTGATTCTGATTCTTAATAACATTGAGGTCATTACAGAGAAATAATCACTCATATTGTGAGTGAAACATTGCCTGTGATTTTTTTCTTTATGATAAATGAAATCCCTACAATTAGGGCTAGGGTTAGGGTTAGACAAGAAAAATAAATTCAAGAAAGGCTGAGTCCCGGTGGCTTAAGTGGTTGAATGCGGGACTGTGGATTTGCAATTCAAATCCAGTGGCTGCTCTCAGGAGCAGCGCCGGGTAGCTCCCACAACCACCAGAGGGCAGTGATGCCAAATAAACAAATAGATAAATAAATAAATACAAGATAGTAGAAGACCCATCTTTCTCCTAAACAACATGCAAAGAGTGATATCAATTATTAAAAAAATACAAGAACTGCTTCAGCAATTTAAATAAATATTCTAGGTGCTAAATTAATAAAGATGCTAAATTAGACAAAATCTTTATTTGTCTAAAAGAGTAAAATCGTCTAGTTTGCTTTTGACCTTAAGATTTATGGCACTTACTTTTCTGATATTATTTATATAAAATACTAATTTAGGAAACAAATATGAATGCACATTTTGAAAATATGTAGGCACCTCTGCCCAAAAAGTAACATCCTTTATGATCATGGTAAAACTATTTATTTTGTGGTATTGATATTTAATCATTGATGGAAACACAAAAACAGAAATACATTAAGTCTATATGTAATTTGTCTTCACAATTAACTTTATTAAGTAAATGTAACATCTAAACGGCAGCATCTAATTCTGAGCATATCTGCATGATATTTCCTTTTTCAGTTTACACAGCTGCAGAAACTAACACATTTCATTAAGGAATGCCAAAAAAGATGACTTTGATAGCCAATTCAGTCTTTTGGCTCTTTCTCCATGCCAAAACTAGAGCAAAGCTTGTGCTGTACCCACTCAAAACCAAGATCAACAAGAAATACGTTAAATAACATATAATACCAGAGAAATCAAGAAATAGTTCAGAATATATTGGCTATCTTCTGTTGTATCCTTTATAGAATAAACCAATATAAGGCAAAGTCATTTGCTCAATGAACATTTTTTAAAAATCATTCATTCGCTCCTTGGCTAATGAGCTGACACTTTTTTATCTGGCACTAATAATGAGTTTTAATTGGTCACTGAGGGTGTGGGTTTTTCATTTTGACACAATCTTTAGACCATAAGAATGCAGTTCTCAGTTTTAAATTTCTATTGGTTCTGAAGGAATTATTCTTTTCTGTTACTTTGGCATTTTGAAATAATGGCATTCAAATACCAACAAAGTAGCAAGACAGAAGAATATTTTGAAACATTCATGAATAATTGTGTGGCTATGTGAAAATAATTATATGCTGATTTTTTTATATTTTTGATTGGGAAGTTATAAATAAATTTAAGTTTGGAGAACAATTTTAGCCTTGTCACACCCTGGCAGGACAAAGCTTTGCAGAATGAATCTTTTAATAAAGAATCTGTCTTCAGTTCTTGGCAGAACTTGTATGTTGTTTACAAAGTTTGCTTTCATGAGTTGTGAAATTTATGTAATAGAGATCTTGGGTACATTCGAGGTGGTTAAAAAAAAGACATCCCCATGCTTCTCAACATAAGTACATTGGTCTCTATTCTTCATGGCTTATATGTACATATATACAAACAAAATGGAAAACAGCTTTTCATTTTTATCAGAGGGTTTCTGAGAAATAACTGTCAATGACGTTTAACAAATTTCAGAGTCTGGGTACATTCTTTCTTTCCTGTATAATTTTCAATTTGAAAAGGCAAGGACTTGGTTAAATCAGCTTAAGAAATCATTTTTCTCTTCTACAAATTCACCTGTTTATCTCGAATCCCTGAGTGGTGCGAGGCTGATCCTCTAATCTGTTAATATCTGATTTACTGAGAGCCAGTTGTGCCCCACAGAGACGAAGCCATTCTTGCTCTCCAGCACATTAAGAATTAATATTTACCCTTACTGGACCTTTCAGCCTCCACAAGAAACTTTAACAAAAGCTGTGCAAATCCCTATCCAACATATACTAGGAGGATTAATAATAATTCCTTTTGATCAGAATTACTCCGTTGGCCAGCAATGGTTTCCATGGTAATCAGGTGGTAGACAGGGCTGAGACTGATTTCATCACTTGTAAGACATCATTAGAATTATCCTACATGTCTAATTATAACTTACCAGCCCTGACTTCTACAGAGTAGCTCAGAGGCACAAGAAATGAAGTTATGAGTTTTAACTGTGAGAAAGCTTCCACAAGGAAAGAAATTATTTTTCTTTTTCCTAAAAAGACTTTTCTTTTTCCCCTGCTAAGAATGATATACATTAGAGAGAAGACACTTTGAAAAGGATTTTTAGAAGACCTGGGACCCAGTATTGGTACACTTAAGAGAACATCACTGAAAGTTTGTAGGGTTAATACAAATTTTAAAACTAGCTACTTGACTTTAGAAAACATAAACATATTTGAAAAATCTACATGAAAACTGATAAATATTAAAAGTGAAATGCTCAGTGAGTGTATGTGTATTGTGAAGATAAAATCCTTATGTTGTGGTTGAGCCCCAGTGGCGTAGTGGCTGTGCGCGGGACTGCGGCCCACTGGGATGGAGGTTCGATGCCAGCTCCACGGAGCAAAAGCTGGGCCTCCTATTCCCACCACCTGAGGGCAGTGATGCCAAAAAAAAAAATCCTTATGTTGCTATGTTATTTTGTCACTGAAAGTCCGTGAGTGGAATTTCATTCCTGTGTCCAGATGGCAACCCTAGAAAGCATGTTCCCCGGCAGGGCTAAGTCTTCCCTAAGAACAGTTGTTTCTTTTTTTTTTTTTTTTTTTCTCGCATCACTGCCCTGGTGGGAGTCAGAAGGCCACTCTTGTTCCTGGAGAGCTGCTGCTGGTTTTGAACAGTCAACCTTGTGGGCCTGAGTCCTGCACACAACCACTGCACCACCAGGGCTTAGTTAGAACATTTGCTTCTTATTGTAAGGAACAACTCATACATGGAAATATCAAGGAAAAGAAAGCAAATGCAAATTGGCACAAAATAAATAAGAATGTACTATTTTATTCCAAAATCTACTGATTCATATGAAAATAAGGCTACCCAAAATTTCTGCAAGATGGGTTTAAAAAGGAGTGACAACACTGAGGTGGGCCAGACATAAATTAGAACGAATAAAAGAATGTAAACAAGGATCTCTAGGACCCAGGGAAGAAATAGGAAAAATGTTATTAGTTTCAAATTTTGTAAAGTTACAATACAGACTACCCTTAAATTGAAGTATACGGGACATCCCTTCAGGATCAGTGGTGGTCGTAGTGATACCAGGAGGGTGGTGTGGGAGTAGAGTAGAAAGGGGTGACCACTTAGAAGGATCTACATATAACCTCCTCCCTAGGGTATGAACAATAGGGAAGTGGATGGAGGGAGGTATTGGACAGCGTATGATATGACAAAATAATAATAATTTATAAATTATCAAGGCTTCATGAGGGAGGGGGAAGCGGGGAGGGAGGGGAAAGAGGAGCTGATACCAAGGGTCTAAGTAGAAAGAAGATGTTTTGAGAAGGATGATGGCAACAAATGTACAAATGTGCTTTGCATACAGTGAATGGCTATATGGATTGTGATGAGTTGTATGAGCCCCCAGTAAATTGATTTTTTTTAATTAACAAGAAAAAAAGTGAGGCAGGAGAATTTCATTTCCTTTTGATTCTTTTGGCCAGGGACTCCAAATTTCATTTCTGAGTAGGAAATGAGAGGACATTTATGTTTCTATGGCGAACAGAAATCTCAAAACCGTTAGGTCAATTAAATGTTGAACCTTTGTACCTAGCTAGGCAATGGACTCTGAAAAGATAACATACCTTGGTTTCAATGTTAATTACTTTTTGTGATAAATTGTTTTCCTAAATTAATGCAACACATTTACAAACTGATAACACCTTCAATAAATGAATCAGTTAAGTGGAAACCAAACCAAAGTTTGTGAAAAATGTCACTGGGTACTTGTGTAAGAAATTATGAATACAATGTTTCCTTTTTAAAGATATTTGCATGGTCTATATATTTACAAACATGACAATGATCACATAACTGGCCGCATATTTTTCTCTCTCTTCAAAAGTCATTAATTTTTCTAAATATAAATGTATATATACATAATATATATACTATATATATGTTCTCATCTTAAATAGATACTTGAAGGTTTTATGAGATGTTATTTTTCTGAACCTCATCTAGTGGGTAAAATGTCTATAATACCATAATAGATTTTTGAAAATTTGCAAAACAGATTTTATCAATTAGAGCCTTTTTTTTTTTTACTAATTTGCAACAATGCTCTAACAGGTGTATTCAGAATTAACCTAACAAGTAACCTAGTAGACTTGTGCTAATACTAATTTTATAAATTCACCTGTGTTCACCATAAACCACTCATTTTTTTAAGAAATAGAAGTGGGAATTATTAACTCACATTATGATTTTATGTTTGAGGAATCTTCCAATATTAATGTTGTTTCCCCCAAGGAACTTACTTGAGTGTTTTCCTAAAATCTTCTTGATAATAACAATATTGCTTTTGCATCCATTTGACCTAATATTTTAATATTTATATCCAATTCAATTGCTGTAAATTCATAAATGGGATTATGTGATGCATTTGTCAAATATTGCTGGCTTTTAAAAAATTCCTGATACAAAAATAGTGTTGTAAAACTTATAAAATATGGTTATGTAGGATAAAACTCACCTATGTACTTGGATGACTTAAAAAATGTTGACTGATATAAAGCATATTAGTTTCCCTGTAATATGAAAATCTGAGCTTTTAAGCAAATGGAATTGAATATTTCAAGTGCATGGTAAAGCACAATTATATTCTGGTCTTGGAAGTAACTATCATATTGCTATTTTTCAGATGGTGAAATGGTATTCTGAAGTGTGACATGAGATGTTAGTTGTCTCTATGCAAAATGACACTTGAGGGAAACTACAAAATTCTACCTCTTTCTCATTTATGCAAACGTCACCATAGAAATTTAAGCTTTGATCATTTATGTCTTTATAATTTAGTTATTTCACTTTCACTAAGATCTGATGGGGTACTATTTGGCTGAATAGTTTCTCTTTCTTTTTCTTTATTTCATTTGTCCTTCCTTTCTTCCTTTTTTCTCATTATCCAATAAAAAGAAAATTAAAAAGCTCAAAGACAATAAATATTTTGGCTCTTTTGTTATAATTTCTTACCATGAAAATCAATATGAATTCAAGTTTAAGAAAATAGTGAGTCTGGGATATTTATAATAATTTCATTGTGTGGTATGTGGAAATAATTAGAGCCAGAGAATTCACTCTGTTTTATGAGCAGTTACTGCAGATACATATTTTGATGGATCAGAATCACAGAACTCCAATCACAGCCACAGAGAAATAGCCACGCCTTGTGGGCAGTGGATCTGTATGCACCCTCTAAGTGTGCATGTGCAAGAATCTGAGTAATGCTGCATTTCTCATTGTAAGGCTCAGGCCTAATTGGAATCAAGTGTTAGTTCCTTTCACCATGTAATAAAAATACGGCACTTTTAAGACTAGATCATTAGATTAGTAGTTAGGTTAATCCAGGATTAAAGATACTGAGCTATGGGGACAGGTTAAAAGCTTAGCTGTGCTTTTTAAAAAATCCTCAAAATTTCATGTACAGAACTGTCATATATATGCATATTCACACACATATTTGATGTTATCGTATCTGTTAAGATTGGAAAGATTTTTAATTATGGGGCACCAGAATAAATTAGAACTTTCACTGTACGAAAGGAAAAGCTTGAGCATACAGCCAAGGGGAAAACGTACTCAATTTTAATAATACTGGGCATCTGCTGAGTTTCAAATGATTCTTTTCCAGTCTCATGACCCAGGACCCAGGTCTGTGATTTGTTTAAGAAAGGATATTAAGCTATGCTGCAGGATCTTCATTAAAATCCTAAAATAATTGTAGTTGAACAAATGTGACAATCATAAAAATGTATTGGTCATATTTTCCTATGTCATTATCCTTAGTAGTCCAGTTCATTGTTAGTTTCAATCAATCTCAGCAGAGGAGAGAAGTCTTTTTATATAAATACGTAAAACCATCTGGGCAGTTTTCTAAT
Source organism: Nesogale talazaci (assembly GCA_004026705.1). Classification (NCBI taxonomy): domain Eukaryota; kingdom Metazoa; phylum Chordata; class Mammalia; order Afrosoricida; family Tenrecidae; genus Nesogale; species Nesogale talazaci. Next base: position 172,567 of record PVJH01000472.1, read on the forward strand.
GCAGGTCAGCAAGAGAAAATACGGTGAAACCATCTCTTACTCCTAGTGAGTTTCCACAATCTCCCATTAGGAGACGATCCCTGAAAAGGAGATGGATTGACATGGGCCACAGCAAGGGGCAAGAGCATATTGTGAGCATGGTGCAAGATGCAACAAGAGTGTACAACTTGTCACGAAGAGTCAGGACTGACTGGACACTTACAATGACAACAACATATCTAGCATAGGTGTGCACCAAAAAGAAAAGGAAAGAACATCCTAAATCTTAATGTTCTTTAATATTAAGTATTCAATTAAACACTAAAGTTTGAATAAGTAACCAAGAAAAGGCTCTCAGAGTATTTCAGATAAACAAGAAAATGTAGAGTGAAATTGAATATCATTGTCATTAAATTTACCATGCAATGACAAGAAATAACTTCAAAGTAGTTCTTTCATCATATATTTTTTTTCATTTTGCTTTTAGGGTGTCTGTTTTTTTCCCTGTAATTCGAAAACATGTGTATCGAACAAATGTAGTTAAGTGCTGTCACACTGCCCCCCCACCCCTCTTTTATTCTTCTACTATATTTAGTTAAGAATGCATATTCTCTTTGAGAAGAACCAATCATCTGGACTTGTCTGCCCATTCACTCATAGCTATAAGGCAATGAACTTGTAGTCTGACTTTAATCCACGTTCCCTTGTGTTAGGGTTGTACAGGAAATAACACTATGCTCACCTGACAGAAGTGCTATGAAAATCACATTTTGCAAATAAATGAAAATAATTGTAAGGTAGATTTAAAAAAAAACAACACATCTTGCAGACTTTGAAATAGTATGATGATTAAAATAGAAGTATTCAAATGTGTATATAAGTCTTATACATTTTTATGAACAGCATGCAGTGAAAAACAAACGAATAATTACCCCCAAACCTATTGCCAACAGAGCGAATCTGACAGATGTTATCTGCATTTCAGAGTAGAAATGCTCTGTAACTTCTTCTTGTTTTTGTTTTCATTTCTTCCATCTCCATAAGGTGAGTAGACCAAATGTCCTTGCCTACTAATTCCAAGGTTGTTTGTTCCAACCCACCATATCTTTCTCACTAGAGAGTGCAAACTTTTTGCCCCCAAGATGTTTTATCAAATCTCATGCATTGTCACTGTGAGTTGGCATCTAGAGGGTGGCAGAGAGTTTGAGCAGAGTTTTCTTGCCCGTGGACATGAAGTGGGTTCAACCAAACAATTTGTAGATGAAGACTCAAGGGCAAACCATTTGTGCCACGCAGATACTCTTCACATAATCTAGATTTACATAAAAGTCCATACCCCACTGCCACGCTCTCTGAACTTATTCTAAGAGGGACTCAAGAAGATTGAGTAGAGTTTCTCATTATGATTTGAGATTATGAAACTATACAGGAACAAATAACCCTTATCTTACTGCCACATGTAGGCATAATACTTGCAATATGGTTTTACTAAAATTAAGTATCAAGCATCTGTATATGATTCAATTTATGCTTGCCAATTTAAGTGGTTCTATACAAGAAAGGGCTGGCAATCTGCTTCCGTACAGGTTGGAGCCAAGACAACTATAGGAATCAGTTCTGCTCTGTCATATGGGGGATTCTGGATTGGGATCAAAGTGATAGCACAAAACAACAGTGGTTCTGAGGCTTGAAACACTCAAGGAAGATTGAGGACTGTCCCCTTCAGTACAGATGACAATTGAATGGAAAGAAGAACAAATATTCAAAAGTGGACCAAGAGCTAACAACATGCTCCATGGAGAAAGGTTGAAGTTGCCACGGATTTTGTCCTTCTTGACTCCACAATCAATACTCATGGTCGAGAGATGAAAAAGATGTATTGCAGTAGGTTAATCTTCTGCACAAGACTTCTTTGAATTATTAAAGAGAAAGGATACTACTTTGAGGACTTAGGGGAGTCTGACCTGAGCAATGACATTCTCCACTGCCTTGTATGTATTTGGAAGTTGGACATTGACTAAGGAAGACCATAGAAAAATCAGTGCATCTAAATTATGGTACTATATGGTGCTAGACAAAGAAATTGAAAGTACCACAGGCTGCTAAAAGGACAAATCTGTCTATATTGAAGGAAGTAAGGCGAGAGTGCTCCTTCAAGATAATGGTGAGAAGACTTCTTTTTATATATATTGGACATATTGTTGGGAGAGATCAGGCCCTAGATAAGGGCATTCTATTTGGTAACATGGAGAAGCAGCTAAAAAGAGGAAGGCCTTCAATGAAGTAGATTGATACAGCGGTTGCAACAGTGGGCTCAGATATAGGAACAATTGTGAGCATGGCATAGGACTGTGCAGTGTTTCTTTTGTTGTGCAGATGGCCACATGGAGTCAGAGCTCACCTGATAACACCAAACAACTCCACCAACAACAGCAGCAACATTCTGATTACACTAGTTGTGCATAAGTCACCTTTGTACATACTATACAACTTTATACATAAACTATAGAACATTTTTTTATTTTACTTTGTGTCTTACCTACTCTGTACAACAGGTAGAAATATATTTTTTAGAAACTTATAAGTAAACTTAAAGATAAAAAAAATTGCAGTGGACTATTTGCCTTCAATTCTTCTGATCATTTACATCAAAGAGTTTATTTATGCAAAAAACAATAATGGACAAAATGAGTTGAGGAAATTTAAGTAAACCTCAGTTGATTTTATTAAAAACCATTCAACTGCACAATTAGTTGTTACTATGCAACAACATGATAAAAATATATTTAATGAGTACCTACTAGAGATATGATGTCATAGGATATCTTAGAATATTTAAAGATCAGTAAAAAAAATTAGCCCTACTTTTATAAACCTTTGCTTTCTTTCTCATCAGAACAAAATTGCTTAAGTAATCATAAGTAGCACTAGGATTCTATCTAGAAGATCAGGACCAAAGAACAATGGATGCATAGTAGACTCTGAAGAGGTTTTGCAAAGAGTGACTATTTAGAGAAACAAAGATGGGTCATTTCAATTGGACGTGTTAGCGAAGTAAAGATGAGTAAGAGTTGAATATCCAAGGACATTTATGGATAATACAAATAGTGACCAAGGGTATTTTCAAAGAATATTCCAGGATCATCAAGACTATAAAATAGTAATTTGCATATCATTTTAATTCCAAATCTTTTGATGTATTAGAGAAGTAGTGTATTATTAGAATTCACACTGATAGCTATTATTCTCATGCCTGTTTCAAATTTTACAAAATGAATGAGGAAATAATTTCTATAGATCTATATAACAAAATGCCTTTCATTAGAATTTAGATAGCTGCATCTCTTTTTTATTTGGCACAACAGCCTTTAAAAATTTTGTGATACCTTCCTGACACGATCCCTGAAGGCAAACATGTGCATAAGCAAATGTGGTGAAGAAAGCTGGTGCCTGGCTATCAAAAGATATAGCATCTGGGGTCTTAAAGACTTGAACGTAAATGATCGGCCATTTAGCTCAGAAGCAACAAAGCCCACATGGAAGAAGCACATCAGCCTGTGTGACCACGAGATGTCAAAGGAAGTAGGTATTAGGTATCAAAGAACTAAAAATTACATTCTTGTTATTGAGGGGGAGTACAAATTGGGGACACAAAGCCCCACTGTAGGTAACAAAATTCCTCTTACAGAGTGGTCAAAGGGAGATGAACCAGTTAGGGTGCACTGTAGCAATGATGAAGCACACAACTTTCATCTAGTTCTTCAATGCTTCCTCCTCGACAGTATCATGATCACAATTCTACCTTACAAATCTGGCTATATGAGAGGCTATACACTGGTACAGATATGAACCAGAAACAGAGAATCCAGGACAGATGATCCCTTCAGGACCAATGTGATGAGATTGGCGATACCAAGAGGAGAGGGAAAATGGGGTAGAAAGTGGAAATCATTCATAAGGATCTATATATAACCTCTTCCCTGTATTATGAACAAGAGGGAAGTCGGAGAAGGGAGACAACAGACAATGTAAGATATGACAAAATAGTAATAATTTATAAATTACCAAGAGTTCTTGAGTAAGTGGGAGCAGGGAGGAAAGTGAAAAGTGAGGAGTTGATGCCAAGAGCTCAAATAGAAAACAAAATTATTGAGAATGATGAGGGCAACAGATGTACAAATGTGCTTGACACACGATGGACTTCTGTATGGATGGTGATAAAAGTTGTATGAGTACCCAATAAAATGATTTTTTTAAGTTGTGATAAAATTTACCTGTTTAGTATTATAAAGTAATCATCAGACTCAATTTTTCATCATACTCAAGTTTTATAAGCAATAATACAAAAACAGCTATTATGGTGAAATAGTGATTTGAATCTGAACAAAAGAAACTGATTTTTATATCCCTTAATATATTAGATGATCATTTTCTTAATGTTGCAAAACTACTATCTATTAATTATCTGACAAAAATAACAATCTATAAGTACTTTTGTATATATTAGCAATTTCTTGAACTGATAAAATGAACTTTATATTCAAAATAATTTTTGCTCTCACAATAAAATCATTTTAAAATGAGGAATCTAAATCTAAAGTTTAAGTTGATGATATGATTTGAAATTCCCACATTTTTTTATTGCCTTCCTACTTAAGAGTCTTCAAAGAATTTGCTAAAGTTTTTTAGGTCAAAACCAGACTCATATCACAGATCTCTGGATAACTCTCTAATACATTTTATCTTACCTACAAAAAAAATTTCTCCTTCTCTAAACATACATTGTTTCAGACAGGACATTTTCCTGACAGTGACTTCCATTTCACATATCTATCTCAACGGCCTTCAACTCATCCAGTTTTCTAATCCATCTAGCTCAATGTAATTGACAGGTGCCTAGTACCATGTAAGGCAACAGTATTATTAATACTAATTGAAGTCATCAAGTGGCTTTGAGGTCATAGCAACCCTGTGTTAAACAGAAGGAAACACTGCCCCGTCCATAGAGTGCTGTCCTTACAGTTATCGTGCCTCTTTTTCCTGTTCACCTTGGGTGACCTTGATGGCATTTGAAATATCAGTGACACATCAAGTCACTACAGTATGACCAAGGAAGGACAAGTAGTTGTGCAGAACATTTGAAATACAAAATTCATCATGTCCATGACCACAAAGACGCTCCCAGTCAACTGAGTGGTAGAAATTATTTAATTACATAGTAGGGTGTGCTGCAAATAGAACATGCTAAGGAAAAATTTGGAAGAACTTTTAATTTAGTCAGTAAAAGTTGAGACAAAGAGGTGTCACATAACAGAATCATAAAATGTCTTTCCATTTTGCTTTGCCTAAAATTATGTGTGTATGTCTATGTATATATATATATGTGCATAAGTATATATGCATATGTATTTAGGTCCTTGACTTGAGGAAATAGCTAAATCCTCAGTTACTAACCCCAAACTGGTAGTTTGAATCTCCTTGCATCAGCCTTTGGAAAGGAGCTCGGAAGAGCTATTTCCAGAAGTTCACAGCTAGGGGTAAGCCCCCTGAGCACTGTGGTACACCCTCTCACATAAGGTCACCAAGACTCAACATCGCCTCAACACCTAGTCATGGTGTTTGTTTGGTGTTCAATACGAGTCCATTCCATCTTTCAAGAATAATCTCAAATCTGATGACCTAACAAAGGGAGTATTCATACTTTACTCTTCCTATTGTGTCTCCACAAAGATATCCAATGTCACATTGCTCTCAATCTTTCCTTTTTGCAAGTTCTCAAAATGATAATCGGTCCCTGGGATATTGCCAGTTTCTTCAAAGGCAAACTTTGTCTCTTCCCCTTTGTTTCTCCCAGTACCTAGTATCAAAAGGATGAATTGCTTTTTAGTGTGCTGACCTAACCCTCTTGTATTTAATTAAATCGTCCTCTCTTTCCAGTAATCCACCAATCATTGTGGATATCCACAGGGGCACATGTGGAAAATGTGATTTGGAAGGCCTCTGACAGCCATGTTTCTGTAGTGGTATAGAGCTCCTGCCGGGCTAATTAGATTTCTTCTGAGAATTTGGCATTAGGACACCATTGGATTCTACATTGTCCCGGGACGTTTTTTATAGTGATTGGTAATGTGGTGGAGTTTCCATTAACCATATTGACAGAATAGTAGAGAGACTGATTGAGAGGAAGCAGATAATGAGAAGGGAAAAGACCCAAAAGACATTATGAAGCAGACATGCAAGAGCAGTATTAAGGAATGGGGAAAAAGTACCTTTGGTGTACCAGATAGACTTAGGGTTTCTGTTACACAGTGAGGTTCTTCTCCATATTATGACACAGTTCTGAATCCTTATACATTTATTTTTTGCTTATTTATTTGGTTAGATGATAATTTGTTTATATTATTATTGTATTATTCTTAATCAATGTATCACATTTGACTGGAACCACTGTCTTACAATACAGCTAATCTAATGCTGACTACTGTCCCAAGAACCTACAGGTTGTACCTACTAAATACAGTGCTTAAAAACAAAATAAAAAAAAAAAAAAGAACACTGATGGAGAAGGGGGCGGTCTATGGTGAGGTTGTTTTGGGTGATCCACAGGTTGCCATATTGCACAGTTTCGTATGGGATATATTAACTTTTGACACAATGAAAATACTTCTTAATTAACTGACTCACTGCCATTTAGTTAATGCAGACCCTTACCCTTAGTGACAGGAAGTTATACTACTGTCAAGAGCAAGAGTCACGGAAACTGTCAGGGGTGCCTGCTGGAGTCTGTATGATCCCTGAGTCACCATAGATGCCATGGCGGTGAGTTTTTCTAATTATGTATGTAAATATACTACAATAGCAAATTTTATTTGATTTTAGGCATTTTTATTTCTTTTCGAGTTGTTTATCAATTACATATATATGTGTATATATATATATATGTGTGTGTGTGTGTGTGTGTGTGTGTGTGTATACTGCATGTATCCAAAACAAGAAGAAAGATATGGGCAGCTATTAGCTAATTCAGTTATATATTTTGGTGATTCAGTCATAAAATCATCTATCATATTTTAAAATATTAATTCATTTCAGTACTCTAATTCATTTAAAATGATCATTTATATTTGGGCACAGATTGAGATCAACCATATACTTATATTCTTTGAGTTCATTGCTATTTCTGTACAAAAAGGTTAAAAGTTATTTTATAAAACAAAATTATCTTTATAAGAATTCTTTTACCCAGAAGATAACTGATGTTCTTCATTACAACAATCTTAACTATAGTTTTAACAATTTTTAATTAAAACACCATGCTAAAACAAACTCATTTTAAATACTGTTCTTTGTAGTAGAATACATTTCAAAGACAACTTACAAAGTTTCAGTACTTCTACAATATGAGTCATATATTAAATTTCCAGTGAACATTTTAAGAATGTTGACATGGAAGAATAAGTGAATACAGTCTCATGAATTAAAATTGGTAGTCCCTTAATTGGATTTCTTCCATTTTAAAATTCTTAATATAGTATTCATATTTACCAGGTCTCATTCTTGGAGTAAATTAGGCTTGTGATGCTAAACCAAGCATACCTTTATTTTTAATATTCAATTTTATGTTTGTTACATTATGAAGAAAGAATATCATAAGATGGGAAATGGATAGTTTATATTTTAAATATTTTACTCAAAATACATATTAAATAAAAGCAAAATTATCCATACACTATAATATCTTCTGGTAAAAATTGCTACACAATTTTTATAAAAAGAGAAAAAGAGAGAGATCATTTCCAATATTTTCACCTAAAAATGATCATACACACTTAGAAACTATATGAAAAATGTCTTATTTATGTGCTCCTCTTTTGTGTGTTTTCAGGGTTGTGTCGAAGAGTTTCATAGCTACTTGACAAAGAAATTTATAATGATAAAAATTTTAATGTTTATGTTCTTGTACATTTGAATAAACCAAACTATTAATAATAAAATTTTTATCTGATAATGATTTAAGAACAATCAAAACAACTAATGAATTTATCTGAGAAATTAAAACAAGTGTTAAAATTTGCTTTCTGCTGATAAACAATTATATGCACTTACAGGTAAATAGTATATGTCTGGGTCCTCTTGATTCAGAATTACTGTATGAAAACTCACTTCCAATTTTCATTTTCACTATAAGCTTTTGTGACACTATTTCTCACAATTTTTAAAGTAACTATAATTTTCAGAATACAGTTTTCATTTTTCTTTTCAGTATCACAACTCATTGCTCTTTTATAAAGTTTTCATGCCATTGGAATTGAAAAGAACTATTTTAAAACAAAATATTTTAAGCACACAGAGCACAATAAAGATTCATATCTCCCCTATGTAATATCATCAGGCATTTACTATTTTATCATATTTATTTGGAATATTTTTTCAAATGAATAACTAAATAAAGCTAATTTGTCCTTCTTTAGTATCATTTCTTTTAGTAAGTAATCATTACTAATGTACTTAGTGAATTTCAAAATCATTTGCTTCTGTAAGTGCATTTGGTGAGCATTATGCCTACAAGCCTCTTAAATAACATATAATAACAAACATATTTCATTTTAGATTGCGATTTTATTCAACTTTACAAATTATATAACACTTGAAAAATGGATTTGAAATATAATGGAATTTTCCCCAACAAATTTATTGAAACTCCTTCCTATGCTGTTGCTGAGAAATAGGTTTCTGCTTGACATATTTCAGATCATAAGTTAGGTCTTATTTACCTACATATACCCATGTCTAAATTAAATAGAATCCACATAGTATTTAGTGCTATAACCAAAAATGCATGCACAAAAAACATGATTTTACAAGAAATTATCTCCAGGGCAAATAAATATATATGCTGAATTTAATTTCATTAAGCCAAAATACTTTCATCTGGAGGAATGAAAGATAATGGATCTTTTGTATGGTCTACATTTTGCTGTTTTTACAGTCAAAATCGATTTTATTTCCCCATAGCTTCCTGATTTTCTCCAATGAGTTTCCAATGAGTAAGTAATATAAAGGGCTTACATTGTATCTATTTAATTTCACTGGAAACGTAGGAGAAAGCACCCACGTTTCACACATCACAGGAATAATAAGGCAGCACCTTGTCCCACGCGAAATGTTAAAAAGCAAAACAAAAAGAGTTTCCATGTCTATCTAAAAAGCACGTCGTCACATCCCTATATTACAATGTTTCTTTGGACAATGACAGTTGTTTCCTTCCAAAATATACCACACAATTATTTAATAAATAGACCTGATATTACTTTAAATACTCCCAAACCAACTCACTGCCCTGCAATCCATTCAACTCTCAGCAGCCCTCTGAGAACAGCCCCTGTGGGTTCTCTTAACTCAAGTCTTCAAGGGACAGGAAAGTTCATTTGTCTACCATAGGTAGTTAAATTCTAATTCTAGAATTGAATTCAAGTAAATCTAATTCAGTTTATGTCAAGTATCCATGGCCTCTCCCCTAATGTGATATTACCTCCCCTAATATGATATTCTTCACAAGCCAGCAGTGGTTTTTTGGCAAAAAATCCAAAGTTAGTGATTGAATGGCTCATCTATCATGGACATTAAGTAAAATCAAACCAGTAGAATTTTGTTTTGTTTTTTATTTTAAAAAGAATAAAGTGTGCTGTTTCTGGTTTTTGGAAATAATCACTTGTAACATGTTTTCTAGTTACACTTGAAACTGCAGGCAAACAACTTTGAGGTCCTGGTGTGTCAGTTGGACGGTGGTATTAGACCTGTCTTAAGTGGTTGCCTGTGTAGAGGGTTTGACCTAGAGGAAAAGACTCTAAACAGCTGAGTCACACAATATGCACATTCACACGATCCTACTCTAGGGTTGTTTGCTTGTTAGATGATCCAATTTCTGACCCCAGCTGTCACCTTAGGCAATAGCACAGAACAATGGGGAACTGTTGGCATTTGTGATACTGGGTTAATATTAATCTCTGGGAGAAAAATGGAAGGATGAACATTTCTGCTTCTCTGGTGAAAGCAACTTATTGCAATGACATGAGGCTTTAATTCTGAATTAAAACCAAACCAAAAACACAGAGGCTTACTGAAATTTAATAGCCTTTGAGTGTGAGCTAACAGAGTAAAGTTGAATTTCCTGATATAAATTTCTAGAGGGGGACTTAATATCCTGGCTATAAAGTAAATGAAAAATAGGAAAAAAATGCAAGAATATTAGAAGCTTACTGTCAGAAGAGTTCTCAAAAATGAGCTGGAAGATTGTCACTTTAGAATTCAACTGCTTTGGTGTCAGTTGATCCCACTTTCCTGATGAGCTTCCAAAAAATGTATTATCATGCTTAAAGCTACCCAGTAATGTGTGCTATTACAGCAACAAATAAATATCTGAACATCAACTCAGATCCCGGATTCAACATGGTTATAACTCTTGGCTGGCTTTTGAAGCTTTTGACATTTACACATTCTATGTGAATCATAAAAAATTCACATAAAAATATGGGGAGAGGAGATATGCATTGGTTTTGATTGTGGCTTCTTTTCCTCTCTCTCCTGCACAATATCATCACCCTAACTTCTAGTGAAGAGCAATGAAGAGCAGCAGCAACAATAAAAGAACAAATATTGAATTAGTGTTGCAATCAATTGTAAAATCTATAATACCATTTTAATATCTTTATATTGGACTTTTTAATCTTTAGAGATTTGGGGTAGGTAATGACTTCTTCCATTTGAGTCTTAGAATAGAAGCATTATGTAGAGTGCTAAAAATATACAGTGGAAATTAGCATGGCAGGTAATCAATGCCACTATGAAGTAAAAGTAAACTGAATTATAGACTTAAATAACAGGAGATGCCAACAGAAGATGGAGGAAAGCAGTCCTAAATAAATCTAATTCAAAGCAAAGCTGCTACATTTTCTAATTTTGTCTAACAGCTGAAGAACTTTATCAGCCTGAAGTTACTCTACTTGCCCAATATGGGTTACTTGACAAGAATTCTGTACATGGTGACATTAAAATGTCAATAATTGTAGAAAGTAATGGTGGATATCCAGAACACTCTGCTAAGTAAGGTGAAATTCAAATTTGGGGAGTAGGAACATATATATAAAAAGCCTGGACCTTTTTCTCAGGGGAACTGCAAGACTTTAAGTGGATGTTGTGTCAATGCTACTTAGTAAGAGATGGTTAAATTTAAATCACCTTATTTTAAAGGTACTGGGGGAAAGATACTTGGTGATTTAAGTGACTGTGGTCAAGGTCACAAAAATGCATCAGTGGTATAGCTGCTGAGTGACAGAGACAGGAGCAGGTATAGTGTCTTTTCTCACTCACCACCTGCACAGCTGCTGAAATTACTCCAGCATGTAAACCGTTCACTGGTGACACTCCATCTGAGCATCATTAGACAGCTCAGCTGAGGTGACAACATTGGAAACTTCTACCTATATTGTAGTTTCTCTTTCAATGTTTAAAATAATACAGGTATATCATTGGCATTCACTGAAAGAACCCAAGGGCAACAAGTTAATTGTTTTTTTTTTCACTTCTCTTCTAACTTTTGCATGTTAAAACAAAGAAAGTTAATGGTTGTAAATTATTTAAATGGTCCATGTCTTCTACAGTCCTCAAGAAGATAAATCTCAAGTTATTTTCTTTCCAATATTAAAAAAATCATCTGGATCAAGTTCTTAATATAGGAATTATACACCCTATACATTCATTGGGTCTTCATAAAAAAACCTCTGACTCTTATTCATTTTTGTTCATGAATTGCATTTTGTTATTTCGTTGGCATTCCCTTTGCATAGTTTCTTTCAGTCATGTCAAAATTAAATAAATGATTTTCAGTCAGAAATAGATTTTAATCATTCAGTTTCTCAGAGACACTGTATATTTCTATTCTTCTCAGACTTCACTGAATTAAAATTAGTGTTTAGTAGTGAGTGCAGAAAATTGTGTAGAAGAAGTAATACTGATCTTGAGAAAGCATTCAGGAAAATGATAGTTTTAGTGTCATTAGTTTACATTTTTAATTTCATTGTATATACTTTTAGTTTTACATTTTTAAATGCACATGCCTTTTGTGATTTTTTTTCTTTTTAACTGAGTTTGGTAGAGTGGATTTTCTTAATATGGCATGTCTCCATAGCTTCTTCCACATGGTTGGAGGGGACTCTGCGAGCAGGGAAAAAGTAACACCAACATCCTACGGGTATTGGTCCATTTTCATAACCATCCTTCTGGTAATAAGAATAAGGTGTCTTTGAAGCAGGCCAGGAAGAGAAATCCCAGGACCCTCAGAGGGGTAGTCCCAGATCTCTGTCTGGAGTGTTGGAGACTGAGACCACAGGCACAGAGGTGATGGCACACAGAGGCTGGGGTAGAGGAAGAGAGCAGCTGGCAAGGATGGACCTGTGAGGCTGCCCACCAGCAGGCTTCCTGGTCCAGAAAGGTAGAAGCCACGGGGCTATGTGGCTGAAAGGCTGAAGGTCAGAAAGAGACTTAGTTGCTGACTGAGGAGATTGCTGCCTCTATCCTTACTGTTTGTCAGTCCTGCCTCTTGGTTGCGTGTTACCTCTTCTAATCAACATCCTATTTCATAAGCATTGTCTGTGAGATCTCCATGGCCAGTGGAAATTCATTTCCCAAGGAAATGGGAAAGGCTGATGTCAAAAGATGTAGAGAAAGATGGCACCGGGAAGCTGAACTTGCCCTCTCCTCATGGCAGTAGGAAAGCAGAGGAGATCAGTTGTCACCTCCGTGCCATTCACTACCCTCCATGTCCACAGCATCCGATAGAGGGGGAGAAGGTAACATTACATCTACACTAGCTCACTCTCTTGATTTCATAGGAATATCTAGAGAATGTGAATTCTAAAACTTTACTAGTTGGTTGTTTCATGTGTACAGTGTTCTCCTTTGCTCTTCTGATAAATTGTGCTATACAATATGATAAAGATTAAATTCATGTTTTTTACATACAAGAACAATTAGGAAATATGTTATTGCTAGGCAAATTGTGATAAAAATGTGACAGGACCAAGTGCTACATTTTCTTCAGTTACGAAGCACACAATATTATTGAATTTGTAAAATTAAACACTGCTTTCATGCAAGTGAACAGATGTTAATGTCACAATGCTATGTAACTATTCTTTACTTAATGACACTGTTCTGCTGAGCATAGACACAACCAGTTTGCCAGTTTAATATTTCTTTAAATATTCATAATTGTTGAAGACTACTGTGAGCCTAAAATTAATGGTGGAGAAATATTTACACCACTGAAATTGGCAAGAGGTACAATTAGGGTTTCACCTGCCAATGTCCCATACCCTTTACAAGTGAACTACTGTCATTTTGAAAAAAGATAAAACTAAATAAAATCTGTGCATGGTGCTTTAAGGGGAAAGTACAGATTCATACATTTAAAATAAACAAAAGCAGCTAAAATACAGTCCCGGTCCATAATATATATTTGAAATATGGAGTTGAAGAAAAAACTAAGGGTTCAACTCTGAAAAGAGTAAGAGCCATTGATAACTTTGAGATACCATATATACTCACATATAAGCTGTGTTTCAGCACATTTTGTGTAGTTTTTATGGTTAAATTAGGTGCCTCAACTGATATTAGGGTTGACTTATATTTGAGTATATATGGTACTTAATTCTGTTGCTCCATGTATGGAAGGGCAGTTGTCAGAAGCAAGAATGTCAGGAAGGGACAATATTGGGGTACGTTTTGCTGATTGTTGTTTATATTTGGATGAAATTCAATTAAAAGCTCATCTGAATTAAATATCAGTGTTATAATTATAAATAATTACATATTTGTCTCTGATAAAATCCTCCAAATATTCTGCTTGTTGAAATTATCAGAGGAACTTTTAAAAAGACTGCAGCTTCATAATGCATACCCCAAGATTTTGATGTAATCATTCTGCATTGTGGCTAATCTTGAAAGTGTTTTTACTACCTCTGGGTGATTCCAATATGCCCAGAATTTGGAAAACACTTGTATGTAATGTGAAACTTTAATATTTCAAACCTTTAAATATTTCAAAATCATAAAATCCTGAAGCACAGAAACTGAGCTGTCACAAGTCTTCACACTATGTGGGCAAGTCCCCCCAAATACATAGCATTTCAGAACTCAAGGAGACAGATATGACTGTTTTACTAGATTAGTTGAGTTTAATAAAAATGGATTCAGTAGAATTTAAATACGCAAAGGATTTTAACACATCAGGACAAATTGGGGGAAAATGTGAACAAAAACTAGTTGATCTTAACATATACTGAATTGCAATGCCATCACTGACCCAAGCAATTCCAGTGTGGGATGTGCTGTCTGTTGTTGAGTCTATGACTTAGAGTCCACTTGACAGCCACTAACAAAAGCAGCAACGATATAGGAACAGGCTTCAAAAGTTCTTGGAAAAGTTAGATTCTTTTATTTCCTTTTTCCATGAGCTTTTTGTACTCAGCTGGTATTGTACATGTCAGTAATTGTTGTGGGGAAAAGATGAACAATGAGAATTCTAAAAACTAACTCCTAAGTGATACTGTGATTTGTGAAATGAGGACTTCTTCTTTACACCCATCCTCCCTCTGCAGAAGAATGTATTACTATTTCAATGAACTTGGTTTTCCTTTTTGCATTCACAAGAGTACAGGAATATTTTCTCAAGGGTCAAAATCTATTTCCACCCTTTATTCTGAATGACCAGAAACATTCCAAGGTATTCAAGTAACGAGTCAGTGGTAGGAAAGGCTATAAAAATATGACTGCTGGCAAAATCTCTGATGTTCTTTCAACATCAAACTACATCCCACCACACACACCACATAACCCCCTCAAAAAAATATTCAGTCTTACAAGTAAGTTCCCCAACATTCATGCAAATTCTCCTGAGTCAGCTTTGACCCACGGTGTCTCCACACTCCCCAGTGCTTATGGTGTCTGCTTTTTCAAGAGTAGATTGCCCAGGATCCCTTTGTCCAAGGGATCTCTGGACAGACAAGATCTGCCAAGCTTTCAGGTTAGCCTGTGGGTGTTTGCATTGCTCAGGAACTTCACCAAACATTTAAAGTGCATCTGAAAATGCGGGTTTTGTTTCAGAACTCCTGCAATGTGGCCCGAGAGTCTCCATTTTCGCTAGCTCATGGGTGTTGTGGGGTCGCTAGCCTCTGCTGTTGTGGTCTGCTGGTGTCTGGACGTGACTGTGTAGCAAAATGATAAACAGCTAAGAACAGGACGTATTGGCTGTGTTGGGATCACTGTTTTCATTTCCTTGCAAGATTCATGGAAACACTATGCTCAGATATATAAACATTACCACACTGAGGAAACTACCTTTTCCCCTCTCTTTGTCCAAAGCACCAGGCTTTCCTTAGCCATCATTGCTAGCAAAGGATCTTTTACGATGAGCTATGTATGCATCGTCAAGTCATCTTTAAAGGTTTTTGGTGTGAACAAAATTAACATGCTGCTTACCTTAATGGTCTAATAATTTGAAGAATACATAAGTCATATTAACTGAGTTGTTACAAACATTTACATTTTACTCAAATTAATTTTATGTGTTTCACTAGCATTTTAATTGTAGTCCACAACTCAACTACTTAATGGGAATCATTTTCTATACTGTCAGATTTAGGTTATATTCAGGTTTAAATGGCTGCTGATGTATTTTTTAGCATCAAAATTCCCATACTTAAATTTCTGCATTTGTTTTTGTAATTGAGTTCTTAGTAAAGGTTTTCACTATTTGAATTCTGGTAACATCGAGATTTTATTAAGAGCTTTCAAAGTTACGATCCTAATACTTTTGCTTTTGACAGGCTGCTGTTTTGTTAATACTGCCGTATAAATCAGTTCTTTCCTTTCTTCCTTTGCTATTAAATCACTCAAGTCACATTTCCCCCAGATGTATAAATTACTACTGCTGAAACTTCACTTTCCACCAGCTGTTCAAGAAAAGCTAATGTTCATTCACCCTAAATATGGCTAAGCTGTTCCCTCTCTATAGGAAATAGGCATTGGAAGTAGAAAATGGAATCAGTAGTAGAGGTGGAGTTGGATGGGACAGAGGACTGAAGATGAAAACCTGCCTCGCATTGATCCTTTTGCAACTGTTTGATGCAAAGCAGGAGCAGGAACTTTTGAATCGAGAATCAACTTTTGGAAAGACAGGCCAGCCGTTAGATATTTACACTCATCCCTTTCTAAATGCTAGCTTTCTTCCCAGTGCTATCCAAATACAATCTGACTCCACATGAAAGCTATGCCAAGTTCTCTTCTCCAACTAGTTCACTTGCAATCTTTGATCTGCAGTAATGCAAAGTACAGATTTGTTCCTCTAAGCATGTCCAAGTCTTGGGTTACATCTATCACTGCACAGACCCAAAATCTGGCTATGGAAGGGCACAATTTTCCTTCAGCATCGAGTTGGTCTGCTTCAGGTTGAAGCACTGTGCTCTCTACTCTGTACACTGTACTCTGTCTTCTAATTCCAGTAAAGTCAATTATATAAACTCTTTGCTTTTACAAAATGCTCTTTAGCACACTGTTTGCCTCATAGCGGGCAGCACTAAGCAAAAGAGAATTGTGGAACCTTTTCAGGTACAGCTATGTTCCGCTCAGCATGTACATTTACTACTAATGGGCCAAACAGTCTCCTTTTTTAGCTACATAATGCTTCTGAAGCCTTCCATTTTCTGGTTTTGATAAGCATTCCAGGTACACTGAGAAAGGAAGGTGAATACCATTGATGGTGCCATGAAGCTGAGGCAGGAACCCTTTTTGAAAAACAATTTTAATCCCCTTTGCTTCATAAGTCAGAGAAGTCTTAATGGGATGGTCTGCATTGTGTCCTGGGCTATTTCTTGGCTGAAACACTTGAATCTAGCTTCTGTGCAAAAACTAATTATGAGTGTAGACTCCAATATTTCGATATCAGGGTCACAAGTAATTGTCTAAGGAGAAAAGATGCCATCAGTCTCTACTGCATGAAGGGAGTAAAAACAGGCATTCTTAGTTATTCTGTTGGCAAATTGATTTTCAAGTTGCCCCTCCCCCACCAGACATCTATTCATTTAATATGCAAGTTTAAACTAGCCAATTTATTGCGAAAAATGGGTCATTGAACCAGGCTCCTCCTCGAACATTTTTGTTGTTGTTGTGGCCCTGTGTCTTTGAGTCAGGTCTCACTCAAGGCCACTCGAGATGTAACAGAACCAAACAGCGCCTGGTTCAGCACATCCTCCCAAGTGCTGTCCTGTTGAAGCGTTGTTGCTACTGTGTCAGTCCATTTTGTTGACTCCAATATTGGTAAAGTTTAGCCTCATTGTTTGTTGATTTCCTCATTTGTGAAATTTTGTATGTATGGACTCCGATATATTATCTAAATGATGATACACAGAAATGAAACATGCTAGTCTACTTCAATAGCATGATAGAATATATACCCATGATCCGCTGATTTACCTGATAACATGCTATCCCATGTACTAATATGGACACCCACGGTGCCAGGAGGAGGAAAGTTTGTGTGTGACAGCTAAGTGACAGGTTTGCAGTTTGGGCAGCTTCAACCATCTAGGGGCACTGGGACTGCAAGCTCTCTCTTATGCCACAGGGCACAATCATATTTCATTCTTAGGCAATGCCCTTACACTGTGGTAAGTTGAGGAAGGCGACCTCCCACCAAATTCAATAGACTTTGCAGGAAGCGTCAAGTCCACTGATGCAAATAAAGGCATACAGCAGCACTAGAATTTACCAGAGTGAGAACGAAGTATTGATATTTCACTTCCCAGGCTGTTGCCATTGTTAGCTGGCATCGAGTCTAATCCCACCCCCAAGTAACCCCGTGCACAAGAAGACAGAACAAAAAGCCAGTCTGGCCTGGCACCAGCTTGCAAGGTCTAGGGCCATTGGTGCAGCCACAGCATCCATCCACCTCCTTGTGGTCCTCCATCACTTCCACTGCCTTTCTACACCACCGAGCCTGAGGTCTTCTCCAGGGATCAGTCCCTCCGAACACATTATGTACAAATTGGTCTCTCCGTCCAAAGGATGTACTACGAAGTTTCACTGTCCTGACTGCTAAGGAACACTCTAGCACTCCCAACATAGATATATTAGTCTTTTTAGCAGACCATAGCAGTCCATGGTATCTTAAATAGTCTTCTCTAGCATCACAATTCAAATGCATTCACTCTTCTTTAGTCTTCCTTATGGAATGTCCAACTTTCTCACATATTTTCTCATGGTTTATGTGGGGCGCATCTTAGGCCTCAAAGTAACGTCCTTGCTTTTCAGTCTTCTGAAAAGCTGCTGTACAGCACATTTTTCTAATGCAAGGCATCTTCTGATCTGACTGCTGCTGCCAAGAACACTGATGGTGAGCCAAGCAAGGCGAAACCCTGGTCAAATGTTTCTCCATGGAACATGATGCTAGCTAGGAGTCCAGCTGTCAGGATGTGGGTCTTCATTACATCCTGAAGGTGGCAACTCTTGTTCTTCATCAGCAAGTGCCTCAATCCTCCTCACTTACGACAAGCCAATGTGCCAACTACATATTGCAGACAGTTAATAAGACCTCTTTCACTCCTGGAGCCAAAAAGTGCTTCATATAATCCAGCTTCTCTGATGATTTGCTCTGTGTGGGGATTGATTTTTAAACCATGCAGGATATGCATATAGGTTTATTGTAAACAGAATATGTCCAAACATTTTTCTTTGATTGTTGGATTCCAGCAGAGAAATAATCTCATTAGAGAGCCTTCAAAAAAGGGTACCAACCAAACAGTGCTCTGAGGGGGCTTTGATAGACCAATTTGATTCATAATCTCAGGGATACCTATGCCAATTGTCATAACAGAGACACAAAGACGAGACTCTACATATTGCATGAGCAGTGAGTGGGGTCTTAGAAGCTCAAGAGTGGCCATCTAACATGTATTTTTCTCTTTCCATCCAGAGCAAGGACAAGAAAGGGAACATCTAAGATTCGTGAAAACTGTTAGCTCAAAGGACTAAAGTCCGAGTGAATGCCAGCTTCCACATGCAGAATCCAGAAAATCGAGATGATGTCTGGATACCACTACCAGCTTCACCGAAAGGGATCCCATATCAGGCTCTGGACATGGTAGAAGTTTCCCCAGAGGTGCAGTGGATTAAGCAGTGGCTTACTAACCTCGAGGTTCACTCTGTGGATCAAATTCATCAGCTACTCCCAACGATGAGATAATCTACTCCTTTAAAGATGAAAAGCTTTGGAAACCCAAGGAACTGTTTACTCTTCTTTTAAGGTGACTCTGGATTGGAGTCAACTTGATAACATCATTTTGGGGGGAGATAGAGTAGAAGAAAAAAATGTGGAGAATACCCACAAAACTAGTAACTAGACCCACTGATCACAGAGACTGGGAAAACTCTGAGACTACGTCTCTAAGTCATCCTCAGTTTGGACCAGAATGCACACCAGGAGTGAGTTTACAGCCAACTACTTGGTAGCTCCATACCAGAGGAATGGTGACTTAGGAAGGCAGGTGGTTCTTTGAATTCTCAAATAGCTGATATCAAAAGGGCAGCCTTCATCCAAGTTCCAAGCTCGGAAGGGTTAGGATTTCAGGAGAAATGCACCTGGGAAGCATGGGGAAGATGTGACATTAATGATGCTGCATGGTGGGTATCGCCATCAATGACATGAAACAAATGTACACGAGTTGTCAAATAGAAAGCTGATTTGCTCAGCAAACCAATTCACAATAAAGCATTTAATAAAGAAAGGAGGGAGGCCAGTGCCACAGGATAAAGTGACTGTGCATTTAAATGCCAACTTTTGACAGAGTTTTTCTCAAAGGACAGAAGATGGTATTATAAAGAAATTTTAAGGACATGGAAAACCGGATCGATGATAAAATGTTTTGCTGAAGAATTTTCATTTGGTTGTTTGTGTCTCACCATGACAAACTTTTTTATTGGACAAGTGAAGCAAGGGCTGTCTTACACAAATTCCATTGTGAAACCTTCCCCGGTCCACTTTGAGTTTGTACCTTCAGACTTCTCCTTGTTTCCCAGAGCTCAGGGAACTTTGAAAAGAAGCACAATTAGAGTTCCTTTAGAGAGCCTAAACTGTCTTTTTCATGAGGCATACATGTCAAATTGCAGAATTCTTTAGGGAATGGTCACGGATATGGAAATATAGCCTTCAGCAGAGAATAATTCAGATGGGAGTATATTCTGAGAAATAATACCTTCCTCTTTTGATTTTTTGTTTGTTTAATCGAGAATTGTGTGATGTAGCAGAAGCACGTTTTGTCTTCCTCACCTGTCTGCAGCAACAGCAAACTAGTTTAACAAGTCTCTCAAGTCTTCCTCACCTGGGGGACTAAGATACGCTTTATAAGCACAGACAAACAAAACACCTTATACACAAAAATACGAAATGCATGCAAGAATGATAAACATCCTTCAAAATGATATTTATGTTTGATCATTCTTGGGGTGATTTCAAGATGGGCTAAGCTTCCCAGAGGACATTAGGACTTTTCCCCATTGGCTCATACTCTGTGCCAGACATGGGGAAAATGCTTAATAAAAATGAGTCACTTGGGCAGCAAGAATGAAAAAATCCTTAGGGCTAGGGCTGGGATAGGGATTAGGGTTAGGGTTAAAAAGAGAAAATGAAGACAAGAATGAAGAAGATCTTTGACAATATGGAGTGACATAGTGGCTGTCACTGTGGACACGCTGGAGGGCTAAAGCATAAGACCATGGTGAGCGTGGCGCAGGACCGGGCAGTGTTTGCTCTGCTGTACACAGTGTTGCTGTGGGTCAGAACCAACTTCACAGCACCCAAAAATCTGCAATCATTCTTAATTCAATGCATAAGTAGACTTCAAGTCATATGAAGTGCGACACTGTACTGAAAACAGAAACAAAAATTCAGGTAATGATGCGTAAAGAGAAAACTCAGACAAGCAGCGTTCACAAAGGAGATGAAGCTTAAATTCAATGTTCTTTTCTTGGTGGTGGTCCTTGTTTGATGTTATTGAATCGCTTGTGACCCATCAAAGAAAACAAAATGGCTAGGTTTGAGCCCTTTGCTACATTCATTGTGTCAATCCCTCTTGGGAACATATATTTTTTGTTGTTGACCCTCTCTTACTTCATACAGCATGAAGTGCATTTCCAGTGCCTCATCCCTCCTGATAATATGCCAAAGTACATGCTTTCAAGGCGCGTTCTGGCTGTCCTTCAAAGACTGATTTGTTCATTCTCCTGGAAGTCCATGATACATTCACCACTCTTCAAATTCCCAGGTCAAATGCATCAATTCTTCATATATTTTATATGCTTATCCATGAAAAAAAATAAAACTGCATGAAAAGACAAACATTGCTGGAAAGTATGCTGATTGTTCTTTAAACTCAGTTCTCAAAAGGTTCTGTCCTCAACTTAAATCCTCAGTCTTTTTTACCTGTTTAAACAGCTGAAGGATCCATTGTTTTCTGCTGTTATTGTTGTTCTTTTTTTAGGAGTCCTCAAGTCAATATTGACTCACTGAGACCCTTGACGATGACACAATGAAACACCACCCCATCCAGCACCATCCTCAAAATTATTATTCTGGCTGAGCCCCAGTGGTGTAGTGGTTGTGTGCGGGACAGTGGCCCACAGAGCTGGTGGTTCAAATCCAGCAGCAGCTCTCCAGGAGCAAGGCTGGGCCTCCTACTCCCACCAGAGGACAGTGATGCCAAAAAAAATATTTTCTGTTTGAGTCCATTGTACCAGTCGATGGACATTACTTTATCTGAATACAACCACACTTGGGCTCTCAATGCTGGCACCTACTCAAGAACATTGTTCCAGAAATAAACCCCTATCCATGTTTTCTTCAAAATGAATAAAATTGATTGGAAATAAAAGTCCCCCAAGTCAAAGAGCAACAACAAAAAGTCTTGAACATTCATTTGACTCCATTCATTATTATTGTTCATGGCTACCACAGTTCTCTGTTCTCCTTTGAAGTAAAAGTCCTAAGCTTATTGCACTTTTGTCTCCACTTCATCTTTCTTGCCTAAGAAGTTATTGCTATAAGATGTACTGTTGAAGGTGTGCTGATCGAAATCACCAGAACTCTGACAACTTCTAAACATCAAGTCTGTTCTCAGTGTCAATCATACTTCCTCCTCTGCTTCTATTTTCTGACATGTCCTATTAGTACCACCACTCTGTCCTGCTCTTGATTTGTTGCTCCAACAGTCTCCTGCATATTCTCCAAAAACTATTTGGCGATTTTCAAGTTTTACATGTCCACAACTGTACCATCAACTCTCTTAAGCACCAACCTGTCTGTCCTTCTCATCCTAATTAATTCGGATCCCCAGTTTGTCTCAGAAACAAAGGATACAAATCATGGGATTATCCATAGCTTAGCTTTCTTATAGCATACCTCTTATATCTCAGCAAATCCTTCACCTTGAAAATCAGATCACATTTCACAGCCTCTCCAGTCACCCTCCTGATCCACAGTACCAGTATAGCTAAGGTTTTCCTAACCGCCAACCCTGTTGTCAGCAGAGAGCACAGAGTGACTTTGTTATCTATGTCTATATCTATCTATATTACATATGAAATGAATATATTTCCCCTGTTCCACATAGTAATATAGTAATGAACCTGTTATAACTGCCCCATTTTTATTAAGCCACTCTGCATTTTTACAAACAAATTTCCCTATCCCTTAACTATAACAGGATAACTGTGTTTGTGGTGCAAAGATATTGGTGGCCTTTTCAATTAAATGTGCTCAAATCTAAGTCAAAGCCAGTGACATATTTGTTTAATTGGTGTTATGACTTACTCATAGATATGATATGGATGATAAAATAATATTTTACTCAGTGGTTTGCAAACTCAAATTTGTGTGAGGTCAGTAATTACATTATATGAGTTACATATATGTCAGCATGTCTCTCACCCTGGTAGCCATTTAATGAACAATGTAAGACTCTACAAGGCCACCTCTCCCGTAAAGAAATGTTCTGTGTGTTCCTGAACAGATTTATATACTTGATGTCACATTTACACACATCTAGATTAAGTCACATTGCACAAGAACATGGGCAAAAAGGTAAAATTGGAATAACTATATACAAAAAAGCAAATTCTGGGAACCTATTAAAAGCAGAAATATTTTCTAAAAGATTGGCTTATGCATTTGCATGTGCATATATTTGGAGAGTATATGTATGTATGTTTGGAGGGCTTATATTTAATTTGGCTAAAAATATGGTTAGGCTCTGTGTTAGTAGGCTAATATATTTTTTCTCATACTTCCTATCAATCTGAGATTGCATTATGCTCATTTTATTTAAAGCCAGTGATCATTTCTCTCACACTGCATTGAGAATACTTATAAATGAGCTACTTAGATATACAGTTACAGATGACATTTTAATTTTCTTTAATGAGAATAGCAGCATGCCTGTTTGCACAAAAAGAAACATTTTACTATGACAAAATTCCATTATTTTATCCTTTCAAGCACTATCTCTTACTCACACTTAGAAGCACCCATTTCAAGTTGCGTGTGATTCCTGGTCATCTAGTCAGGGTACAACTAGGTTTAGAAGTAGGAACAATAGGATTTCTAAAGTTGGAAATCTTTATGGAAGGAGACAGTCACATCTTTTGGCTTTCTCTCACAGAGTGAATGATGGCTTTGAACCACTGAACTTCTGGTTACCAGACGGTCCTGAAGCACAGTATCTTCATGCCATTCAGTCAATTCCATCTCACACTGACCCTTTATAGAGTTTCAGAGTCTATAAATCTTTCCAGGATAAGATGGGTTTGAACCACTGACCATTCAGTTTGCTCAGAGTCTAATCAGGACTCTTTTAAGCATATATAGAATATTTACTTTTTTACATAAGGGAGTATTTCTGGGAGGGTGAGGAGGGAGGGAGAAAGAAAAAATGGAAGGAAGAAAGGCAAGAAAAGGAAAAACAGACAGGTAGGAGAAATGTAGGCAGGAGAGAAACTGTACCAGGAAGAAAAGAAGGGCAACTGCTCACATGGAAACCAAACAGTTTAAACTGGATTCATTTTCTCTCTTCTTGACTTGTAAGTTATCTGTGACCAAATAGATACTGATTTAATTGCTTCAATGTCAGTGAATATTTTGAAAATTACATTTTTTTTCAAAAGTATAAAATATTCCTTAATGGAGTGATGATAATTCCTCAAAAATATGGCTTCTAATATCTTGGATCCCATCTCATTTTTACATGGAGTTCTGTATCACTACTGCTGCAGGCTTCTCATTCCCTAATGGATTTCTCCTTCCCCCCAAACTCTTTACTTTCACCTTTTATTTTATCCTTCTATCATGAACACTTTATCTGTTGTGTCTGAAACTGATAAAGGAGCTCACAGCATTTCACGGGCAAGCCATTTCAATCGCCCTTCCCAGCCATCAAAACTAATGACAGAGTGATGATACTGTCTACCCGTGTTCTGTACTTTGTCTACTTACTGCAGTGGTCTCTGGTGAATTCCTGAACTTCACACTTCCTCTGTTAGTCTCTCCCTCTCCACACTGGTGTCTGCAGGAGTGTTTCTGGTCTCTTTTGGGGTTTAGGGAATTGTTATCTATTAATACAATTTCTTGCAACAAAATTTGGTTCTCCTTTGTTAGTTTGAGTAATGACATGTGTAATCATGTGCATGTATATATGAAGATAAATAAATAAGAAAAAAGATAAGACAAGAAAATATTTTTAAAACAGTTTTACTTAAAAGACTGTTAGACTCAGAAATTTCTATATAAGAGCTGTTAGACTTCGGATAAATTTTGTTATGTATACAAACACAACACTTGGCTTGCTGTTTTTAACTACTTCCTGCCCCCTAAATTGTACATATTTTGATAAGATGCCTTCACTCCGTTATCAGAATACTCCAGAGTATCAGAATACTCCAGAAATATGAGTTTTCAGAAGTCTTGCAAAGTGCAATATTCATAAAGTTTTTTTGTGTGTGTGACTTACAAGAACCGAGGTCCATCTAAGTGTGAAAGAAAACTTTATGCACAGGTCTTTACTCAATGCTATTCACACAATGTGTCCATGTGTACCTCCAATGTGAGACACAGACCTTGTGCAAATATCCCGGGGGAAGGATGAGAAGGATAGGAGATGGTGCCAGGAGAAAGAAAGGGTGTTTCTTCAAATATTGACTTTGAGAGCAGAAGGATATCAGGAGTTCATATACAAGCGTTCTACTTCTCCGCGTCTATGCTTTCCCTTCTGAATAAGTGAACCCAGCACAGTGTCTAAGACCTCAGGTTTGTGGGAGAAATAGATGTCTTATTTTTGATAAATTCAGGGGAAGGCCCTAAAGCCTAGTAGGTGACACATTGTAAGTACTAAGTGGAAGGCAGCTTTTATTAATGTTGTGTGTGAATCTTTGGTGGGAAGAGCTCACTTTGATTGAGTGCCTGAGGGAGCCTTTGCTTTGTCAACCAATGACAACCCCTCCCAGCCTAGAGCCTTTGCCCAAAGCTATAAATAAATAAATAAGTAAATAAGTAAATAAATAAATAAATGAAACTTGCTACTTGCACGTAAAATCAATCTGTGTTTTCCACTTCATATTTTTAGCTACAGTTTGAAAAGAACCGATCAGTTTGTACATGCCTTCTCTTCAGGGAGGAGGGAAATGGTGAGGAAAGGTGATTGTTAAATCGTTACCTTGACGACAAAGAGATCCAATTGAGAAATAAGCAAAAAGACATTCTTAGCAGTTACTCAGCTCCTACAAGTTGAGCTAAAAACAGTCCATTCTATTTAATTGATCTTATAGCGCTTCTGTTAAGAAAAAAAAAAAAAAAGGATTACTGCGGTTGAGATTTACTAAAGGAACCCACAGAAACAGAAGCTAGGAATACTTTCCATGCCACTATCCCAATTCCATCCACCTTTGCCTGGAGAACTCTGGTATGACTGAAGCAGTGACACATTTTCATTTCTGCATATGTTTTTGCACTATGACCATGAATGACATTACTCTTAATTTTT
The DNA here is from genome assembly GCA_004026705.1 of Nesogale talazaci. Classification (NCBI taxonomy): domain Eukaryota; kingdom Metazoa; phylum Chordata; class Mammalia; order Afrosoricida; family Tenrecidae; genus Nesogale; species Nesogale talazaci. The sequence goes on from PVJH01000472.1 coordinate 198,684, forward strand.
CAGTTTTTCAGAAGTGCATTGAATTATTTTTCCGTAGTAGGGCACAGCATTGCTGGCAATTTCTCACAAAGTAATTTCAATGACAGGGAAAAAAAAAAGACATTCTGTTTCGTCGCACTGTACTGAACTTCTGATAAGGTTGCTGAATTCTTACCACGGTAAGAAGGATCCTATAAGTAGTTGATAAAAAAACGAAGGCAGCAAGATTAAGCAAAGTGTTCAAATTTAGATAGGCATAGAGTAACAGGCTTGATATTTGTACCAAGGTAAGCTAGTTCTAAAAAGTCCTGGAGGTGCTTCAGTTGAGTGTTTTGATACACATGGAAAGGTGACAGTTCTCTTGGAAGAAAAGACCTAAAGATAAGTTTCCAGAAAGGAGGCGACAGCCTAGGAAACTTTACGGGCTAGTTCTGCACTGTCGTGTGATTGCTATGAGCCGGAGCCCGCCCCGAGCACACAATAGCGACTGCCTTGCTTCAGAGAGCTGCGTGGTCTGATTGGTCAATGCACTTGATTAGTAAGCACAAGGACGGAAGTTCCCTGGAAGAAATGTCTGTTGATTTATTTCCCAAAACAGAGTCCTTCAAGAGGAACCATGGTGTCAACACAAGCTGGAATCCACTTTGCGGCAACTGTTGTGGCATTGGTTTTAATCTAGTTCTAGAATAAATTCTCATAAACGCCATTGTGATCAGAGACATTTATAAACTAGCTAAAGAAATAACTGTATGGGAACAAGAACTGGGTTATAATGTGGTTACCCAAAATTACATTACTTCTTAAACATATTGACTTATTAAAAATAGAAATGCAACTCACCTTTGTCAGAAAGAAAAA
>PVJH01000472.1:199620-247848 GCA_004026705.1 Nesogale talazaci
AAAAAAAAACTATCCTAATTGATAATTCATAATGTGCTAAATGTCTTAGAGACTTAAAGATTCAACACCTTGTTATTTGTTATTAGTGTCAATTCATTGTTTCTAGTTGTATTATTTTATTAAATTAAGAATATAAAAATTTTGATATCACAAACCATTGCTAGGTTATTGTACACATTTTTTAGTTTTTTTTCAATTGTCTTTTGTGAAAACTACCTAGGCATCTTCTAGTTGGCACTTATAATTTATTAAGGTGTAGCAGTTTATGTAAACTGTCTTTGGGATTGACAGAATTCTTCATCTGAGAGAAGAAATGATACCCTGTATAATTTTTATCAATGAGAGGACTTCACAAAATTCATAGATGATTTTATTATTATTTAATTCTATTTTCCACTAACTTTGCTAACCTTCTTTGCTTGGGAAGAATTTTAAAAGTTATCTTGAGGGAGCTTTTCATAGGAAACCAGAATAGCTATCTGCTGAATAATAATAACTAACAAGGAATAAGGAAAATTTTATTAATATTGTGTTCCTTTTTAAAATCTTTTTGAAATACATGTGTATAAAATTGGTAACAACTGAAATAGTATATACCTTTTGCATCTGTATACATATATATGCCAGTTAAGAGCATAAGTTCAAATTATCACAATGGATACTACTAATAGAAGCATACTGAAACTAAACTTGCATATCTCTATTAAGATTCTATCAATAACTCCTGAATAATGCATTTATTAGGATTCATGCTACAATGTAAGTACTAATTTTCTGCACACAATGTGATAAATGACAATGGATGAGCTCTTCAAAATCATTCTGTGTCATTAGTAATTCATTTCACATTCTTACCTATACGAAATATCTTAAATCACTTAAAAGCTTTCTAAAGAGAGTCCTAGCTCAAGTTATTAATATCTTTATTTAAATTCAGATGATGACTTTTCCTTAGTGAATAGTAAAGCCTCTTTCATAATTCTGCCAAGAGAAAAGTAAATTTTGAAATGCATCAAATCCACAAAATAAATGTACCTGGCTCTAGATCCTCTTTTGATAGATACATGCTTGTGTATATTGTCATTAATTGTGCAAAAATTATTTTGGTCAAAGAAGAAATAATCAACAACCTTTTGCATCTTCATATGAACAGATCAGTCGTGAACTTAAAAAGAAACATTTGTCTTCGTTGTTGAAAATATACAAGGAACAACATACACCAATTCAGATATGTCCATACATATAATTCAGGGACACACCTTCTTTGCATTGTGCAAACATGTCACTTTCTCCTCTGTGTTGTACAGCCTTCAATATGATCAACTCACTAGTCCCTGAGGTTCCTATCTAATCTTTCAAGTTACTGCTATCATTATTGACCCACATATACTGAAATAGCAATTCCAGCAATAGACACCAAAATTCTTTAATACCAAAATAAAGCTTCATTTATTTAGACTTATGTAAGAGTTGCATTCCTGGAAATTTAATAAATGTTAAAATATTACTGTAAAACTAGTCACAAATAAAAAGCTCCACAGAGGGACAAATGATTTAGCCCTGGGCTAGTGTCTGAGTGTCTGGTGGTTCCACTGCACCGAGGTACTCAGATGAAAGACTCATAATTAGCTTCGAGAGGGTCAAAATGATGAAAATCTTTTGGACAGTAGTTTTAATCTGAAACACAGGGATCACCAGGATTCAAAACTGATTCAAAGACCATTGATTATTAGTTAGGCATAAATAACCCCTGGATATCTTAAGAACCATGAACAAATTTAATCAACCTGAAAGTTAATACCCTGTCTCATTCTTCGCGTATTTACCCGCATATGCAAGTCACAGTGCCATTCTAAAACTAGAATGCTTTTACAAAAAGAATATAAAGAGGATTTCCTGTAAAAAAAAAAAAAAAGATTTTTTTCTTTCTTAGTTCACTTTGGGTATTTCTTATGGCCTGACCTTGATAAGTGAAAAGCGGGTATCACTGTCAGACAGGCAGATTCACTTCTCCCTCCCAAACCATGGACCTAACTTAGTGTCTAGTAGATTGGCCTGAAAGAGATAGTGATAAACACTAATAAACAATGGATAATTGCTGCATGGGATCTTGGCCAGGATCCTAGCCTTAGTGTTCCATCATAAGGGCATGTCCTCTTCACACAAATGAGCCATAAAACACACCTCAATACCAGCATATACTAATCATGGTTATGAAGTAGGCGTTGTAGTTCCATAAGTTTTCAAACTCATTTTAAAAGAATATATTTATCTCTTAAAGAGTCATCTTTTGGTTTCATAAAATTACTGCATTCCCTAGAGCTAGAGACAAACAAACTCAAATATGAAACGCTCTGCTAGCAAGCCAATTGTGCCTCACAGCAACCCGTGGGGCAGCGTGGAGATGCTCCTTTGTGTTTCGGAGGCTGCAAGTCTCTGTGGGAGCAGGAAGACTCAGCTCATTCCAAACAATGGGGGCGGGGGCGGCACGAACTGCGGAACTTGAAGGAAGCAATTACCTGCTCGGCTGTGGGGAGGGGAAGTGTTTTTTTCACAGCCCAGAGCATCACTGATTGATCATGCGCTTCTCAGTCTAAGTGTCCCCCAAACAAACATCTCCCTTTTCCATATATCAGCTTGAATCTCATCAACTGTTGTTTACTGAACTTACACATTATTGATGCCTGTAAGCTATGCCCTTCATCTCACTAAATACTGATGGGAAGCCACGAAAAGAGCGTTTAGAACCTTCTTAAATGAGTATCATTGTCATCCCAAACAAGCTGACTGTGGTAGCAATGGTCCGATACTGCTTGATGGGATTGGATTATGGAATGATATGATGTCTTTATGAACTCCCAATAGCATGCTTTTGAAAACAACAAAAAAAGAGTAATTCAGACTTTGTCTACAGGCTCAGCCTTCTAACTATTTTAGAGGTCTTCTTGGGACACCGTTGTTACAAGGGTGGCAAAGTAGGATAAAAGCAGTAAAAACAGGCCATGTATGCACATTTCGAGATGGGTGGAAGTGAGGGGTTCTCTATGATTTCTCCCAAGATGAGGTCATTGAATACGAGAGCGTGCTCATTATGCCAGTGCTTCCTGCATATGGCATCGGAGGGTAGCATTTGTTGTTGGTTGTATAGACTATCTAGATACAAGATTAGCAAATATCTGCCAAATTTGCTAAAAGAGACCATATGTATAAAGCACACTTTCTGGCACATAGTAGATGCATAAACTATGCTAATTACCTCCTCACACTTCTGCTGTCATTGGGACTCGAAAATAGCCTTGCAGAAAATATGTTTCCTTATAAGGGTTCTTGTCATGAAATTTTACTACACACTATTCAATTTAAAATACACTTACTAACTTTTAAAAACTTCTATATTCTTAAAGATTGACGGTGCTTCATTTCATCCATTCTACTGGATACATTTAGAACTGTTCTGAAAATGTTTAGACTTTGTGTGCAGGAAAAAACCTGTTTGCAGTTTTACTCCCTCTTCTTTTTGACCACTCTGTTTGATTTTGTCTTCCTTCTTTCTCTGATCATACAAAATTGGGGAAAAAATGCAATCATATATATGTTGCCTGTAATAATTTGGTAGTGTATAGGCCGAAAGGTCTTCCAATGGAAAAAAAAGAATATTCAGATCACTAGAGGTAAATTACTTATGCCCTGAGACGCCCAAATGGAGATCTAAGATCTACTTTGTCGTTAATTGTCAGTGTTTGTCAACTTTAATATGATCATGGTACATTTGCCTCTCACTGCGTCTTCCCTCCAAGATCCATTTCTCCTACATACCTGATGTCATTTCCCAGACTCCCTGAAGAACAGTTTTTGAGAACAACTCCCATTTCCATCTGGTTGCTACTCCTTTTTAGGCCCCCTATTATTCTGCAAGTTAAGGTTTCCCCCAAGTTTTAGTTTCCATGTTTCTAATTTTTCATTTTGGGAGGAAGGTCAGGCTCTCTACTCCGGTAGAGGTACAGACCCAGCACCAAGGGCAGCCCTGCCCTGTCCTGCAGGCTCACTCTGAGTCGGCCGGAGCTCTGTGATAGTGAGCTTGACTTTGGTTTTCTTCTAATTTTGTCCTTAATTTCCATTTACTCTCTCTTCTCTTCTCTTTTTTTAAGATCGTCTCAAAATTATTTCTCTTAAAATTCTCTAGAATCACACTTGACCTCATTCAAAACACCCACATATCTTTATTACTTAAAAAAAATTAAAAAAGAATTATATCAGGGATTCTTGTTTTATTTTGTCTAATAAGGGGGACACATGCAAACTATTGTCACTACTTAACTGAAATGTTTTAAAAACAATAAAATAAGAGTACTAAATTATTAATCTTTATAATTGAGGCTGAGTAAGCATTTGCTTTTTTAAAAGCGTTAGAAGTTCTGAGTTACAGGTGCTTAATCCGGTATTCCACTCATCTTGTTAATTATGATGACTTGTAGTCATAATGATCAAATCCTAACCATCTGTAAATACACTAAATGTCTATCATATCAATGGAAAAGATATGATTATAAATATGAGTAGATAGGAGATGTGTATAAATTCTTCATAATGGAAAGGGATCCTAATCTTGATAACTGAAAGCATGTTAGTAGTGTTTAAGTAGCAATGTGGATTTAATGTATGTTTTTGATATGTCTTAATGATTGAAAGTCCAGCCACTGCCTCTCTCTCATGTCAACTAAAAGAGAAATATCTTTTCAGAGTTGATTGTATTGTATTGTTACCACAATCAGGTCTGTTCTCTCCAGACTAATATTCAAGTTCTCTTAAAGAAGGAAGAAAAAAATCTAGTGGTGCCTAGCTTGATAATAAAACAGCGCTGCTTTAGATAGTGTATCATAGAATATAAAAATATTTAAGCCAGGTCCATCTAAATAAACAGCTGTGATTTTAGGAATAATTCATTTTGGTAACATTCTCAATAATTGGATATGATTCAATAATGTAAAATAAGGAATGAATTATCCAATAGCCATTTTACTTACCTTTTTCATGATCAAATTATCTTGTGCTTTCATTTTTTTGTACCACATGTTTTGATATAGAAAGGGATGGTGAAAACAAGAAAAAAATGAAATAACATAGATTTCAATGTAACTATGGGGAACATATATGTGCCAACGGATGCTGGTGGTAGACCTGGTAGGGTAAGGTCCATTACTTCAGATCGATGCAGGTCTACAGGTCCTGTAGGGTGGTAGCAAGTGTTACAGGTATGATAACAGCTTCATTAGAATGCTGAGACCCATGGCAAAGGGGTCAATCAGATCTAAGTAATTTATTTTAATCCTTTGGAGGAAAGAAGAGGATGCATTTTGACAGGAACGGAGAGAGTAGAGTGTGTGTGTGAGAGAGAAAGAATATGATGAAAACAGACTGCTTTAGGAAAGATTCCCTGAGACTATGTACTGTGTAGTCCTACACATCTAAGAGGTGCAGACAACTATATGGATCTGCAGCAAATTCACTGATCCTCAGTTTACTGATCTGAAAAAGGGAACAATATTTATAATATCTAAATTGGAGGATTATTATAAGGAGCAATTGGAATTATGCATGTCTATGCACTGAACAATGTCCATTTTGAATGTGAACCTCATGCTAGCTTTGACAATAATTTGGTGTTTTAGGAATTTATGCTTATTTGACTTATATGGAATTTGAAGTTGATTATGAGAAAGGTACAGACATGAAAAAATAGCAAGTCAACAGGTGGAGTATGAATGATTTCTTCTGTTTGCTGGATGAATGATGTATGACAACTTGATTGACTATATAGCTTTTGGTTACTGAATCTTTTCATTTTAAAAACTGAGGTATTTATAGCACCTACTTCTGAAGATACTTGAGACGCTCATCAAATTAAATATGTAAAACATTGGCTGAAGTACATAGATTTAGCAATTGTTCCATAAACATTTATATTATTAATCATATTCAAAACATATTTGAAACTACATTTCACCAAAGAATGATATTTTGTTAGCACCAAGGAAAACTAATGTGACAAATATACCATGTTCTACGTTTCCTAGTTAATTGCAAAAACTTGGCTTATTTTGTATGAACTCACTATTTTCTCTTGCAGGACCTCACATGGTCACACAGTTCACCAATATGACTGTTATGTGCAACCATACTATTATTTGAAACATCTGTTTTGTGAAATCAGTTTAAACAGTGCAGTGCAATGTTGAATTATTCAAAGTTAATTGTACATCTAATTACAAATGTTCTTTCTTGGAAAATATAATTGACAATAATAATCTATCTCCTCCTACCCAATTGCTTAAATTAAGCCCAGTCTACAATCTCCTCTTCTTTAAAAGGCTTGAAAGATAACCAAAGCAAAACCCATCTAAAAGATGTTTCAGGAAATACTGAAAAATATTACAAAGTTTTCATGTGAAGGTATGTGTATCAATATATATGCTCTCTCTCTCTCTCTCTCTCTCTCTCTCTCTCTCTAGTTGTAATATGTGCACACACATCATTGTAGTTCTTAGGTACCAGAGTCAGTTCTGATTCACCATGACCCTATGCATATCAGAACCAAAAATTACTTGACCCTCTACCATCCTCACAATGATCCTATTTGAGCCCCTTTTAAGCCCTTTCTCAGACTCACCCATCTCTACAACTTATGGCTAGTATCGTTCCATAAATAACAACCAGAAGCAGAGAAAGGGTCTTGCATACCCACTGCTGTTCATTGTCCCAGAAAACCAGCTCCAGGTAGATTCCCCTAGATGTTCTTATTGGTCAGGAGTGGGTCCCTAACTTCAGAAGAAATTAAGTGTCTGACAGAGTGAAGTCAACTTGTCATGAGACAGGTTTCAAAGCAAGGAAGGGAGATATAGAGTTGGATGTACATTGATGGAAAAATTAAAAAGCTATTTAACAAGTTGTCCTTCTATTGCCATTCAGCAAAAACAGAACTTTCATTACTCTCCAAATATTCCTTTAATTCTGCATTTCTTTCACAGCTTCCAGTAAACAGTAAAACAAAGGAGTTCTGGAAAATTCAGCATAAAAACTCAACCTGAATCACTGATGGAAGTAATATGAACAAAGTTTGAAAGCTCTTTTGATGACACGGGCACAGAATAGATGGTTAGATGGTAACATTATTCTAAGGCCTCTCTGGGTCTCTTAGGTCTACCAACCTTCAGTGTGAACTTCCTCATATGTGTATCGAACCCACTGTGTTTACTCTGAAATTTGTGGACACTGCCAACATTGTTGTGGCAGGCAAAAGTAACAACCGAATGATTGATGCAAGAATAGCTACTCATTGCATCTTATGTTTGCTCTCGAAATTTGTTAATTTGTTGGAACTGTACAGAAGAGAGGGCAGGTACACCTGAATGCTTGCTGGGAAAGTGTCTCTGACTCCCTCTTACAAAAGAACATGCTCAAATCTATCTATCTGAATAACCCTGGTGAGATATCCAAGAAAGGATATATAATCTATATCCCTCATGAATACAGACACAAATTTTAGAGAGTGGATGAAAGTATCATATCAGAAAACAATACATCACAATTAAATAGGATTCAAACCAGGAATAAAAGGAGAATTCAGCCTTATAAACTCAATCAGCTTAATTTACCTCATTGATAAAGCAAAGGAAAAGTTACTTTCACAATTGATATAGAATAGGCATGTGATAAAAACCCAACATCCTTCCCTGATGGAAAGCTCTCAGCAACATAGGAAGAGACTGAAAACCCTCAACACAATTAAGGCAATAGACAAACACATACCCAAAGCCAACATGGAACATTCATCCTGTCAGAGAAAGGCTGAAAGCTTTCTCTTTGAGCAAGATGGGGGATGTCTTTTTTCAAACCCTAACTCAGGGTAAAACTGGAAGTCATATCTAAAGCATTAATATAAGAACTGGAAATAAAAGGCATTCAGGTTGAAAACAAAAAAACCAAAACTACCCCTTTCTGAAGATGACATGATCCTGTACTCAAAAAATTCCCAGTGACTCCACAAGAAGGTGATTGACTCACACTAAACTCTAGCTCCGAATGAAGAGCAATTTGTTCTGACATCACGGCCCTGCTCAGCCTCTCACCGTAAAGAAGGGAACACCAAAGATGTTGGTGCTTTCTCAAAATGTGATGGATGGTGCCTGGCTACCAGGTAACATAGCATCTGCGGTATAAAATCTTGTCTCCAAACAATGAAGTGTCAACCAAGTCCACCTGGAAGAAGCATACTGTTATTAGTGACCAAAGGATTGTAAATCACATAATCTGAAGTCGAAGAAGGGATTAGTATCAGAGCCTACAATGTGAGAATATGGTTTACAGAAGGCTAAGATGACAGTGGGAGCCCAAGATACATTTTGAGGAACTACATAGGAAATACATCTCCCTTTGTCCATCTTTGGGAGATGGGAATAAAGGGGTTACTAAACAGAGTGCATTGGAGAGACGAGCATCAAAGATTAAAGGGATAAACCTGACATGAACAGTTAAAATGTTTTTAAGTTAAAAGACCATTCTTTTAGAGACTCTTACAACTCTTACAACAATACATACATCAATTACTTCAAGTATTTGTGAACATATATTGCCATCATTCTTTTCTTGACATTTCTAGATATTTACTCTCTATTGGTATTAGTTCCTCTTTTTACTCACTCCCAAGTAATGACACCTTTATAAATTATAAATTATTATTATTTTCATATCTTACACTGTCTGCTGTCTCCCTTCCTCCATGGTTTCCGCAGCTCTTCACCCTGGCTATGTAAGTGTGTGGTTATATGTTGATCACTGAGATCAATTTCCCCTTCCTTTCCTCCTCAATCCATCTTTCTGCTACCTACCTACTATCCCTATGCCTATTTCTATTCCTGGATTTCATTTGTCATGGGCTCTTATATCCTATTTTTACTTGTGTACATGCTCCAATTTAACCCTCCATGAAAGGCAGCACTGGGGTCACCATAGCAGGGCGTCGGAAAGCTTCAAGGAACCAGAGGGATTGTGTGTTTGATCATTGCTTTACTCATCCCTTCTCTGTGACCCCTATGAGAAGGAAAAGAAGGAGGCAGAGAATCATTTTGTCAACACCTCTGCTCCATGCAATACTGTGTTTGCCTGAAATGTGAGCTAAAGGAAGCTCACGGAGTGCCACCACCGGCATAGTGTGCATATACAGTGCGCCTGAAACATCGAAACTGAATGCCAACTTTCCTATCTGTACAGAAAGGAAAAGGTACAGAAAGGAAAAATGCAAATGTAACATTTTAAAAAAATGCTTAGTAACTGAGGTAACTAAGAAAAGGCAATGCAGGGTGTAATGCCTAACCAATGTCCTCCTGCACAGGAACCTTACCTTGGAGATGGCCAAGTAAGTCATGGGAAATTCTACGGAGTTCACCAGTTATTATCAGGTGGGACTCCCGTATGTGTCGCAGTAGAGCTGTGTTCCCTGGGAGCTCCCATGCCTGATATGTTAGAAGTAGATTGCCAGACTCTTCTTCGTAGCTTCCACTAGGGGAACTCAAACCAATCGAGCCCATTAGCTCTTTGCACTACTTCAGGACTCCAGCAGAGGTCTGGAAGACTATATTTCTTTCCGTTCTTGTGGTTTAAATAAATGCAATTAACTTAAATGTTTTAGTGAAATAATTATTGCTGCTTTTAGTGTCATTAATTCATTGCACATAACTCATGCAGGCACGTAGAGAAGACAGATATTGGTAAATAGAAGTCTTTAAAACATGAATATGATGGATAAGGAGGTGACATGAGCTGTGTTAAGTGAAGATTGTTATCTGATTTCAGAGGTTTGGGGATCAAATCTTCCCCTACATATAGCATATGAATGCCCGGACACATGACTTTCTTATGTGCAAATCACGGATAGTATCAACAACCTCAATCACTTACTGCTGCACAAATCAAATGGCATAAAACCTACACTAGTTCTTCATAAAATGAGACTAGTACTACTAGTAGGTGATTGATGAAAGATATGCACATATAGCTTTTAAAATTCTATGTAGTGTTACAAATAAAATGTACCTGAAATTTTGGATTATTTATGTGTTTACAAAATCAATTTAAAACAATGATATCTGTCATTATTTTATCCTGTTCGCCCAGAAAGTGAAATAGAAAGGTGGATAATAAATTCTCAGGGTCTCAGAACTGACAGCTAAATAGTATACTTGAAAATCTGAAGAATAGCTTGGGGAAAATTTTAAGATTACTTTTGTGTTCTGATTTTTAAAAGTAGAATGTTATTATTTTTTTTAAAGTAGAATGTTATTTTAATGTCGATCATTTTGCAGTGGGAATATAACTATTTCTGATGAAATCCTCTTATTCTCATCAAGATTAATCCTTTAAATCACTTCTTATCTTGTGTGGTACAAAACTTAGCTTTAACGGCTATGTAACATTTCCTGGTGATTATTGTTACTTTTATGCTACTCTTTCTGTGTGAAAAGTATGATCCATTCAATTGACATGATAACTATATGATTGCTTGAATAGAATTGATACATACCTGCATTCAGGAGACATCTCTGGGATAACTATCAATTACATGTACGAGATAATTTGACCTAAGTTAGGCCCAACAGCATTATATTAAAATCTGATAAAGAGTCTTATAAATTCACATGTTACAGAGAGAAATGGGGAGGGTAACTGAATGCGCACATATGTTTGCACACACATGTAATCACAAAGAAGCATAGAGACAGTGCTAGGGAAACAAGCAAAAGAGGAGTTAGGGGTTTATTTCAACTCATAAACACCAGCATTCTTCAAAGTTTTATTTGGAAAGTGGCATAGTGCATTAGAAAATGTACACTTTAAAAATGATGTCAAGCACAAAATGTTGTAAAACAAACCAGGCTTTGAAGTCATTTCTAAATCTTTAGACTAACGGGCATTATTCACAGAGAACCCAAGGAACAGCTTGTCAGTTTTTGTTTAAGGTGAGAGATAGTTTGCAAGCTTTCTAAGTCAGAGCATTTGCCCATCTCTAGTGGCCTTAGTTTTGGGCTACCTCTACTGCAGTATCCCTTCGCTATCCCATAGGCTAATTTCATCCAGACAATCTGGATAGAGGTTTTTATCAATCAGTCTAGTCAGAGAAAGCACCATTCGATTGTTAGCTGGCAGTGCAATTTCAGAAATCGTTGGAAATTGCCTTATCTACCATTTACTGTGCTTCATTTTAAAAAGAAATGTTCTATGGAACTTTTAACAGTGGAGACATACATAAACCATGTTAAGAATGGTGGAGTTAAGTAATGATTATGCTTAATATAATAGAGGATCATGGAACATGCTACCATCCATATATTGTTTATATTAATATATTAAATTAGCACTTCTGACAAAAAAAGTTTTGACAAGCATTCTTACAGAGATATCCTTTTTTTGGATTAAACACTCTAGCAGAGAGTTTTAGCTATTCAACTTATAAATGAAGCTTCTCACTTCACTTTATGAGACATTTGTGACATACGAAGAGTTCTTTAAGCCTTGCCTAAAGATACTTAGAGTTTTATATTATGCAGGAAGGGGAGTCACCACCACTTTGTACTGACTGGATTTCTACAACTATCTCTTGCTAAAATCCCTCTTGATGGGTGTTTTCTCTCTTACAGTCCCCAGGCCTGTATGTTGAGTGTAGCATCAGAATACTTAGAACACTGGCACAGCAACATCTTTTCCAAGATTTGCTAAACATACTTTGCATCCTATCTATCCTAGGAAATGTTCAGGAATGTACCCATATGAAATGGATATGGTTGCAGGTATAAATAAAATGAGTTCTGAACCCTAGGAAAAATGATATACTGTTTCAAGTGTATGTTAAAAACAGCTACATTGAGAGATTTTTTAAAAACATATTGATCTGAAAGGGTCCTGGGGGTGCTAATGACCAAAATTGTTGGATTGCTAATTGAACTACTCGCAGTTCAGACCCACTGGATTTTCTGATGATGAAGCTACTTGGAAGACTTACAAAGCCCTGGCAACATTGTCACTGTAGTTGGAATGGATTTGTGTGCGTGTGTGTGTGTTGTGTGGTGATTCTGAAAATAGCTCACAGACAGTTGAAGAGCACGTAGGAAGGACCACAGGGGAGCGCACTCAGTGATGCAGTGGAAGACCTGGAGCCAAGAGGAAACACATGGAAGGAGATGTGGAGATTCACGAGAGCATTCAGAAGATGATAGCGACCACCACCATTTTGAAAGTCCACGCTACATTACTTGACTTTTTTTATTTTTATTTATATATTTATTTATTTTTCATTACTTGACTTTTAAGTATGTGCCTGATTTGGGTAATCACAAGAACTGGCACTATGACCAAAAAAATAAACAAAAAAGAAAGAGCCATATTTTCTTTTTTTGCAGCAAACCATTAAAGAGGTATACCTTGCACTTGGAAAACCTAGGGTGGCAATACCTGGTACCTTCCCCGTGAACCACATTCAGCAGCCAGGTGCCATTACATTGAATTGTGGCTGTAAGCATCTTTGCTTTTTCTCCATGCATGTGGGATATCCATTAGGAAGATGTGTCCTGTGGTATCAGAAAGCCTTACAGCATCTCATAAGAATGCTATGCATAACCTAACCCTGGAGTAATCATTTCTATCATAGTGAATGAAGTGGACTGCACATGTGTGCAAATTGTGTCTACTACCCATGCTAACACAGAGAAAGAATCATGCACATCATTGAAATTGTTTTTCTCTCCCTCTATATTCAGATATTGCCATTTTATGTGTTATTGGGTATGCTCTGGTAAGTAATTCGTAGGGGGTCTAGAAATGTTCAAAAATGCCCCCATATCGATTGACTGTAATTGCCTTTCCCTTTATTTCATGTCAGCTTATGGAAGTTTTCATAAAACACTCTCCTTTCATTTGTGGGAGAAACTTGAATGCATCTATTGGGGGAGGGAGGGTCCATTGACTACCCTGTGTCGGGCACAAACACACATATATTTGTGTATGATATTAATGTATAACGTTGTTGGTTTTCATTTCTGAGAGAAAGTAAAAATTCCTTAATAAAAATTGTTAGCAAAATTAGAACTGTTATCTAATTTTAAAAGCATAAAACTGAATATCTATATTGCACACATACACTATCTTTACGTGAATCCCCTATGGATTAAACACAAACAGAATGAACCAAGTAGCAACCGAGCTACTTTAAAAAATAGCTACCATAGAAAAATGCACTAAAATAACAGAAACATGTACCTGTTTAGTAGCAATTGCAGTTGGATTGTACATTCTTTGGTACTTTCAAAAAATTTTTCTCTACTAACTGTAATGACATTCAAAGTTTTATGTGCAGAATCACCAAGCCTGCAGTAACTTTAAAACATCTTTTTTTACTATTAAACTATCTTTCATCCTCTTTTATTGTTTGCTCTTTAGAATTAGCCATAAAATTAGCCATCATACTTCTCACTTCTTTGGGGATGATTGACAGCTGGAACTATATATTACTTATCAGTGTGAGATTTCACTGAAAACCTATTCTGTCAACTCTGATTGTATGAGTATTATCTCCTTACAAATCTTTTTTCTTCATTTTTAATTCCTTCTCTGAATGGTAAGGCTTGGCATAATTCTCTATAAAATAGCTTGGGGAAAACATTGGGAAATAATTCTCACCAATGATGGAGTCATATGCTTATAAGCTTGAAGTTTTCCAGTTTCATTTTGGTAGGAACACACAGACCTACTGTTTAGAAGTTTCCCCGAATTTGTTGTCTGCAAAGTGGAAAACCACTTCACTTTCTAATTTCCCAGTAACTGAGTAAGGCAGGGATTTTTTGCTTCCATTCTAACACAATAACATGAACACTGGGTAGAATTCCTTCTGCCCTCTTAACCAGACATGTTAAATCCAATAGATAACCTAGGGTGATTTTTAGGAGTAGAAATGCCTTTCATTTGCTGAAGGACATCCATGCCAGCGAGCTTTTGTGCTTTTTTGCCAGAAGTCCTGCGAGAGCTATTTTTTTCATTAAGGTTGTGTGAAAGCTTTCTCCGTAAATTTGCTAGATCCTGCAAGGCAGTCACACGGGTAGGCTACATTAGGCTCTGCTTGCCATGTGTCAACTGTAGCTGTGCCTCTCTCCTTCCAATTTGCTCCACTAATCTTCTGAGGACACAGAAACCAAAGATCCATGCTGGCGTGAATCTTGGGGGATCATTTCTGGTTAGCACTAATAAGATGGAGGATACAATGCATTACTATTATTATTACATTTATGGCATCTTTTTCCTTTTGTTTATATATTTATTTTGGGTCAGCTTCAGATGGTCTACAGTTCATCGATGATGGAATGGTCTGATGCCATATTTTAGTGAAGAGACTTAGCAACTGAAATATCTACAACTTACTTATCTAGTTCTTGGAAAATAAACTCAAGTGCATGTACTTCAGAAGTTTCCCCAAAATCAAGAATTGTATAAGCACAACAAGATTTTCTAAGCACATATCCTATACAGTTTTCTCTCCCAGATAAAAGTTCATCTGAATCAAATGTCTTCCTGGGCTGCAATGCTCTATGACATGACCTTGTCCACCATGTTTGTCCTTCATCGGATTACCCTGTATGGAGAATCACAGCAATCTTAAACTGATTTTACCTGTACTTTTAGCCAATAAAGTGCTTCATTTATGCAAAAGGATTTTTTTTTCACCTGGCAGGTATTAATTTTACAGACATCTCATCTTCTCTTCCATATCTACTGAACCTCACAAATCCATGTATACTCCCTTGAACCAAATGGAGACTCGGTTTTGTCTTTGTTTCTTTGCTTAATGAAAAGTAAACGTACATGCACATTTGCCTGTGGATTATGTTTGACTAGTCCTCAGTGCTGTTTAGTATGGTTAAGGATTCTATGGCTTCAAATAAAATCAAGAGATGTAATGGGATCCCTAGCTTTCATTAAAACTCTCAGGTGAATTTTTGTCACCTAGTGATCAGGCAGTTGGCAATCACCAGTCTCTCTGAAAGAGGAAGAAGAGACTTTCAACAGCTGTCAACGTTTACAGCCTCAGAAACTTACAGGGCCAGTTCTACCCTGTTGTGGAGGATCTGTATGATTCAGAATGACTTCAATGCTCTTGAGCAGGGCCACTAACATTAAGGAGTTCAGCTGGGCCAGCGGGCTGCAGAGCCACAGTTGCGAACCACCAGCTGTTGCACAGGAGAAAGCGGCCCTTTCAGCTCTTGAAATGTTGACTGCCTCCCCCATGCCGGGGCAGAGGGAAACTCTAACCTACGGGGTGATGGTGGATTGAAATCAACTTGATGGCAGTGAACTGTGCTGTTTCTTTCTTTCTTTCTTTCTTTTTTTCTTTTTTGAGAACTAAACTGAATAAAGCATGTGTGTATGTGTGTTCGGTTATTCAGTCAACAAATGAGCACTCCATGTAATCCAATAGAGAATGAATTCAGCTTGGGTAGAACACAATTAAGTCTCCCAAATGTGAAATGTCACCGAGATATTGGTCTCATTGGTGCAATGGCGACACATTGGACTCAGTGTGCAAAGCTTGAGAGACTTCTCAATCAATTCTTCTTTTTGGGTGCTACCCTTCTGTGTTGGTCCAGGTAGACTAGAGAAACAAATTCATAAACACGCATATGGATATAAGGGAATGGTTTATATACAAAATGAATGAAACATTGAGAAAGCATCCCAACCCAGTCTAGTCCAAAGTCATAAGTCTAATATTAGCCCATATGTCTGATACCAATCTATAGAGTCATCTTCTGACTCACAAAACAAGTGCAATGACACCAGGACAATCTAGAAGCATCTCAGCACTGCTAAGGGTCTCTCTGTGGCTTCCCATTTCCATGGGTCAGGGTTCAGCAGCAGCATCCCTTGGTAGCAGAAACATGTTAGCACCGGCAGGGGTATCTCTGTGGCTTCCCTAGCTCCAGAGGTCTGGCTCTATCAGGTAAGCCTATGTGGCTTCTCTTCTGACTCCTCTGACTCCTCTGGCTCCTACAGGTTCCAGGACTCAGAATCCATCAGCATGCTATCATCTTGTCTTGCCGGTAGACTGACTTTCAGAGAGTGACTCAAGTCTCGCTTCTCCCATTGGGAAATACCACAAGACTTCTCAGAATTCTCAGGCAAAAGCCATGCTCACACAGAGGTCTCATTGACTATCTCCAGATTGACAGACTAGACTCCACCCTACACTACCAGTCATGAAATTGACACTCATGTACATGACACCCACACCTTCTAAATAGGAAAATACCAAAAGGACTAAGGCTTCTCGTGAGAAGCAGGCCTAGCTTTGAATTATTCGTGTAATAATTCGTGTATTCGCTTAAATGTTTATATGCTAAATTTTGAGTATGTACAGCCATGAAACGATAAAATTTTTGCCACATTATCTCTTGTTCAGTTAATTGTAATATCTCTCTTGACTTAGTGATGATATTGTTTGCATGATGGAAGGTAATTCTTTTTTGTTTTTTACCCTAACCATAACCCTAACCCTAGGAAGGTAATTCTTAATATATTTAGCACATTTTTTTAATGATTTCCCCAGCACTCCAGCTCCCCTAAAGTATTCCTATTGATAGGATAGTGCTTCATCAAGTTTATGGGAAAATGGGAAGAAAAGATAGTAGAATTTTTCCATGAACACTTTGAGGCCCCCTCATACAGTTTCTATGTTCCACTCCTTCCTTCCTGCTGCACCTGGTGTGTATGAAGCTCTATTCCACTCTGCTTATCTCCAGTCACTAAAGAGACCAATGATTTCCTGAGGGTTTGCAGATATACTGTTGATTATTCTGTCCTTAGCATCACATAACTATTCAACCTATATTTGCTTACAAATGGGATGAAAATTAACAATGAATGGACGGGTGGATGTTTAGCAAGTAGCATTAGGAGAAAACAAGATGCTGGGGTAGTGACACTGCAAGCTGTCAGGACAGATAAATGACTTAGCTGGTCATGCTATAAATAGCCACCAGGTGCCACTCAGAGGCGGTGGAAGCCTCATTCTGCATGACAGTCATTGATCTGCTACACCACTAAGATGCAACCTTTTGTGACACCACTTGAGGAGAAAAGGTTATGTTTCACATTTTAGCTTTGACTAATAAGGTCATGATCAAATTAAATGAATTTCTCTGGTGAATACATGAAATATATACAAATTAATACAACAAATTAGATACATTTTTCCAAAGAAAAGGTGAGCAAACCAGAACTAAGTGTGATCCTGGTACTTAGTCCTACTGAATGTTTTATTAATGAAGTGAAAATCCTGCCTCATTAAAAATATCCTAAGTGTTCTCAGCACATATGTGGTGAGGACCCTCAGCTGCAAATAGAGACAAGACTACCGCAGAATAAATAAAAATACATGCCTACAAAGCACATGCATAAAAAGTTACTCTAGTATTTTCCAGGGGGAAGGAAAATTGACACAGTAAAAATCACATAAAGAATGTGTCTATATACCATTGTAGACTTGAAGTCCATCTCATATTTGGTGCGCCCTTAATTGTGGAAGGAAACTTTTATTAAACTTTTTAGTATATTTGCCTGGTAAATCTATTACAGCAGATATTGAGAAATAGCTGGGGTCTATGAATCAAGGCAACCAAATGCATTCAAACTTAAAATTTCCACCAACTGTTCTTACTTTTCCTCTTCTGAGAATAAAGAAAACTTGACAATGACTAGTGTGTTAGTTTACTCAGCACTTAGCTATATATGATTTGACATATTTGAACAAATATCCGTATCATCAAATGGTTTAATTTAAAACACTAAGTTAACCTATCCACTCATAATTTTGGCTACAAACAAATAAAAAAATTCACTCCCCTGAGTCAATTCCATGACTCTATAAGAGACTGTAGAATAGCCTCTTGGTTGAAAACATACTTTTAGTCTTCTCGAATGTAAACAACCAACACTACCCATACTTGCATTTGCAAAGGAATTGAGAAATAATGTTTCTGACTGCCAAAATCTATACTTAAGTATATATGCCATCACCAACCTATATACTCATTAATTCAACATAATTTCATTAATTCTGCCCTGAAAAGGCCTTGTTTAAGAAGCTGACACAATTGCTGATTTGTTATCATAATAAAATAATATGAAGACATGACTGGCATCACATGACTTAATAAGAATGGCAATTGGTTCATACCACAGTTTGTGTTAAATTGTATTTTTAGGATGTCTGAGGTACAACATAATTTTATGTTAATTTATAAGAGAGGAAATAAACTCTTGGAAGTGGAAAAAAATAGAATGTACATCTATTATTGAGAACTGAGAAGTGTGACACATTACAAGAAAAATATAACATGACTATCTAAAGAACAAGAAAACATTAGGAAAGCTACTATTCAAGTAATTGATTACAAGCCTTGCATGCTTCTGCAAGGATAGCTGTTCGGGAACAGCATGGTCTCGGTTATCAGGTCATAAAAGCACATAACTGGTAATAAGTGAAAGGTACCAAGGAAGGGCATAGATACATCATGTAACAAAATACTGGGGATACACAATACTCATCTGGACAGGAAGTCACCAGACCTGACAATCAAATGAAGTGTAACTTCCCTGGCTTTTGTTCCTAATATGGTCAATGAGCCAATCAGTGACTTCAATATTCACGCATCTCAGAAGACAAGTAGATTGCTTGCCTACTGTGCTTCAGAATCATCTGGCACTAGGGATTGCTGGTGATTGTGAGAATGTAGAACCAGTTAGCTATCTATGGACCTCCATTACTGACCTCATATCTCTCTCCACCTACCCTGAATCATAACTCTAGTTATGAGAAGACATTAAGAACTATGCATATGAATTTTTTTAAGTTAAAAGCTGGATCTAAAGCACCATGGTAAGGTATTCTATAAGAAATCAGCCTTTTTCCTCTCACAAAATCAAAGGATAAACATAGCGGGCATAGTTCAGATGTAGAGAGATGCATAGTGCTTAGGCTGCAATGGGCAGGATCACTGGTGAGGATGGGTCTGGTGTGCAGAGGCCACTAGGGGCAGGAAGAGACTGCGTGGCACTGAAGAGCAGGAGCAAGATGAGCACCGGAGGTCCTGGGAGGTGCCAGATTCTGCTTGACTGCTAACTGAGAAGCTGTTGGCTAGGAGCTGTTGGAGTGGTCACAGAGGGTGGGACCTCAGGATCTGATTCTGAAAAAATCAGTCGCTGAGATCCTTATGGTGCTGAGTTCTACCCTGACCCCATTAAGGATCAGCAGGAGTTCAAGTCTGCTGAAGGACAATTGGTAGATAGAAGAACCTTCTAATGCCCAGCCTGAATCTCCCTTTGTTCTTAATTAGAACATTTGACTGCAGAGAGTCTTTCCTGGAGCCTGTTGTGGGCATTTCAATGTGGAGGCTCAACAGTCACTGCTACTGTTGTTGGATGGGGAAATGTCATTGAGACATTTAAGAAAATATTCACATTTTACACTACAGCACTGGGAATGGATAAGGGAAAGTGACAAAGTGCCTAGGACATGCTAAAAATATTTCAGTGAAAGGACTAGAGAGGGAAAACATAAGTATGTAGTTATACATTTTTTTAGTTGTTAGACTTCAAATGAGGATAGATGAAAATTGAGATTTCACAATTCTATATAAAAGGAAAGAAACAAACAAAAAAACACTTCTGTCAAATGAATGGAAATTTTTGTATATGTCTAAAGTTTATTTTCCCCTGGGACTCTGCACTATTCAATGACATGTATTTTTCATGTTGGTGGTCGACAGGTGGTGGTGAGTTTAGATGCCATCAAGTTGGTTCGGACACTTAGCCACGCTGGGTAAAGCAGGAGCAAACAGGGGTTGTCTTGCACCATGCTCCTCTTTGCTCTTATATTTGAGCCCATTGTTGCTGCCACTGTATCAATCCTTTTCATCAGAGCCTTTTGTTTCTTCTCTGCCCCTCCACCTTAGCAAGCATGACAACTTTCTCCAGGGGCTGATATTAGAAATAATTACGCTTGCCCACTCTAGAATAAATCATCTTTTTTTTTTGTTTGTTTGTTTTGTTTTTTTTTGGGGGGGGGGGGCATCACTGCTCTCTGGTGGTGGGAGTAGGAGGCCCAGCCCCACTGCTGGAATTGAACCTCCGTCCCAGTGGGCCGCAGTCCCGCGCACAGCCACTACGCCACCGGGGCTCAGCCCAATAAATCATCTTATAGAGAGTATTAAATACTGCCAAATACTTTGCAGTGTCATTTTAATCAATGGGGTCCACTTCAAGTCCATGGAGGGACTAAGGAGTGACCCTTGTCAAGTCATGATCCAGTCCTTACTCTACTTACTTCCAAGAGGATTTAGATCAATAGTCATTCAATTACAGTTTGCTTATCACGAAAAATTCTAAGTCCATTGGTGGCCATTCTAAAATATTTCTTTCCAAATAGTTATAAAAAGGTTATAAAAAGGTAAAGATGGGCTTAGTCCGTGTGGCATAGTGGTTGTATGCCTAACTGCGACCCACTGGGTTGGTAGTT
Organism: Nesogale talazaci; assembly: GCA_004026705.1. Lineage (NCBI taxonomy): Eukaryota > Metazoa > Chordata > Mammalia > Afrosoricida > Tenrecidae > Nesogale > Nesogale talazaci. The sequence continues at coordinate 220,232 of PVJH01000472.1, forward strand.
CAAATCCAACAGCAACTCTCCTGGAGCAGAGTCAGTGTTGCACCCCCAAAACAAACAAAAGACCAGCAGCAACAAAAAAGGTAAAGGTGTTTAATTTGCCACAGACCAGAGATGGCACTAAGGAGCCCTGCAAGGTCAGTGGTTCAAAACTACCCACCAATACTAAGGAGAAAATTAAGGTCTTCAACCCCCATTAGTATGGATAGCCTTTAAAACTCACAGGGGGAATTAGACCCTATCTCTAGGATCGCTATGAATCTGAATTGATTGTGGCCATGAGAGATGCCACTGACAAATCCTCTACTGGCCACAAGTAAACCTCTAAACACCAAACCATGCCTGCAACCTACACAAGGTGTCTATAAAATTCACCACACACTTATTCTTGACCAGAATTCAGGAAACTGTCTTCAGTTCATATCATATTGACACTTACTCAATGAGTATTCTTGGGCAAATTACTTTTATTTCTCTCTCTCTCTCTCTCTCTCTCTACTTGCTTTTCCATAAGACGTGAGTAGTAAGGATGTCTGTCAATGTTCAAGTAGAACATGGACTACTGCACAGGCCTCAGGGTCACAGCCTCTCACAATACTTACCCAATGTGGATGCAGAGCAAATACATGGAGAAATTAGACTCTACAAAGAACTCGGTATCAGAATTGAAGGAAGGTTTATTAGTGACCTGTATTAGGCAGACAACACAACCTTACATTTTGAAATCCAATCGGGCTTAAGGATGACAGCCTTCCATATGGATTACACTCAATGTAAAGAAGACTGATATCCTCACAATTGGACCACCATCATGATAAACAGAAAAGATTGAAGCTGCTAATGAATTCATGTCGCTTTGGGTATACAATCAATGCTCATGAATGCAATAGTCAATAAATCAAAGGATACATTGCATTGTGTAAAACTGCTGCACATGACTTCTTTATAGAGTTGGAGAGCAAGGGTTTGGTGTAGAAGACTAAGATGTACATTATCCAAACCATGGTATTTCCCACTGTCTCCTATGCATGTGAATGCTGGGCATTGAATAAGAAAGCGTGAAGGAGAATCAATTCATCAAAATGATGAGGCAGGTGAAGACTATTACAAGAAGCACAAACTGGCAAAAGAGCAAACATATCACTGTTGGGAGAGAGACCCAGGCAGAATATGTCCTGAAAGGGTGAATGAAGAGAATTTGTCTCAGGAAATTTAGGCATGCTTTTAGGAGAGATAGACCTGTTTCAGACAAGGACCATATGCTTAATAAAGTAAAAAGGTTGCGAAAATAAGGAAGATTCTTGACAAGTGGAAATGACAAACTGGCTGCCACAATGGGCACAAAGATTACAAGAGCTGTGAGGAAGACACCGAAGCAGGCAGCGTTTCCTTCTGTTTCCGGAAGCACACGGGGTGGCTGAGTGGGGACCTCCCAAAAGCCACCTAACTCTGGCAGCAACTCACATTGAAATGAGGGGTCTACTATGTTTAACGTGCTTGTGTTTGTACCTGCTTGACCCAAAACAAACACCTGCACAAGTTCTACACTTATCACTATTGCTCTAAAACAGCGGTTCTCAACCTTCCTAATGGCGGGAGTCTTTAATGCCATCCCTCATGTAGTGGTGACTCCCGCCCATCCAACCATAGTATTATTTTATTTTCGTTGCTACATTATAACTGCAATTTTGCTACTTTTATGAATCAGGCAGTGTCTATGAAAGTGTTGTTTGACCCCCAGAGGGGTCGTGACCCTCAGTTTGCGAACCGCTGCTCTAAAGGGTCCTGTTGACATAGACATTGTGAGTGACTAACAGAAAGATTGGTGTTTCAGCCTTTCTCCTGCTGCTCAGGAACAAGTCCCTGGCATTTTGTTGTCCTAATGATAAAAAATAAATTAAAATACGTTGCCATTGATTCAATTCCTTAAAAATTATAGCCTGGTCAGCTCTATGTGACCCAAGAGAATAGTATTTGCCGCCCCCCACCCCCCCAAAGAAGGTGGAGAATGTATCACCATACATTCTCCTCATCCATTAACAAAGACACATCTATCCCTGATATTGCATGCATTAACTACATGACCATCCTTTGCGCCACACTTCACAAACTGTGGACTCGATGAACAGCCACAGAGTTCTCCGTGTGCCACTTGAGTTCTCCAGGTGCCACTTGAGCACCTGGGCACACTCTTTCCTCACCCAGAGCTTCTCTGCTTATGTATCAGCCCTCTGAGCTCTATGAACTCAATCATGCAATATTTTTTTTTAAAAAAGGAATTAAAGTCTTCTGTCTTGGTTATCTGTGGTGAACACCTGTCTTGCTATGACCTATACATGTTTGCAGAAGTTAAAAATTTGGAAACAATACAGGGCATAATGTCAATAATTCCTCTGTGAGGTACAATTACACACTTGTATCAACAATTAGTTACTTGTCCCTATTTAATAGTGAGCATGGTCTCATATCACAATCAATTAAGTTCTTAATAGTGCAATTAGTGACAAGAGCCCAATGGAAGCAGAACAAAAAGGCATTCAATTCCCAAGGCAGTGTGTGATATTTTTTTAATCTGTGATTTTCTTTTAAGACTCCATATCCATCGCATTACTGGGAGTGATTAGTTATCTGTTTTCATCAGGCAAACAGCTTTGTGCATTATCTTTGCTCCTTGTTCTTTGTAAAGCAAAAGCCTATCTTTTGCTTCAACAATTATGATGCATTTATTTTTTTTAAGTTTGCTTATTTTCAATAAAGATATTCAGGCCTTATAAATAAATGATTGGTGCTGGTGCATATAAAGCATCTCTATTTAATAAATGGTACAGCTTTGCATTCTGTCAAACCCACTCACTTTTCTGAGTTTGATATCATTTCAATTGAATTTCTCATTTGCCAAGGAGGCAAATAGTCGATATAAATTTGCAAACGTGCAACTGTCTCTCGTCTCTTTGTACTCATGCTGTCATGTTTATATCACAGAAATATATCTGTGTTTCTACTGCCACAGATGAGCAATAGTAAACCTGGGACCACAAGAAGTTAGCAGACATTTGTCAGTATTCCAATAGTATTGTGCCCCTGGGTGGTGCCAAAGGTTAATGGATTTCCTACTAATATAAAAATTGAGGTTCAAGTTCACCTAGAGGTGGCCCTGCATAAAGGTCTGCTGATCTGCTCCCCTCAGAGCAGGCAAAGCATCCCTTGGGGAGGAGGGGAGTTCTTTCAGGACAAGTATTCATTGGAATCAGCTTCAAGGCAAGTGGTTTTCAGAGGGCTAGTAACAGCTCTCTAGACTTGTAAATGGAGGAATTCTAACACGGAACAACCTCTTTCCCATTGGTGGTTGATAATGAGACTGCACAAACAAAATGAAGAGTACTTTCTGATTTGCTCTTTTTGACTCTCTGCTATCCCCAAGTGACTAAATTTTCACTTAGCTCCACCCCAACCTCCCCCTACCAGGTTGAAAGAAAAGGAGAAATGCTATTCTTAGGGATGACTGGTTACAGATTTATATTCTTAATTGTCTGTAGAGGGAACTTAAACTTGTTGGAATGGCTCCCCTGTAGAGGTTTCTCTATCTCATTTCTCATTCTCAAGGTTGTTCATTAGTCGTTGAACTGATGCTAACTCATGGTGATTTTCTCGGTTTTGGAAAGAACTGCTCCACAGGATTTTCAAAGCTTTGACTTTTCAGAAGCAGCTCACTAGATGCCGTTTCAGGCAGATTCAAGCCACTAACCTTCAGGACTCGTAATCTCATGCTCAAACAGTTTGTACCAACCGGAGACTATCTCCAGAATATCAAACCAACAAAGAAGAGTATGTGATGCCATGCTGGTATCTGATGTCTCAGGGAGAGGAGCTGTGGTAAGGTAGCGCTTACTTGGGGGCTGCTACCGCAAGGTCGGCATGTCAAAAATCACCAGCCACTCCACCCACAGGAGAAAGACGAGGATCATCCACTCTAGTAAGTCTTCAAATCCCTCAGGGATAATTCTGCACTGGCCTCGACAGTCACTATGAGTAGGCATTGACTGGATGGCTGTGGAAGTTGTGGTTTGTGCCATCCAATGGTGTTGGGGAGAGAGACACAGGTGAGGTGGAGGTGAAAAACCGACTGGGTAACAGAACAAAAAATAACTTTCATCTTGCATTGGCTATGTTAGTTCTTATCAGTGACCCTTGCATTTGGGTCTCAAGCATATTGGAAGCTACTCCAAAAGTTACTTTCTATCAATACAGCCCAAATTCATGACAGGAGCAATTTGTAAATGTAAACACTTAGAAGATGACTTTCACATGTCACATGGCTGTAATGCACTTAACGGACAACAGAGTGAATATCCAAACATCTCTTTAAGTCGGGCACAATTCATAACAATGCACACTTCGAGATGAAGCTAGTACTGTTGTCGTTCTATGTCAGCATCACTAGCAGGCCATTGCAAGCTGCTTAGCACATGGGGCTGGGTAGTGACCTGGAGCTGAAATTCCCAATTTCACTTCAACTTACTTTGTACAAGAATGCCGGTGAGAATATGGTATTCATGTGAGTACAGGAGGGGATTTCTCTCTCCTCATTTTGTTGCATACGATTGACAACATATTAAATGTGTGACATTAAAAAGAGAGTAATTATACCGTTACAATAATTGTTCTCTGTGCAATTTCTCTTTTGTGTCTCAGGAATTAATTTTTATTCCCTTTTAAAAAGATAGAACATAGGAAAACTAATTCCTCAAAGGGTAAGTTTTAGCAAGGTGCCCAACTCTTAAAAAATACTTAAAATAGGGCTGAGCCCCAGTGGCGTAGTGGTTGTGCATGGGACTGTGGCCCACTGGAATGGAGGTTCAATTCCGGCTCACAGGAGCAAAGGCTGGACCTCCTACTCACACCACCAGAAGGCAGTGATGCCTAAAAAGAACTAAAAAGAAATACTTAAAACATTTTGTTACTGTTGAGTTTTCATAATATTTTAGATAAAACTAACAAGTGGCAATGTTTTAACTTTATTCCCATTGCAATGTCAATAAGCTTTATTGTTTAGAAAGAGTTAATCTACTTCCAAAGAATACAACATTGCATATCTATTGTCTAGATTTTCCTACCAAGTTTCTACTTGTACTTTCTAATTTATTTCTATAATCAACATTTTACTGATAACAAAATTAATACTTAAATATTGCCACATTCAGTACTTATGAGAACCACTCTTACTTGACAGGGCAATTACTTGCTCTTTATTCTTCCCTCCATACAGCATATTATTTGTTTGGCTGGGATTAAAAATAACAAAAAGTTCCTGACATCACTCCTATTTCAAATGTAATAATTCAAATTTCCAAGCCCTTTTTTAAGTGGAACTATATGTCTAGTAGCTGAGTTAATTGATTAGCTGAAGAGTTCCCTGGGAATAGAATCACCATGAGCTTGCAAATTCATTGAAAACTGTAAGAAATCTCACCCACACCACAGTAGGCAGACAGTTCACTATGAGGGACAAACTTAAGACTGGTAAAACATCAAGATCTTTCCTAATTTCCAGCTTAAAACAGACATGATGAAGAGCACTTCATGCCGTGATATCTGAAATGAATACTTACATCGCTTGTCAAGTTTGTTCTATGATTTCTTTCAAGAGAGGCACAGGAACCTCAAGGTTCAACCTATCACTTCTCCATCAAGAATAGCAGTGTTAGACTAAAGTATTTCATCACTTTTTAAACATTTTGCTGATGTCAAATATTCCCTTGTTTCATAAAGAATTTCATTAAATAGCATAGGGGAAAGAACAGAGTGATTTTAGAAAACTTCCTATTTATTATGAGCTTTATTATTATTCTCCAATTCCATTTTCCCTAGTAACTATCTTCCAATGATTTATCTCTTGTCAAAATGGTTCTACTACAATTTTAGGTTTTTACATTTAAGGAAGAAAAAGGCACTTTCTAATTATCACCAATAATATCCATGTTAGTAAATTCTAAATGGTCAAAATATACTGTTAATTATGCCAGAAATGTTAATCAGTATAATATAGCTGCTAATGAACTAAGAATTGAGCTGCTAACTGCAAGGTCAGCAGTTCAACCCCACGAGCAATTTTGAGGTTGAAAGATGAGACTGTCTGCCCTCATAGAGATGCTCCCCCCTAAAACCCTGCAGTAGGATCAGAATGATGCAATAGTCACTTGGGACTGAATCTTGTACTAATAACATATTTTTCTAGTTATAAATAAATAAATTTGCTAATAATGGTAGTGACTTAAAAAAAATAATTAAAAACGGCAAAGGCAACCAAAACAATATCCCCTCCAAGAGCCCATTGTTAACCTATTTTTGTGGACCTTTTAAATTAGGTATGTGAGCTTTATTTATACACGGCATTATAGTCTCTGAGAAATATTAGGGCACCGGATATGAAATCAATTCTTCTGTTAAAGCACTATCACCTAGCAGGAAACTCGATGGAAATATTAAGGTGATGTCTTGTAAGCACTGGACTGCTGACTGCTACCCTTCCGTTTAACCCTGCCTGCGGTTCCACAGGAGAAAGGGGGACCATTTGGTCAAGATTTACATCTTCAGAATTACTGCCCTAGCACTGATCATACTCAGAATGGACTGGATGGTAGTGGGTTTGGTTTGGGGACACCTATAGTATTCTTCAGGCTTGATGCTAGTGCATCAGGCATCCAGACTGGGATAGAGGACTTCATTCATACATGTGTGAGAAACAGCTGCTGCTTAGGAAATGGACTGACAGTCAATTTGATGTTGTCTTGGTGTCTTCCAAAATGGCAGCTACCACTCACAGGGCCTGCTGAGCAGTAGAGAAAAGCTCAAGAGTCAATGCAACAAGCTCACCTTTAAATTTAAAAGCTGAGAAACAGAGTGATTTTTTTTCTAAGCACAACTTTGCTGTTTTACTAGAATTCTCTTGAATGTCAAATGTTTCTTCAGAGGAGATCTTGCTGTAAATGTCCTTTTCTAACATATCTACTAGACAATATGAAATAACAAATATGTGACTTACATATTTCTATTGGAAAATGCTACTCTCCATAATGGGCTATTTGTGAAATATTGCAGTGTATTTTTAATGCTCAAATAATATATCTTTGAAGTGCAATTTACTATAATTTTTAGAGTACACAGTAATCTATTATTCTGTAACACTCATAAGTAGACACAACATGAAAAGCTCCTGAATATCTTACCTGCCAAAAATATTAACAGTCCCTCCTTTATTATCAAAGAGTGTGAAAAATGTGAAAGTACAAATGATTAAACATTATGACTGGAACACTAAATGAAGAATTCTGTGTTTTGTAAAACAGAAGTAAATGTTTAAGACAATTTGTTGAAATATTGTTAAGATGGAAATCTCAGTTTACTAATTCTTTAAAAACCAGCCAAACACATGCAAAAACTTTTATAATTTTGAATCATATTGAATACTAGCATTTACTTTTCCTCATAAGCAAGTCTTAATCTTTTATATCACCTAATTATGTAAAACATTTTAAAAAGTTTGGTTAACATACAATTCATGTAACATAAAATCAATGGACAAGATGTATTTTTAAAAGTTGTGTAATGACAGGGGAGAGTTGTACAATGATCACTGTGATTGATTTTAGTGCTGTATTATATCATTTTTAACCCATGGAATAACTAACTCCCTTGCCAAAAGTTTTCAGAATAAATACGCTCATATAGAAAAAGATGTATGAAGATGCTGCTTTTCAAGTTGATAAGCTGAGGAAATATTTAAGCTGTCCATAATTTCATCTTACTTGGATCCACAATCAGTGTTCCTGGAAGCAGCAGTCAAGAGCCTGAATTCCATACCACAGTGGGGAAATGTGCTCCACGAAATCTCTTCAAAGGAGCAAGGTGCAAAGAAATCATTTTAAGGACTCAGGAGCCCCCCACCCACACCATACCAGTCAGATCACTTTATATGCGCGTGAAAGTAGGCCACGAGTGAGGAAGTCTGGAGAAAAATGGATGCATTGAATTATGGTGTTGTAAAAGAAGTTCAAGTAACTTACTTGCCAGAAAAAAAAAAAGCAGATCTGTGGCAGATCTGTGTAGGAAGTTCACACTGAATGTTCCATAGAAGTAAGAATGGAGCAAGGGGTGCAGTGTAGCAGTGATGAAACACACAACTTTCCTCTAGTTCTTCAATGCTTCCTCCTTCCCACTGTCATGATCCCAGTTCTACCTTACAAATCCGGCTAGATCATATACAGTGACATAGATAGGAACTGGAAACATAGAGAATGGAAGACAGATATTCCCTTCAGGATCAGTGATGTGAGTGGCAATACCAGGAGGGTGGAGAGTGGATGGGGTAGAAATGGGGAACCGAATATAAAGATCTACATATAACCTCCTCCCTGGTATGCTCAATGGGAATGTGGGTGAAAGGAGACATCGAACAGTGTAAGACATGACAAAGTAATAATGATTTATAAATTATCAAGTGTTTATGGGAGTGTTGCAGGGAGGGAGGTGGGAAATGAGGAGCCAATGCCAAGGGCTTAGATAGAAAGCAAATATTATGAGAATGATGAGGGCAATAGAAGTACAAATGTGCTTGACATACAATCGACTTGTATGCAGAGCATGATAAGAGTTGTATGAGCCCTCGATAAAAGGATTAATAATAATAATATAAACCTTTAAAAAAAGAGTGGGAAATAAAGGTAGGAAGGGGGGTAGTACTAGAACTGAGTAAGATTGCACAATTCATTTTAAAAGCAATTTAACCATGGGGGGTTGCTCTAAAATTGATATTTCAATGATTTAAGATCGTTCTTGATATGATTGAAGTATTGAATTATTTGATATGTAAATTATGTGCCAATTATAAAACTGTTAAAAGAAAAGTCAGAATGGTGACCCTTTGCCATGTCCTTTCCTCTGCCTATTAGGAGAGACAGACGAGTCCCTGGAGAAGGAGCACATATCAGGAAAATAGAAGGTCATGGACAAGGAGGATGATCCTCAAGGAAATTGACAAATGGTTAGGCTTAAGCATAGCAATTACAAGGCACCCAGGGCACACTCTCAGGGAGAAGTTCTTTGTGGTCTATGAGCTGGAAGCGACAAAGAGGCATCTCACAGCAATAAGATCAGTGTGCTTGGGATAGGGGTGGGGTGGGGTAAATACTTATTCCAGAACTCCTGGGAGCTGTTGATTCCTGAGGTCTTTAGTGGAGCCTGGAGTCAAGTTACGAGATGGGCTACATTGTGCGAGAGCAGTTCATAACCTCTAGCCATCCTGTGAGAAGATGAGACTGCTCTCTCATGCAGAGTTACAATCTTGGACATCCACAGGGACACTCTAGCCCGTTAAATAGTGTGTTTGTGGGTCAGAATCAATTTATTGGCAGTGAATTTGAGTTTCTATTAGCGTTTTGGAATAGGAATTTAACCACCCATGTCTCATGCAAACCTATCTGATGTCTTAGAAAAATAATTTTAAAAAAACACTAGTTTGGTTGCAAACATTTGGAAGCACTTTGCTATGCTGTTGGTTGCTGTCCTGTCCATTCCGATTCCTGGTAAGCCTTCATATGTCAAAGAACAACTGGTCCATAGTCTTCTATTTTGGGGATTTTTCGGGAACAGCTACTCCTAAGGTACTTCTGGGAGGCTATAAATAGTCCATCTTTCTCTTCCTAGTCCTGTGAACAAACCTTTATGCTACTTCTCCATTGCTGACCCCTCAGGTCGGGGTAAAACTGCACTTTTATGCTTCAGAGAATGAGAAGAGGAGGCCAGGGGCAACAGTGGGTTACAAGTTGGGCTGCTAACTGGAGGTGAACAGTTCAAACTCACCAGTGAAAGATGAGACTTTCTGGTCCCCCAAAGATACGTAGTCACTGAAACCTGCAGAGTCCACAGGTCTCAGTGAACCATAATGGAGTCAGTGGGAGTGAGTTTGACATTATTTACTGATACATATTTATTACTGGGGCATTTCTACCCTGTGCTTTAAGGCTACTCTAAGAGAGAGACTTCTATTAACATAGAAGGTATGACCTAGTCAACATAAGCAAATATAACCTCTACTTCTCAATAGAATCATATACACTTTGGAAGGGTGAGAATTTAAAAATAGCTTCAAATGACTTCAATCTATACTGCTATGTTCCTTAATCTAGAATACTTACTCTCCTCATTCAAAGCCACTTATTTATTTTGTAACTCTCACATGAAGAGTAACTCCACATACTTCATGCACACCTCTCGAGGGCATCTGCTCTTCTTTGTCTTATAATACTCACCTAATGCCATCAAGCCTAATTGACTCGCAGCCATCCTGCATAAGGTTTCTAAGGTTGTGGATATTTACAAAAGCAAATAACCTCATCTCTTCGTCTTTGAGTGGCTGGTGGATTTGAATGTGCACTTTTTGTTAGCAGTGCAACACTTACCGGAGAGTGCCATAAATGTTACTCCAGGTTTCTTATCTCTCCTGCTAGAGATGATGTGTTCCTTAAGAGTAGAAGTCCCACCTGGTTTGTGGTCTGCCCTGTTCTTGAGGAATGGAGAGTCACAATAAGCTCTCCTAAAGGAGGCCAATCCCACCCACAGTTGTTTTCTGGGTGACTCCCTCCACTCTCCCAGTCATGTGCTTTATTCTGGCTCACTGTGACAGGGCAAGGGAGCACTCCCCCTGTTCTGAGACTATCAATCTTTAGGAAACTAGAGAGTATCTTGTTTTTCCTACAGAACAGGTACTGCCAAACTAACAAGCAAACAACACATATCCCACTAAGTTAGGGATTCAATTTTCATGTTTTCTTTTTGGAACACAAAGTGGCCTAATTGATATAACGTCTGTCCTTTGGGATGCTAAGCACAGGTCCTTAGTTCAAGTCCATGTATCTCTCTGAGGGAGAAAGATGAAACTCTTCAGGCCTTAATATCTTACCCCACCCCTCCTGCCTCCAGATACCCACAAGGACGGTTCATACTTATAGAAATTTGCCATGAATGGGATGGGTCAAAGGGCAGTGGGATTTTAGGCTGTGAAAGTTTATATATGCTTACATGTTTTGTTTATAGACTTTCATCATGCTGTCCCACAAGCTTGAAATATTTCTAAGATCATATTTCTTTGGCTCAAAAATTTAAAAGCTGTAAACTACTGCTATGTTTCATTCTTCCCTCCCACCCAAGAAGACAGAGTTAATAACAGGCTATTTCAAGGTTCCTTGGTAACTGAAAAACCTGTCAGAAATGAGAAAATGCTTATGGATCATGATAAGAAAGAAGATCAATTTATAAGCATCATTAATAGAGAAGATCAGACCCTTATGGTCATTATTCTTGAACTCAGTAAGTAAAGACACTGAGTGGGCTGGCGTCCATTCTGCGGTCACTGGGCAGGTTATAGGCTGCACCATTCTAATGGACAGAGACCATGTCTGCCTTCAGTCCTGATAATGGCGCCATGTGATGGAAACTTAATAAATGCTTAATGATGATAAGATGCTATCTATTACCTTTAAGACTACGTGAATTTAAAATAAAAGTGCAAATCTGTTTAGAGGTTCACCTTAAAAATGCTCCTTAAACCACCTTTGCTTTAATAAATAATAGCCAAAAGGAAGAGATCATTTCTCTATCTTGAAATGTCTTGAGTCTGGCTATATCACACCAGATTAAATGCATGGGAAACACTCTGTTTTGTACAGAAACCCGAAGGCTGTAACAAATGATGGACAAGTTCTCATTCTTAGGCATTGCCTATAGCGAGGGACTTGCATATCTTTATTGTTATGATCCTATTGATTGTTAAGTCAATAGAAAGCTATCTCAAGGGATTGCAAATTTCTATACCAATACTATGTTTTGTAACATTAAAATGTCATTACCGAATCACCAACTTTTTCCCCTGCTGTAATATTATTCTCTGTTGATTGCCTGCCTGAGCTGAAATTTGAAACTGTCACCCTCAGAGTTGCAAAAGTGATTCAACTTCACTTATAAGGAAAGTGAAATTAAATATTCATTCACAGGCTGCATTTCAAGTTCAAACTGTCTGAAGCTCCTTAAGGCAAAATGTATTTAAGCTGAAACACATTTTTCTTCATTTCTATGCAGCAAAAATCCAGAATGGCTATCACAGGTGGACAAATTGCAAAATAATATTTTATTTTGAACTTTATACCAAAGGAGACCTGGGCTTGCCTTTTCCTTCTGGCCAGACAACTATCTCTGTAGGCCAATCCCAGGAAGCCAGGATGTGTGGTTGTGACTGTTATTTATTGTTTTATTTGGGATGGGATGTGTCATATCTCAGTATTAATAAAGCTGTAAAATTCCTAAGTTTTCGATAGGAATAGAGTTGTGTCTACAATAACTGCAGACATATCATATCACCTCATGGTTGAATATGAATATTAGTGTCAGAATAAGTTCAAACCTGCCACTACCACATTTTAGCTGTGTGACCTTGAAACAGCTGCATTACTTCTTTGCCTTGATTCATGTCATTAGGATCAAATGTACTGTTTGACAGAAAGCACTTGAAATGGTGCCTGAAGCAGGATATATTCTAGATACATGTTGTTCCAAATAAAGGAATGACTTAATGTATTAATTACTTAATGAGAATAATTAGCATCTGCATAAAAGCAGATACTTTAGCAACCCCTCATACATTATCGCATATCGTAATCTGAACCATCACATAGTCACAAATAGAACGAAAACTGTGTTCATGTGTGATGTAAATTGTTGATTGACTGTTCAACAGTCAATCTGCTTCCTATGATGCTTCTTCCCTACAGAAGCTAGGGAAATAAAACTCCATTTCCCAGAGTCCTTTACAACCAAGGTCCAGTGTGAAAGCTAGTTTCTCACCAATCAGATGTACTTGTGTTTGATTTATATCCATAACTGCATTAAGTGGAAGACAGGCAGAGTGTCCTAAATCAATTTTGGTGGTGCAGATTTCAGCAGTGTCTTTCTCTCTTTGCAGCTTTTGTTTCAATGTCTTTTTACAAAGGCAGGAAGAGCTTCTTCAATCAAGGTCAAGTGACTCAGGATTAGGAATCATTCATGAAGCTGAGTTTACAGTCCATCCCCATACTACTTTCAATGGATTTGCAACCCCTCCCATTTCAGGAAAACATCAGAGTGGGGATCAACAGACAGTTTTAACTGCTTAATTCATGCTTATACCTTTGATCTTCTATATCCATCTCCCCAGTGCACTCTGTTCAGTAACTAACTGCTTTCTTCCCATCCCTCCATTATGGATAGAGGGAGACCATGTGAGGCCTATTTGCTGTGTAGTTCTCAGAAATGAATCTTGGGCTCTGACTGTCATCTCTAGGCTCCTGTAAACTAGATTCTAACAATGTAGGGTCTGACACTAATCCTTTCTTTGAATTGGATTATACGATCTGATTTTCAATCTTTTCTATAGTCTTGTTCTGTTTGGGTTTTTATTTGTACATATTGGGTTTTATCTAGAGGTGTTATGTCATTGGGAGTCACCTTTTTGAAGTTGTATTATATGATATTTCTGGTTTTCAGTATATAAAACCCAGGATTGATGAAGCAATGGGAACAGCATGTAGAATAAGGGTTTGTTTTTTTTTAATTTGGAGTAGGGGGAAGTACAGTAGTTGGGGTTGGAGGACAAAAGGGAGAGTATCTTAAGGAGTCCAAGAAGAAAAAGAATGTTTGGAAACTGTGGTAGCAACTGAACAATACTGCTGGATATAACTGAACTATGCAATGTTATATATATATATATATATATATACACACACACACACACACACACACACATATATATATATGTCTTAAATTGAAATAAATAATAATTTTTATAAGAAACTCCACCCCCTCTAAAGAGTAGTGAGATATCTTATTGCCTTCTTCAAATGAACACTATCCTGTCCAGCACTAAAACAAAGTTGTGTCTGCATGAAATGCTTGTCTCTAATTCTTATTTAAAGTGTGACCTTGTACAAATTACCAAAATGTTTTTTTGTCTCTGTTTCCTTATATGTGAAATGGGGCTAAATGCTCATATACGTGAATTTTCGGAATGTTCAGTAAATGGTTACGTATTTAGATTTTTATCTTTTAGTGCTTTAGTTTATGTACATCTATATCCTCCTCAGGGACTCGGTGTAATAATTGGCTTATTGGTCTCCGGGTCTCAGTTTTCTATGCCTTTTCCAGATGATTGTGTGGTGGATTCAAAAGTAAAATCTAATGTATAGATAGCCTAGTCAAATGAAACTGTTTTAATTCTCTTTGAATCCAAACTTCTGCGTCCCTGGAGTTGGGATTCTGACCACAAGCCCAGCAGTGTGAAACTAATAGATGCTCCATGGGAGACAGATGAGGCTGCCTACTCCATCAAGTGTTAGAGTCTCAGAATCGCACGAGGACAGTTCTACCCTGTCCCTGTCAGTCAGAATTGACTCAATGCCAGAAGCTGGGTTATTTGGTATTTGGAGAGTTGTGGTGAACTTTCCAAGCCAGTTATTCCAGGCCAGATGTCCTGAACCTTGAGCCGTTAAGGAAGTATCTTCCTAAAACCATCTACAAATCCAACAATAATCTTGTAAGCTGTGTACCGGAGATCAGTTGGCTTAAGGATGGCGCTCTTCAAGAGAACAATCTATGTGCAGCCAGTTTGAAGAGCAGGAACACCTGTTATGGCATTGCATATCTTTATGACTCTGTCTCGAGAGCACATTGATCCTGAGTCCTTGCACATGTTCAAGGCTATTTGCCTGAGAAAGAAACATGACAATTAGCAAGGCAGTGACTTATATTACAGTATGTTTTCATACTCCCTCTCACAGAATCTCTCGGCTATTTTTTCAGGTTGGTGGTGACCTGCTTTTAATTTTATCTGTTCACAGTCAATATATTCTGATCCGCTTCTTTGGTATGTCTCTCGATATTGAGGTATCTGATATTTTTCTACCTCTCATGAGGACTAAATATTGAACCACTTTTTCTTTGCTTCCAGAAAAGACTATTGAAAACAAAGTGTTGCTTTTGTTGTTTGTTGAAAATGGACAGTCTTTTTTCAAATTAAGAAGAAAGATTCCATTCCTGACTAAATATAGCTGAGTTAGTTTTTGTTTTTTCCATAAATGATGAAATACAGAGAAATAGATCTTACCCTGGCCTGGATATTAGACTCTATGTGGGGGTCTTACGTAGATAATTGATGCTTGTCTCCATCCCATACCTCAGGTTAATTGAACACAATCTCGCAGGAAGCACCGAGATGTCTCTATTTTCAAATGATCCTCAGATGAGAGTAAACATCTTGGATCATGAACTATTGATACAGAGTGTAAGAATTCACTGGGATCTGATAGCCATCATATCTGTACATGACTTTTTTGCCCTGCATTCTGAAAGCTAAGGTCAGTGTCTTCAAAAAGGTTTGAGTGATAGAACAGTAAATGATCTCAAATGGAATGTCAGATCTTGTTCCTCACCTTTCAGTATGGGAAGGTGAAAATTTGGGTTTCTCATGGCCTGTCTGTCAGATCTAGGCTAGAAAGAGAAAATGTTTGGTCTCCAGGCCTTTTCTGAGTAATGGCATACATGCCTATCAAAATCACAGTGATGGTCTCTCAAGTTTCAATATTCCTTTCTCAAACAAAACATTTTATTGAAAAGTGTGGTATAAGAAACGCAGAATGCTTCACTTCTGTATTGCTTCTTAGCACTCATATTGTGGAAGAGTGCACAGGTATTTTGAAATACAGATGGTTCTAGTTAAATTTCAAAAATAACATCAATGCTTTTTAGCCAATTTGCTCTTCATAAGCGCATTTACCATTATTGCTATGGATACTTAGCTTCCCATCCGCCCTAGTCTGACTTCTCTGGAGACAGAACACTGGTGAAGGAGATAAGCTGGGACTTCACAACTTCATTGGGAGATCCAGTATGTGTCACTTTGAAGTCCTTTCATCTATACAAATGCAGAGACAGATGCAGAAAGATGGACAAGATTGATTTATCAGAAGGAAATGGCTATATTGGAAGATTGTTAGTCCCAATTTTTTATGTGTGTGGTTCAGATTTGAGAGTACAGGGACTGAGGACCCCCTAAATCAGCAAGTCAACTGCAAGTTCTTGGCTCCCAGAGCTGTGGGATGGGCAAATCCCCCAATCAGCAGGTCCAGCAGCAGAGCTCAGGGCACCATGAGATACATGCAGGTTAAAGAGCAACACTGTAACATTGCCAGAGTGTCTCTCTACACTGTATGCTGGTCTCCCCCGTGAGAACATTCCACTTACAGCTATATAACTGGCTGAATGACATCATAGCACATCATTGAAGGGGATGCAGCAGGCCAATGTCTGCCGAACCAAGGAGCATTCTAACCCAATCAAGCTCATAGGTAATGTCAACCATCCCGGAGGCCCGAGGCTATTCTGACCTGAGGAGAGTTCCAGGACGTAAGTCTAATGTATAATCCATTTCTTCTTTCCCTTTTCATGATAGGGCAAGACAGAGTAACTGAGGGAGTGATGTCCAGTCGACTTTAAGACACCATGTGGAAATTCTAATTTTTAACTTATCAAGGGTTCATGATGGGGGGTTGGTGGGGGAAGGGAGGGGAAAGAAATGGGGAGCTGACATCAGGGACTCAAGTGGGAAGAGATTGCTTTGAAAATGATGATGGCGACATATGTGCAAATGTGCTTGACACACTGGATGAATGTATTGATTGTGGTAAGAGATATAACAAACCCCCAATAAAAGTATTAAAATATAAAAAGAAGAAACCATCCTTATTTGTCAAACTGTATTGCTTTCAAATCACAGAAAAATTCATTAAACATGAATATTACAGCATGAAAAGATTGTTTCTTGGCATAGCCTCCACCTAGGTGTATACACTTCTGAAGGTGCTAGTTCCATCTTCCTTAACCCTTCGTGAAGAAATTCTGGCTCTTCGACTTCCCCTGCCCCCAGGAATCCAGCAACTTCTGCACTCTCTGAAGATACCCACTATTCTCCTTGTCCATACTCTCAGAGTTTGGGGAGGCGAGAAGCCCAAAGAGTCTAGGGGAGGGCTGTCATTTACACTGAGGTGCGGTCCCCAGCAGCATCCTGCCATACCAGTTCTCCTGACCGGGAAACTCTGCTTGTTCACAGCTCTCCTGGTGCTCTGCTCATGCATGTAGCTTTCAATCTTCTAAACATGTCTCTAAAATCAGACTAAAGGTTTATTTTGTATCCTTCAAGAAAATCCATAAAAATTACACTTCAAGATTCCACCCCCCCCCACAAACCCCCTCACACACACACACACACACACATTCCCACTCTAGCACAGCCACCCACTCGCAAAACAGTTTCAAACTTTCTGTCCTAACTTTTGTGCATTGAATTTAACAAGCCCAGCTCCCTAGGAAGCCACCAATTTGCTTGGGTTTGTTTTTGAAGTCCTAAGTCATTCTAATGAGAGCCAGACAAGTCTGAGCTGCAAGCTTTTTATATATGTGGTTATTTCTGTATTTTTAATAAAAATACTTTTACTAAATGAAACTATTTAATGTTTCTCCTTTAAATGTTTTTTTTAATTAACTTGATTTTATTGTTTTTTTTCCTTTTAAAGAAGGCTCATCTTGCATATTTTAGATTTTTAAAAGGTTTAACATGTTTACTCTATCCTCTGCACAGAGCAGCTATATTTAAAACCTTTCAGAAAATACAAACCTGGATGGCCTCTGAAATTCCTTATCAAACTATCATTGAAGTTCAGTTAACTTCAAATAAACAGGTAAATTTCAAAAACAAGAAATTTGTTGTGAGCATTCTTCTTTTCTCTTTAAAAAGAGTGACTCCATAAACATACAGGATAATGGGTATCAATGAGGCTTGAAATTGTGATGAGCTCTGAACATTCCTGTTGTGGTAGTCATGTGCTTATGTTAATTTTATAAATGAAATGTAGGGGTGGAGTCTAGCCATTGAGATAGCCATTGAGATAGCCATTGAGTAGCCAATGAGGCCTTTATGTGGGCATGGCTTTCTCCTGAGACTCCTGGGAAATCTCGCGGTATTTCCCTCGTGAAGATGAGAAGCTATCTTCCCCAGTTGTTGGGAGTTAGTTTCAGAGATGATTAAACATGGACAAGACAAGCTGGCAGTGTTTGAGAAGCTGGAGGAGCTGGCAGAGAGACCACACAGCTTTGCCCTGATGGAACCAGACCTCTGAAGCTGGGGCGGCCACATGGAGACTTCTGCCAATGATGAGTTGCTTCTGCTGTTGAGCCCTGGAGGTGAGCTGCCCTACCAGCACCAGGATTCTGCACCGAATTACCTGTGACTTCGTGAGCCAGAAGAAGACTTTATAGACTGATTTTGGGCATATGGGTTAATAACGAACTTATGACTTTGAACTGGACTGGGCTGGGATGCTTTCTCCATGTCCCATTCCTTTTGTATATAAACCCATTCCTTATATCCATATGTGAGTCTTTGAAATTTGTTCCTCTAGACTAACACACCTGTGCTCCTCAGTCTTAATATACAGAAAGATTGTGATATTAAACCTGTCACACAGAAAATCCTGACATATTTATGCAATATGCAAACCTCATAAATCCAAGCATTCACCTGAATAAATATATAAATGCTATTGCTGGCTTTGCATAATGGCTGTTGTTTTCATTGTGGTACAGCACATTGTTCAATTCTCTTCGATCCTGATCCTCTCACCTTGGGTGACGGTTCTGCTCTTCTGAGTTTTTGCTGCATGCCTTCTGGAGTGTCATTTCACCTTCTTGAGTTTTAATTGCTCTCCTCTAAAATGCAGACATGAAGATTATGCCGGTTGTTGTGAGAATTAAGTCAGATGATTAAAGCAGAGCCCTTACACAGCCCATGACATGTTTGAAGTTTTCAATAAGTGATGGAGATGACATTAGTATTTCCTTAGACCATAATAGCTAATGTTTTTTCTGTGCTTGATAACATTTATTTTCATCATTTCAATTTTAAAAAAAATAAAGAGATAAGTTTACCATAAAGTCAATGGAGCTTACTCTTTAGGAATTCTCACTAGTACAGGCTGCTCCTAAATAAATATTTACTACTTTTCATAATGTTTGTATTTGTATAAACTTTATGAGCTTTAAA
Organism: Nesogale talazaci; assembly: GCA_004026705.1. Lineage (NCBI taxonomy): Eukaryota > Metazoa > Chordata > Mammalia > Afrosoricida > Tenrecidae > Nesogale > Nesogale talazaci. Next base: position 239,406 of record PVJH01000472.1, read on the forward strand.
TCCATCAGAAGGGGGCTTCAAGCTATCCATGGAAAAATTAAATTAGATAATCAATATTTCCACTAATTTTTTCATGTTCCTTCAATATCCTGGGTCCATATTTGTGAATTTTTATAATGAACTTGCATAGAAACATAAAGGCAATGAAATGTATCAAAATTAATATATATGTATATATGGGTATATATGTATGTATATATGGGTATATGTGAGGAATATATGTGTGATTGTATGTGTGTATATATGTGTGTATATATAGAGAGAGCGAGAGGAAGACTTCAAAAGTTCACAGAAAATGAAATTAAATGATAATAGAATATAAAAGAAAGAAACAAGTTAATTTCTAAAGACTAACAGAATTCAATGTTAAAGAATCGCACATAAACAAAAATCATTCATAATATAAGAATGTTATTTAAATAAATAAATGTTTTCTTAATTATAAGAGTGTGTAGAAAAAATGCATGTAACCTTTAAATCGTTCTCTTTTTCAAGGTAACAGTTCTTTTTAACTGAGGAACTGAGAGAGCACCAAGAATGACAGGAGCATGCATTAAGTGTTTGATGGTTACTAGTAGAGCGCACTTCAAAAGGGGGATGAAGAGCTGTCCTTCTCTGTAGTCCTGGCCAAACCTCCATGATGTCTGTCGATTCTGTGCTCTGGATTTTGCTGTGAAAATCTGGTTCCCCTATTTTGTATGCTAGCATATATAACTTTTTGGCAATTTTAAAGAAAATTCTCACACATACAGATACATATACCTCCAACACATACTCTTTATATTTGCAAAGATATGAAAAAGAGAACCTTCTTTAAGTTGGTCACGCTAATGTAATGGGAAATTCTAAATTGAAGCTGTAGAGACACTAATTCAACCAAAAAGACACATTCTTGTATACACCATATCAGCAAAAATAGATATTCTCTTTCCTATTAAATACAACTTTCTTATCTATTAATTAAAACATTTCAAATGCCAGGATGAATGAACTGTCCCTTTGCATTTTGATATCATTTTCTTCAGGATTGAATTAAAACTGTTAAAAATTAGCTGCCAGAAATAGCAGTCTTTTCCCCCAAAAATTACAATCTCATGCTTTATGATATGTGTACCTTATTTTAATACTTTTCATGATCTTTTCCCCTAGATATTGCAACTCTTTACATAATCCCACCCACTAGCACTGTTCTTATGTCCTTGTTCTGTGCTGAAGACAAAAGGAGGAAGCTGCAGGCCCATCAATCAAAAACAACACAGTCAGCATTGAGCCCTATAATGAAAACCATGATTTCATAAATCATCTTCCACAGGTTGGGGCCATCTGTAAAGAAAAAAACTCTTATCAGGCACAGCTGAATATTCTCATGGTCTTTCATTCTTCAGTCTTTAATGAAAACAATGGAATGGCTGTCAGAATACAAACGTGTAACCTTTTTTAACTTAAAAAAATGCTGAAACTATGTCCTGTCTGTGCCCTTGCAAAAAGGTGAAATCAGGGCATTTTTTTCCCCTCAAAAGGTCCAACTATTACTTTCTTTAACAGTTTGGCAATGAAGTAATTTTTCCCCCTTTCTCTTTTCAGATGTGTGTTTAATTCAATCAAGTGGAGATTAAATTTAAGAACTCAGTTTCAAAAAGCTATTTCCTGGCAGTGACTAGCATTAACTTCAAAGGAGGTTTGACATGGCATTTTTACTTTAGCTGAATCAACAACTCTTGGGTAAATTCTGTTCTGTGACCCTGAACCCATGTCCACATATTATGAAATAAAATAAGCAGCTGGTGATCACTTTGTAATTATGAAGCCTAGGTATTTTCAATCACCTTGCATTTATATGGAAGCTAGAAAATTAATAAGGAAGGCTCAAGAAGAATTGATGTCTTTGGATTATGGGGCTTATGGAAAATACCAAAGGTACCATGGACTAGGGGGCGAATTAACAAATCTGTCTTGGAAAAACAATACCTAGAAGAGAGGAGAGAGAGACTTTGGTGTCATGTATTTTGGACGTGTTTTGAGTCAATGAAGCACACTATACTGGAAAAATAAGAGTAGAGATTTGGGGAAGGGTGGGGAGACTCCCAAAAGAAGGGTTGATACCATAGTTGCATAAAAGTGGGCTCAAAAAATAGCAATGATTATAAGAAGGGTTCACGACCTGGCAGTGTTCTATTCTATGCATGTAGTGTCCTTAAGATGTAAGAAGTGAGGACAGAGCTCCTACCACACAGTTGCTTTATCACTCTAAAATATGACCTTTACATTTGCAAACCTCAGTAAAGAAAGTCTGAGTCGGCACACACAGTACGGTATACTTAATCAGACTTTCCCAAATTGATTGTGCTAAGACATGGCTATCTAGCGCATCCCAATCCCGATGGGATTCAGTGAAATCTGTTTAGCATTAGGACTTGAATTAGCCACAGTTCTTGGCATCTTCACCTTGTTGTAAAGACCTAGTCCTGGTTTGCATAAAATGAAACTGTGCTTAGCAGCAGGATTGAGATGTCGTGCTGGCATGCCATCTGAGTGACAGGGCATCTGAGGAGGAAATCTCGCGCGTTCCCACAGTAAGGAAGGGGAAGACGGACAAAGCACAGTCTGCAGAAAGGGATGTGGAAGGGGTGGCTGAGGGCAGGCAGGAGATGCCTTCGGCAATACTTTTTCTAATGTTTAAAAGCATGTTTTTTAGGACACAGATATTTAATGCCAGAGAAATGTATTCTTCACATGCGCTTTTTTGACTGACATGAGAAAACCAGTTGATTTAGCTGAGCTCCCATTGTCTTATTTAGAAAGCATTCTGGAAACCTCTATTCAGGAGAGGTTGCTATTTACAGGCATTCTGAATTCTTACCAATTTTCCTCCTGCTGCATAATGTAAAAGCTATGATTGGCTACACTGCATCATTCATACTTTCAACTACATGTGGTTATCTGGTCCACTGGTCTACTGTAGTGTATTTCTGAAATGAATTGAAGATAAACCCATAATAGTCCGTTTCAGACAGAGACATTTGTCTCAGTTTAAATCCAGGGCCCAAATATCTAGTTATTTCCATTCTGTTTCATAAGCACAGTGTTTTCATCATCATAAAACCATATTAGCATCCTGATTATACTTGGAATTCTGCAACTTCTGTGAGAGAAGTAGCAATTGTTTCCTCATTTTTTTAGCATTCTCATTCTAAAATAAATAACATGAGTCTTGAATAAAGGATAGCAGAGTCAGAAAGGGCATGTCAAGGCTCTCATTCTAGATACTGCATTGCATTCAGTTGTAGCTATATAATGATATGTATATATACATATATTTAAACTACCTAGCAGAACCATGCACAAGAATATTACACTGAAATAAAAAGAAAAATATAGCTGATATTTGAACAAATTCAACGGTATTTTTTCTCAATTAATTAGAAATGAATAATGTTTACAGGCTATGTTAGTACATACTCAATCAAATGGCTTTGTCATTAAAATAGTCTTAATGTAATCTGATTCTAAATAACATGCATAAAGGATAACTGCTTGCTACCATTGAGGCAAAATTTAAGAAAGGAATAGCACATGTTTTCTGGTGGGCACATGTCAGTAGAGGAAATTCATAAAGCCACATATACAAATATTCCTTCAGAACGGGAGGAAAAATAAGAAGAAATCTGTGTTTTATTTTTACTCAATAAAAATATAGCAAACCCAAACCAAAACAGAACAACAACAGCAAAACTCGTCAAGCACCATGCTATTAAGGAGCCCACTCAGAGAGGATGATTTCGAGTGCAGAACAGAACTGCTCCATTGGCTTGCCAGGACGTAGTCTTCATGGAAGTGATTGTCGCATCTTTCTTCCTCAGAGCGGCTGAGTGCTTTCAACCAGGGGCCTCTCAGATACCAGTCCAGAGCTTTAACCTCCTTCATTATTTTACACCATGACCAGCCAATAAATAAAATGACATTATAGTTTCTTGCCCTTGAGTCAATTCCCGTTGTCAGCAGCCCTAATGGAGGGGTTTAGAGAGCAAAGGTCTCTCCAGGAGCACACAGCCTCAGAATTCTCCCCTTTCAGTCCATGACTGTGAACTTGTGCGGTGCAGCCCCGTGCTTAAGTGGCAGCACCACCAGACTCCTAGTGAATGCATGGCCATCTCTGATTACCTCTATGGGGTCATTTGTCATAATTAAAGTTGGGAAAAAAATAAAAATAGTTTCTAGCAGAAGCATAAAATGTATAATTTATATAAAAGTGTACTTTTCTAAGTAAAAGCATTTCTCTGCAAGCTTTGCAAAATGTAAATCCGTTGTTATTTCCCTCAAAACACAATAAAACTAATTTATAATCCTTCCTCCAATGCATTTCAAATTGATAAACAATTAAAGGGTTTTTTTCTAAGAGAATGTGGACTCAGTGAGAAAATAGTACTTTTGTGTGTGATTAGTAAGAAACCCAATTGCAAATTTCATAGAGTGCATCTCTTAGTCATTCAATTAGTATTTAAATCATTTGCATTTTTCAAGAGCTTGTATTCATTTTTTTTTTTATTATTCTTAGTAACTAGAGAGTGGCCCTGCTGCTCCTATGTTATCCATGTCTGTCAGACAATGTGTTGAAAGGTCAGCAGTTCCAAGCCCTGTGACCCAGCAATGTCGTCTCTAACACCCCTCCCTAATGGTTCTTCCCTCAGCTCCAGTGTCTCTATGAGTGAGGATGAACTGAGGGTGAGAAGGGCGTTGGGTTGGGTGTCTGGAGCAGGGCTTTATATTTCTCTCATGGCAAAGGTGTTCCGTCTGCTACCTTCCCTCTGGATGCAAAGCAAATGTCTTTTTGTTTTTTTGTGTTTGTTTCTTCTCACTATCATTTGAAAATTTTGTTTTTAAAGAATATCTTAGGCCAGTTAATGCTCTTCTTTTTTTTTTTTGGGGGGGGGGGCATCACTGCTCTCCAGTGGTGGGAGTAGGAGGCCCAGCCCCACTGCTGGAATTGAACCTCCATCCCAGTGGGCCGCAGTCCCGCGCACAACCACTACACCACCGGGGCTCAGCCCTTAATGCTCTTCTTACCAGTCATTGCTACCAACGTGAATATGGCATCATAACTCCTTGGTAGGACATTTTTACAGTTGTAGCATGTGTTAACTTCAGGAAAGCAAGAGCCCACATATTATATATGGTGCTCGAGGGATATCATTGGCAACAGCATTAAGACACAGGCATATATTCAGTAGTTTAGTTTGTTTTAAGAATCAGTAGGCATTCAATCAAAGCTAATTATTGACTATCAGCTGGGTGATATACTGTCTAAACCAAACTAGAAGGCATGCTTCTATTATTTTGCTCTTCTCCCTGCTTTCACGAAGGCAAAACCACAAAATGCTCCACTAGCTTTTAATATTTGCATTGCAATATTTGCTAACATCTATAAAAAGATTTTAACATGTACACTACATTGTAAAGATTCTGAAGAAAAGCAAATTTCTGAAATAAAATAATATTGAATTATATTTTTGCATATGTCCTTTGTGAGAATTCAGCATTGTAGCTATTGGTATGCAGAGCTTATCCAACTTGATCACTTGACTTCACAGAGTGGGCTGCGTCGCTAAGCTGCTATCCCTTCAAAAGTTCTCTCGCAAGTCTCCCTCCAACTCCAAATCACAGTCTCTGCTCTTCCTTGTACCCTTTGCAGTCTACACTTTCATTAAGGTTTTTTTCTCTTTGCGTTACTTCCCCTTTGACTAACTATAGGCCTTTTTATTTGAATTTGAAATACAGTGCAATCTTTTGCCACCACTCATCTTTCTGTGCTAAGAGGAAAAGAGGAGAATGGTTTGCTTCTTTAAAACAAACAAACATGAACAGCAGAGGAACAGTGATGAGATGTCAGCACATGAGTCTCTCTGGTTCGAGGGCACTCAAAGCACAACCGGAAAGAGGAGGTCCACAAAGTTGGTTGTTTAGTGATGGGGCAGAGGGTCAAGCTTTTAGGACCTTCCTTGCTGCTGTGGGGTGACTCAAAAGGAGAAGAAACAGCTGCCAACATCCATTCACTTTCAGAATGTTAAATGCACAGAGTATGACTCTAGAAAAATTGGAAGCTGTCAAAACTGAAATGGAATACACACAGATCGATAACTTAGGCAGCGGGAAGCTGCAATGCACTGCTATTGGCCATTTGGAAGTTGGCAATCATATAGTCTTCTGTGCTGGGGGTGGAATGTTGAGGAGAAATGGGATCACATTCATTGTTGAAAAAAAAACACCTGCAACTTAAAAAATGCATCCTTAAATATGAAGGGGTTCCCAAAAGTTATTGGAAAAATGAAATGAAAAGATAATGGAATTTCCCCACACATTTTTGGGGCTCCCACTTATGACCATGCAATAGGAAAAGGGCAATGAGTCGATATAATTAGTATCACGGCTGAGCCCCAGTGGTGTAGTGGTTGCGCATGGGACTGTGGCCCACTGAGTTGGAGATTCAAATCCAGCAGCAAGGCTGGGGCTCCTACTCCCATTACCAGAGGGCAGTGATGCCAAAAAAAAATTATTATCACACTGTATCCCCAACCTCTAAGGCCCAATATAAATGATTGGAGAATATTAAACAGATTCCACAATTTTGGATTTTTAAAACAGGAACTTGAGGTGCATTGATTGAAATATGGAATTTGGACACATAGAAAAAGAATCGGTAGTTAGAAATCATGGTCTTCCCAATCACAAATTTACCAGAGGTTATAGGCAAGAATAAGACCAGTGTCTTACTCTTTGGAAGTACGACTTTCAATAACATAAACCGTGACTGTACATGTGCATCTCCCTGAGTAGATCGACTGGAGTCAAACGCTATATCTGAAAAATGAGGATGGAGAACCTCAATATCACCAATTAGAGGAAGACCACGGGTCTACAGAACATATCCTCAATTGTTCATATGCCAGTTGAACCTGAAAAAATGGAAAACTAATCAATGAAATCAAAGTACGACCTTGAGTATATCCCTCCTGATTTTAGAGATAATCTCAAGAAAAAACTTGACACATTTGTCACTAGTGACCTCAGATCAGAGGAGTTATAGAATGAAGAAAGTAAAAGGCATTAAAAATTACATAAATTCATTTAAAAAATATGAGTCAACATACAATCATTTTAGGTGCAATTATTTGATGAAAAACTCATGATACCAAATGAAGAAGTTCAAGTGTCATTGAAGTAACTACGGTGAAATATAGCTCTACAATGAACAGAATATAGAAAACAAATTGAAATGTTTCAACAAAGACATATAAAACATCTTCATTTGCAAATGAAAAAGGACAGGAATTTAAGTTAGATTCAAAAGAGGATATGGAAGAAAGGATGCTATTGCTGATGTCAAGTAAATCATGACTGAATACAGAGAAAGCCAGAGCAGTTTATCTGCATTTTATTGAAAATATAAGGTATGCCACTCTGTAGATCATAAAACATTGCGGATAATATTGTGAAGGGTGGGAATTCCAGATATATTAGTTTCATTCATAATGAACTTGTACATAGACCAAGAAGCAGTTTACAGAACAAGAGGTTACTAACTGAATTAAACTAGGAAGCTATTCAAAAAGTTCCATCTTATCAGAGTTGTTTGCTCTGTATGTTAACCCAATAGCCATGGAAAACTACATAGGAGCTGAGAATGGAGAGACTGGCTGCCCCTCCTTGCTCCAGGACTCTGTAGAGCATTATCTGAAAAAGAGAACCCACCAATACTCTGGGTCCAGCTGTCCCTCTAACACTGGGCAGGTTCAGAGGAAGAGCTGGTGTGTTGCCCTTGTGGAGGTCGCATGGTTATTGTACAGAAGAATGAAATCAGGAGGAGGTGCTGCAGATAATGGGATGTACCCTAGAGTCTGTTGCTAGCTCACTCTTAGAGTCCTGGAGGCATAAAATCCACTTAGGAGTGGGGGCAGCTAATAACCCTTTTAAAATTAACAGTCCCAAAATCTGTGGGTCCATGGACACCTATGTTTCTTAAATGGATATGAGGGGACACATACCTTCACTTTATTTACAGAAAGATGTTGAGATAGATGACCCAGAGTTACAGTATCCTTAGGCTCAAGAGGAAAGATTATGTGTTATGGATTCAACTATGTTACCCCAAAAAGAGTGTTTTAATCCTAACATCTATGTCTCCTTGGGCTATAATCCCATTTGGAGATATATTTCTTTTGTTATGTTAAGGCAGCAGTATTAGTGTAGGGTGTGCCCTAAATCAGGAGCTTTGGAACTGTAAAAGAGCGGATCAAGCTGTCAAGCAGAGATGGGGGAAGATAATTCCAGACATTCCACCTGAAGCTGAGTAGAGACAAGTATTTTCCCACAGAGTCAACACTTGGAGAGTGTCCCTTCCTCAGGGGGTGGGTGTCCTGAATTCTAACTTGTAGCCTTCTAGAAGGTG
>PVJH01000472.1:247948-312211 GCA_004026705.1 Nesogale talazaci
ATAGAAAATTCCTGAAAGTAAAAATGAAAAAGCCTCACTGGTACACGCAAGCACTTTCGCAATGAGAAAGTGTTTATGGATGAAACCAATCCATACCTTGGGATATAGTGACCAAGGTGGCTTCACTGTTAATTGGATAATGTATGTAATGGGGGATAGAAATAAGAGCAAACTCTTTATGAAGATCAAACTGACCATCACATGAGAAGGTGTCAAACACTTTTTAAAATGTCAGACTTGTTTCTAATTAGCAGTATGTCCTTGAATAAACCTCTTAAGAGTTTCTCAGTCTCAATTTCCATAGCTGAAAAATAAATGAGTTAGCCCAGTGATTCCCCACAGTTCTCTCAGTCCAAAGTTTTGATGACTTGGTGAAGCCAACGTGCCTATCATGTTGGCAGTTTGGGCTTTCCTAGGCATTATGGACTTTGCTTGGCATTATGGGAGAACAGACGGAGCACCACCCAGTGTTCTTTTCTACAAGGAGTTCTGATCCCAAAATGACAAAAGAACCCTTTCATCCATATTTGTACATTGCAATAACATGCTTGGTCTCACACATGACCATAAGCATTTTTTTTCATCTGATATTGAAGGCAGAAGCTGCCTTGGGGCCACAGCAAGATCAGTGGAATGCCAGAACGGTGAGCACTTCCCAGCTGTGAGCTACTATTGTTATTGGACTGAATAATCCTATTCACATGGAATCTACATGTTCCCTTTTTAAGGACAGGAGAGTGCACAAAATAAAACTTTTCTTGGCTGACACATGTTGCCTAGTCCTCAGATTGTCCTAGGCTGCCAAAGACAAGCTCCATTAGGTTCAGGGACAGCATTTCTGGGGACTTTGCCCTCTGCTTATAATCCATGATGACAAGTGGGGGAGAGGGAGGGGCAGTGTCTCCCAGGAGGCTTCAAGAATTGATCATGATGCAAATTTCTTGTGTATCATTTTACTGCCTCCTCATTACTATTATCGACCTTGAACTTTCTAAATGCTGCTATAACACCACAAAAACAGTTCACAAAGCCACCAAATGCAAAGTTATTGCCTTTTAGAAAGTTGGAAGTTGGAATGCTGGGGTCCCTTTCTAGGTGAAGGAAGGCTTTCTCTCTTAGTAGGTTTGAACCAGCGACTTTGCAGCAATCCATAACCCATGAAACCACAGGATTCCTTCTTAATGGATAAATACCATGGAAACAATGTCTCCCTCTCATTTATTTTGGAGTAGATATTTGTGCTAAAATTCCTAAGATCTACTGTTCCCTTAAGAGAAGAGAACCCTATCTCAAACATGGACAGAATACATTTAACAGCGTTTTCATAATAGTGGTTGGCAGTTATTAATGGGTTGGAAATTATCAGGTATGGTGCATTACTGTATTTCTGCACAGTGATCCTGGAAATATACATTATACATGATCTAGCAGATATGTGTTTATCTCGCCTGTCCCACCTGAAGTGGGCAGTGGCATGGCAGTCACTAGAATGAATTGGACCAGGGCATTTGGGGGGGGGGGAGGTTTTGCTGCAAAAATGGATACCATCATTTTCTCCTGGATTACTCAGGGGGCACTGAGTAATTTTTTTTTTGAAAAGAGGGCCAAATAAGTTTAGGGGCCTGTGATTAAGCTGAAGTTTTTTACACTGCAAAACCTTCAAATCCTGTGCTCTTCCAGATGAATTATAATTCTTGACTTTATTTACCCTTTAGGTAAATGCATTTGCCCTTCAGGTAACTGATTTAAGCTTCCTGTGACTAAAGATTCACGACAGAAACATGGCGTCCCATTAGTTAGGTATTTGATGTTCCTTACCAACATCCCTATATGGTAATTTATACCCAGTTTGAAAAGGACTTGTTTCCATGACATCAGACAACCCTTGTCTTCTAGGAGGTAGAGAATGAAATGTTTCGTGATTAATGATACTATCTAAGTCCTGGAACAGGCTGGCAAGCTCTCGCAAAGGGGGCGGGTTTGACTGTATTCTGCCCAACACAACAGCTCATTAAGCAATATTTTCCCCATTAATGTTTAGTATTAAACACTGAATGAAAGACTAAATATCATACGGAAAAACAAATTGAAAACAGCACAGTAGGGTCTAGGGTAAGCAGCCAACAGCCTCCCCTTCATTTGGAAGACAGCTTGCATACCTATTCCAAAGATTAATGAGCAATCAGTTCTAAATTAAACCAAGACCTGCATTTAAATCTTTTTTCCCTGTGTTGAAAGCATGGCTGTGGGTTATGCTAACTGAGATGAAATGCAGTATTAGCCTTTCCATGTGTTGTGTAATGTGGTTAGAAACATGAAAGATGGTTTTGGAAACATTTTCTGCACATTTTTTTTCCTGAACAATTTGAAAGGAAATGGGCCATGATGAGGTCGGTAGTTTCTGCCACATGATGCAGAATCTTGCTCTCTGTCAGTCACTCAAAAAATAGTCACCCCTTTGAAGATGGAATATAAAAATGGCTTTTATGAACATCACAGGTCCTATCAGACGTGGCTAACACAGAATTTCAATTGTATAAAAACTGTCATAAGAAACTACCTATCATGAGTGAGTCAAAATTTGGAAGAGTGCACACGATGCTGAGGCCTCTGGATAAAATAACAATGGAGGTATTTGTTATGGTGAGACATTTTAATATATCATAACTTAATGGTAAGAATTCAACGATACAAATTACATACCATCCACAGTTTGATTGTATCCTGGAAAAAAAAAGAGCTAACTTGTTCAAAGGAAATTGAGTTGGTTCTTGGGACTTTCTTTAGAAAGACATTTTGCAGAAGAAACCACAATTTGCAAAGTGAACTCATTCTTTAAAGATGTTTAATGTTTGTCTGAGTGCTAGCATCAGTCACTGGTAGAGATAATGGCAGGGAGGCTTTTAAGACCTCAGAAACCCTAAGTACAATGTCTATGAATCAGAATCACCCAGGCAGTAGTGGGTTTCAGGTTGCATAATGGTGGTCTGAAACCTTTGGACAACTTTGAATGAATTTGCACAGGCACATGTGTACATCCACACAGTTTGAAAATCTTTATTTGTGTGCACACATGTATACATTATTATTATTCCTATGGAGAGATAGTCTGTGCTATTTCATTAGAGTCTGAGTAATATATTTTATAGCAAGTTTTTAAAGAACTATTGCATAAGGCAAAGGGGATATCTACTTTTGATACTTTGGCAGTACTTTCACAGTCCCTAGGAAGATTTTAGAAAATACCAATTACAGAAAGATAAGTTGCATTAGAGTATCAGTGGGCTGGAACAGGACAGTCTTCAAGCTACTCAAGTGCTTAATGCATCATTAGGAATCAACATAAGTAACTCCATAAGTGAAGAATTAATTGTACCTGATTCGGGGGGAAATAAGTTTGCTTTTTGGCCAATGCTCTGTATGGCTGACAGCTGATACCTGCTACCCAGTGGGGGCAGTTTGGATATTTTTGTGATGCTGAAGATTTTTTTCCAGTACAATTTCCAGTCTAAGGAGAACTAGAAAGAAAGGCTTGGTGATCTGCTTCTCAAATATGGCCAATGAACACACTATGGTTCACAGTAGTCTGACTCAGAAGCGATCCTGGGAAAGGACAAGGACCGACTGGTCTTCTGAGGTGGCCTTCAATTGGGGGCTGCCACCAGAATAGCTAGCAGCACAGAAAGATCTGGCCACTCCCTCCCACTTAGGGAAACTGCTTGTTAGATCCTTATAGTATCTCTCTGAAAGAAATCGCTTCCTTCAAAGGTTTTAGATCTAGACAGTGTAATAATGCAGTGTGTGATTAGGATTTTGTGCCACACCAAGATTTTTGATATACCTATAGTTATGAGAGACTCAAGGCATTCACTCTTCCTGAAGCTAAGGATCAGTTACAGAAAGAGGCCTTACATGATGGAGTCTTATAAAAATCTCTAAACACTCAACATTCTAATAAGTGTGACTGTGTGACAATCTCTTTTGAGTCTTGTTATCCATTTTAATTAGGAGCAGGTAACACTGGGTGGAATGATCTAGGGAAATGGGTCTCAACCTTCCAAATGCATGACTCTTTAATACAGTTCATGTTAAGGTGACCCTTTATCATAATATCGTAAATATGTGTTTTCTGATGGTCTCAGACACCCCTGTGAAAGAGTCATTTGACCCCCAAAGGGGACGCAACCCATAGGTTGAGAACCGCTGGTCTGGGGGCAGGTTGAACAGAAAATCTATTTGGACACTTTCCAAATTGCTCTTTCTGGCCCTTCCTTTAATCTGTTCTACTTTGCATCATTCTACTGTACTAGCATTGTGGCTGGAAGCAGGACGCTTTGTTTAATTCTGTAGACTATTCTCCTATCCTCACCCATATGCGTGTTGTTATAGAATGCAGAAGTCGAAGCTAACTGAGATGACGTGAGAGTGAAGCTGGAGATGTCTCATCTTGCAATTTCTCTTTGAAACTGTGGTGATCTTAATGCAAGAAGGCTTTGAACTGCCTTATGGACAAAATGTCTGTGTTAGATAATCTTCATCTAGCTATAATACATGCATTCCTGGTCATGCATTGCTGGCTAAGCTATCGATAATCATGATTAAACACTCTCCAAGAAAAATTCACTGCCACCAAGTCAACTCTGATTTAGAGTGACTCTATATAGGACTTCCAAATTTATAAATCACTGTGGGAGCAGACAACCTCATCTTTCTCCTTGAAGCAGCTGATGGGTTTAAACCTCTGGCCTTGTGGTTAATAACCTTGTAAATTAAAAGTGGCTGTTGTTGGGTGCTGTTGAGTTGTTTCAGGTTTATCAAAACCTGAAAGAAACATTGCCTGGGCCTCCATCATATTCAGTTAGGTTTGACTTCTGCTTGAATTCATGGTTACAGTCACTGTGACAATATAGCTTGTCCAGGGTATCCCTCTTCTGCCTCACTACTTTATGGAGACTCCTGCCTAACTCTTAGTCTCTTCTTGTAGGAGTGGTTCAGTATTCACTAAGGCAGAGTGTGGGGAGAATCTTTAGAACATAACCTCTGGGAATAATAAAAAATAATTGTATATTATATTCTTGTTTGGCTATTAGTAGGCAGACAAAATCCTGACCTCAGTGTCGTTCACCAGATTGACATCACCTTCAGGGGAGTAGAGACTATGGTCCTTTAACTTGAGCAGGCTCGTCCAAAATGACTTTAAGCAAGGCTGGTTTAAGGTGAAATCGCACTAATTTGTTCAAGAAGGAATCATCATCAACCTTGAAAGTTTAATCACTCTTACATCTACCTTTCCTGCACCACTGCCTTCCTGTAAAATAGCTCATCCTTCCCCACCTCCTTCATCCTCATTACCATCAGCCTCATAGCAGCAATTACATAGCACTTCCCATATGTCAGCCCATTATAGAAGGCCACACACTTCACCCGCAGAACACCTCTGGACTGCAGGCACTATTACTGTGCCCAGTTGAGTCATAGTGAACTGAAATCTGACAGCTTGAGCAACTCATCCAACGGAAGAAAGGGAGACTGTCTGAGAAAAATAAACAACCAAATTGCAATATTGTTGCAAATAATGAGAATAACCCATCTTTTCCATGAGCCTACATTGCATTTTCTCTAAGAACACATTCAAGCAGCATTTAGAAGAGCCTAAAATGTTGATGACTCTGAAAATAATATTACATACGAAAAGAATCAACAGAAGGGGCTGAGCCCTGATGGCTTAAGTGGTTGAGTGTGGAACTGCAGCCCGCGGGCTTGACAGTTCAGATCCAGGGGCGGCTATCAGGAGCAGCATTGGGTAGCGCCCACAACCACCAGAGGCAGTGATGCACCACCACCACCACCACCCCCACAAAAAAAAAAAAAAAAAAGAATTAACAGAAGAAGGCACATATCAACTGCTCTTAGAGAAGGGAGGGAGTGAGAGAGAGAACAAAGGCCAAGTGAGGGGAGAGAAAGATGATGCTGGATTACTCATCTAAATTAGATGATGGGCTGAGCCCCAGTGGCGTAGTGGTTGTGTGCCGTACTGCAGCCCACAAGGTTGATGATTCAAATCCAGCGGTAGCTATCCAGGAGCAAGGCTTGGCTTCCTACTCCCATCAGGGCAGTGATGTCCCCCACCCCCACCCCCACCCCCCACCCCCACACACGCTAAATTAGATGATGCTTAACTCAAGAGAAGAATTTGCAAACCTGGATCTCTCTATATCAGATCAGTTATGGGCAGAGGGGATTGATGTTAGGAAAATGTATTTTTAAATTTTGTATGGGTCTTAGAAATGTGAACATATGAAAACTCTTAAACAAAGAACCATTTGCATAAAAGACTATTCGGAAAGCTTGAATTGGGTTATAAACATTCTTGAGCACTGCTGCTGCATAGGTTGTGCACTGGGCTGCTGAAGATCTTCACAATTTACTTACATGAATCATGATATATATATTTCTCTATCCAATGTATTTTATCTTGCATAATAGTGGTAACTCACTAACCACATTAAGGACTTATTTGCTTAGATATAAATTCTCCATTTTCTCTGAAACAAAATGTGATTTTTTTTTCTTTCATTAATCTTCCTTTTTTGTCTACATTTCCTCTGCCATGGAAGACTAACATGTTCTAGTGCATGGAGTGTGTCTCTAAACTTTATAAACAATTCAAGATCAAGTCATAAATATCTTCTCCTTTCAAGAAGTTCTAAAATGGGAGGGTCCCTGGGCTTAAATTTTTTCAAGATCTGTTTCAAACCTCCTTTTTACCTGAAGAGGCGTGTTATCATCAGTATTAATTAGAATGTGGACCTGCAAAAGCACTGAGGCATCTGAAACTACCAAGCTATTAAAAGGCAACTGAAAAGGAGGAACAGAAGTGTAAATGTCATATTACTCCAGTTAACACCAAAATATTAAATCAGCTTTTCTAAAAAACTGTGGTAACTGCAAAAGTGGTTCTTAGAATCCTTCTATTAAAACAAAAACCAATCAATATATTGCAATTTATTATGATATACCTAGAGATTGAAAATATTGAGATAATCTAAATTATTTTAAATTTTATATAGACTGAAGAATACACATATGTGCATATATCTCTATATAATTTACATCTCCAATCTTTAGAAACATTCTATATTATGCTATCATTTTTGTGTAGCTTGCAATGTTGGAGAAGTAGGAGATTTTGTGTACATGTGCACTTGGCATGCTTTAGAAGAGAAATTTCACTAGCTTTCACTAGATTTAGTGAATTTAGTGAATTTCCCTAAATTTCACTAGAAATTTCACAGGTTGGGGCCACTTCTACTTCATGATTTTATTATTAGCTGAGTAGTCCTCTGTATTTCTGGTCATTATCTCAGGTTCTCTATTTTCATCTATTGTTGCCCTCCTCTATACTTCTTTGAAAACTTTCCTACTCTTTCTGGTCCTACCTTTCTACCAGCTTCTCTGCAACTCTTACTAGGTCATCATGATGGAATAATGTATCACCAATCTTCCTTGATTCCACACTCCTCTTCTCTTCTTTAGTGCACTTCAAATTAATCATCTCCAAAAGCATGACCTTTCAATGGTGATCTGCATCCAGTTGCCTTTTCCCTTCCCAACAACTAAATATGATCATTATTTCTTCTCTTGGTCAGCCTTAGTTTGCACCTTCTTTTCTGTTCCTCTTCAAACACACACACACACACACACACACACACACACACACACACACTTTTTGCTTACTCCATTTATTCTGTCTCGTGTAGTGCTGACAGACTTCGTCAAAACCTTCCATTCCTAAACCATGGAGGATGCTTTGCCTCCCATTGACTTTTCACATGACTGTACTTTGAATCCTGCCCACCCCATACAGCACTTAAGTGCACTTAACTTCCTCTCAGCCATGTCCTTTCATATTCTCCAATGCTCGTAACCAGTTGCAGGAAAGCTGCCTCTAATTCATGGCGGCCCTGTGTGCTAGAGTAAGACTGCTCTCCATGGGACTTTCAAAGGCTTCGTTTTTTTAAGAAGCAAAAGGCCAGATTTTGTGAGGCATTCTGGGCTGAATCAAACCTGCAGTCTTTTAGCTATGCAAGTGAAATATTTACTCCACACAGGAATTCCTTAGATTCTCCAAACCAACTCTCAAATTAGCATGTCTAAAATGGAAACACTCTCCTCTCCTATGCAGCAGCTTTTCTCTGGATTCCTAGGCCATAGATGTTTTCTGGCCATAATTATCTTTCTCAGTCCTTAGATGCTGTCTCCTAAACCAATCTATCAGTTTACAGGTATCTTCAGAGCAAAGCGTTTCCTTGCAAAGTACTCTGTAATTGGGCACTGGTCTGATGCCCCCACTGGAAGGGATGAGTATAACATTCAATTCTATATTCTTAGGGCCAAGGATCAGGCTTTGAATATAATTACAGTTGAATAAAAATGATCAATAGGTGTGAGTGTTTAGTTTCTGTGTGTGTGTGTGTGTGTGTGTGAAGTCACCTCTACTTCTGAGAAGAAGGGGCAGAAACATTCAGGACTCTGATTCTTTGTACTCTAGGGACATTGGAAAAGGAATAACACCATTTGTTTTCATTATGAACAGAATGAACACAAAGGAAGAACACCTGAAGCTTTGATTACGGATGCTATAGAAAGTGATTGTGATCCTGTGGTGCTAAGAAAATATGAGAACAGTGCTTGTGCAAATATTTTGATTAATAGTTTTTTTCAGACTAAATATTCTCCAGACTAGAAAAGTCTATACAACCTAAAAGTCTTGAAATTTTGCTGAGCTCAAGTGCCTAAGCATTACAACTCTCTTGATTCCTTTATATTAAAAATAGGTGTGTGTGGGGGGGGGGGCATATGCATTGCTTTGAAATATTCCTCTCTCTTAATGTATATGCATCTGCAATATAGAATTTCTCAATTTCTTTAAGATCACTAATAATGCAGCTTCGTATTTCAAGTGCACTCAGAAAGAAAGCAATTCTGACTGCATGGAGGTTGAACATACAAGGTGATTTTGCAATTCTGTTTCGCTTTTTATTTCTCTGCTTAAAGATCAAATATCTGAAATGTAAGCAAGGTGGCTTTCACCTATATTGAAATAGGAAACAGATTTATCAAATCCTCTGCAGGAGTCCCTCGCAGTGACTTCGATGTGAAATGTTCGGATTACTTTGGTTTTTAACCGGGTCTCTGTGATTCAGAGGGCTTTGCCCTTTAGATAATGCTTAAGCGATGAGTCCACCTGATTATTTTTTGTGCTCACAAGAGTGCGGAGCTATACCCCAGGCATATCCCTAAAATTCACAGAGCTGACACAGAGGTGGAAAAAACCATTCCATGCCTGAGTAAGCCAAAGCCCAAGCAGGGAGGCCAGGCGCCGGCTCTGGCATTTGAATATGAATGTTTCTGGAATCTCCACAGTCACACTCTGCTTTGGGTTGGGAAACTAAAAGGAACTCTCAGTAATCCTCTCAGGAAGCTTTTCAGAAAGCACCTTCAGTCTTTCCAGGCACTCCTTAGAGAAAACACCTGATTAAGTTTATATTGTTTACTTTTGCCTGTCTTGTTAGTGTTTCAATAACTTCCATATTGCTTTAAGTCAGTGTCAGGAGGACATTTAGTGGGTCACCTTGTTTAATTTAAGTTGATAAAAGGATCAGAAAATACCAGACTTGTGTATTGTCACATCCCTTTTCTATCGTTTCCTTCTTTTAAATGAACAGACATATCTTCTGTCTCTGATGCCATGTGTAAATGGGTTAAATATAAACCTTCCCCAGGGCGATGACCATTAGAAATCAGCGTTTCTTTCTTCCTCATCTTCTATGTCTCCCTTTGACACTATGAGAACCAGGTGATGCTAGGAAGGGCCTTCTGGGGATGTCATCCTGTTACCCCTAAGTAGGAGGTTCATGCCTTTAACTGCCTGATTTTTGGACTGGATACTCCAATTTGTCTTGCTGAAATAGAACAATAAGGGGTAACTTACCTTTTTAGATTTTTAAATAGACCTCAATCAAAGCTTGAAAATGGGAGAACAGATAGAAGGAATCATAAAAGAATGAGTAATGTTTTTTTTTTTAATCAAAGGCTCAATATTCATCAAGTATCAGAAGATACTTGTATGTGTTTTGAATAACTGTTGAACAGACCCAAATGACTGCAGCACCATGGTGAAAGGAGGAATATGATTGCCCTCCAGTACTTCAAGTGAAACGGTTGCCCACATTCGTATAGAAAAGAAAATACAACTACATTTCAAAAGCAATAAATAATATTGGTAAAAGGAGCAGCTTCCCCCCCTTGTATAATTTTCCCAGCCCTCTAATGACGAGAGTGCAGAAGGATAGAAACAGAAGTGGCCGAGGCTGAGCCAGTGCTGTCTCTGTGGCTCCAGCCTCTTCATTTCTGAAAGATCCACCCCGACTTTGTTAGGTTGGATCATGAAAACCCTCCGCCATTCCCTTCACAGGGGTGTCTTCCACGACCACCTTGGCCTCCCTCCCCCACAATGCCAGGTCATTCAGCGCTCCTCTCTTCCAATGACAGCCCCGCCGAAGAAAACTGTACGGAGGACGCTTCCAGGGAACGTGCGACTGTACAGACAGAAACAAAGCGTGGGCAGCTTGCTGGAATGTGCTTTGCCAGGCAACTGAAGTGTAATTTGCAGCTGTACGGTAGCAGCTAACGACGGCAAGTATTCCTTTTACCAATATTATTTATTGCTTTTGAAATGTAGTTGTATTTTCTTTTCCATACGAACGTGGACAACCGTTTCACTTGAAGGACCTGGAGGGCAGTCATGAACTACACAGGCGATGTGCGTTCCTAGTCAAAAGGAAGCCGTCTTGCTGCAGGGGAAGCCACTTGCATCTTGCTATGGCGAGGGAATGTCCCGATGAGCTACTCAGTCCGTTCCAACTCATAGCGACCCTGTTCAAAAGGAAGCAACGCACCATCCTGCTCAGCCCCTGCCTGTGCCAAAGCTGTGGCTCTCTTCTGGCCTCTGCCTGCAGTCACCCCATCACCCCACCCCGGAGGAGCTTCCTCTTGTTTGCTGATACCCGGCATGAGGTCCTTGTCTAGGGCCGGCTCCTCCCCTTTGAAAAAAACATCAGAATTTTCTTCTGCCAACACTGATCTGGTCATTAGTCTGGTAGTCCGAGGCATGTTCAATGGCTTTGCCGGCACCAGAGTTCAAAAGCACCCCTCCTTCTTCAGACTTCATCCTTCACTGTCCAGTTTCCACAGGCAGACGAGGCTATTGGAACTATGTCGACGTGGGCCAGGTACATTTATACTCACATTGACGTCTTTTAATTCTTAATATCTTAACGAGATGCTTACTGCAGATTTTCCCAGAGTAATACCTGGTTTGATATCTTGCTTGTTGCTTCCGCGGGCCTTGATCGAACCCATGTTTGCTAAACTCTTGCCTACCTATGATGTGTATCGGTCCACTTGGAAGAATTGCATTAATATTACTTTTTCTTTCTGTGGGTTGAGGTATAGGCTATAGTAGAGACTTTATACTGAAGGTGGTCAACTTTGGTGTTTTCATCAGTGCGGACAGCAAGCAAGATGAGGCCATTTCCATTTCACAAGTAGCCACTCTTCTCCCCCAGTCTCAATATAATGCAGGTTGAATAATATAGTGAGAAACACCACCTGACCCACGTCCCGATGGGAAATTGCACAGCATCCCCCATTGTCTATTTGGACAGCAGTGCCTCTCTACAGACTCCGCATGTACTCAAGGGAGTGTTCTGGGATTCCCCTCTTGGCGATGGTATCCATAATCTGTTATGATGGACACAATCCAATACCCTCGCATAGTCAATAGATACAAAGAAACCACTTTTCTGGTATTTTCTGCCTTCAGTTGATGTCTACTTGACATTGGCAATAGCATTATTTATTAAATCAACCGTGGGCTGGCGCACATGATTTATAATAACCCTTACATTGTTACTGAGTTATATTAAAATTTATTTTTTGTTTCATCTCTCTTAGCAACTACATCCCTCTACCACTTGGTTAGATACATTTGCAAGGTAGGGATTAAAAAAGAAAATGACCTCCCATTATTCATTTCATTTCATCCCCAGTGCAAATCCCGCTGGGCAACTGCTGTGCACCTTTGAGTGACACCCTTCCTGCTCTTTCTTGAGCGGCCTTCAGGGATTGATCACTTCCACTGTGAAAGAGAAGATCTCCTTTAGTCTCCTCTAACTGCTGTTGACCTCTCTCTGCCATTCCTCCCCAAGTATATAATAAATCAAGTGCATTTTACATGAAAAATGAAGTAATTACTCCGCGAATCCAATGGCTAATTGCACATAGAGGCCTCTGGGAAATATAGGACAAATCAGTGTCAGATTTCTAAAAGCAGAAAGGAAGCTGAAGCCAATACTCACAGATACAGATGGTGGAAAATAATTTTCAATGCCCCCTGTCTTCACACACAAACTAGTTCTTTACATAAAGCAATTGGGAACTTCTGGGTGTGCACACAATCTTTGCACCAATAAAAGTCCTGCCAGCTGAGGAACCAGAACCTACTCTACCAAAGTGAACTCTCCCTGGAGCAGAGCGAAGGGAAGGTCTTGGATTTTATTTTTTGTATAGAAGCTTGTTTTTGATTGATAGCAACAAAAACATTTGTGTTTCTGCATCAGTTGGATCATACTTGCTTCCCAAACCCATCAATGCTGTGTTCATGGCCATGTCATGATACTTGGTGGTACAGAGACTGCTGAAGATGACCACAGGAGAAATGAGAGGCAGTCTTTGCTATCACTCTCTAAGAAGTCTACTTTACAGTACAGTTTGCTATTTAGGTTGGCAAAAGTATAGGGCACTGCTTTGTTTGTTCTCTTTTTGTATATCTTTAAAGGGGTTAGCAGTATTTATCTGTAACATACAAATAACTAAATAGAAACATGACATATACCACAGCTATAGAGCAAAAGAGGAAAGCAAGATACTTTTCACATTAATCTATGCTACATGAACACAGATGGTATTAAATACTGGAGAGAAGTTGAATCACCACACTAATAATAATAAATTTATTAAGTTCAGAGGGAAAAATCTTCGTTATCCAAGAGTTTAATAATATACCACTTCAATGATAATTTATACTCATAAATACACATATGGCACACAAAATCATATTGTCAAACAAAACAAAAATACTTTAATAAAAATTCTTCATTTACAATTTCAAACTTAAGTATAATATTAATTTTTAACTTCTTTATTAGCAGTCCCAACTTAGATTGGTAGTATCCTACTATGTTAAACATCAGTCTATGAACATAAATGATACTAGGATAGCAGAAGATATGTGTATTTTGCTACCATTTCTAGTGGCCAATATTTCAGACTTCATTATTTTCAGACAGTACAGATTTTAACTCCAGAAACCACTTCAAATGACATATGAACGTAGTGTTGAATAATTTACTTCCTTCTTGCTAAAATTTTTGAATGTCTTGTATCTATTGATTTGTTGTTGTAAATTATCTTCATAGGTTTTCTACTTCAGAAATTTGTATGTCCATATCTACTACTAAATCCCTAGTAAGTAAGGCCTCTCTCTCTCTCTCTCTCTCTCTCTCTCTCTCTCTCTTTCTCATTTTTCCTGCTAAGTAAACTTTGGTGGTTAAAAATACACTCTTCATCAATCTAGTACTATAAAACATACTAGAAACTAGCATAACTTTGATGATGTATTTGATGTATTAGTCGTGCATATTTCCATTTTGCTTGCTGATGGAAAGAATACACAAAGACAATCTGGTTACTATCACCAGCACAGTTTTTCAACTCTTTCCAAGCAAGCAAGCAAGCAGACTGATATTAAAGGAGTAAGATATTTTATCTTGTTAATTTCCCAAACTATCAAGTAGATCCTGTTACAATTAAATTCTTGGTAGAAGTTGGTTGCATAATAGTTCACAGCAGTGACCAGTGAGCAGTGCCTTGTGATATCTGTGACTCAGCAAGATCTCTCTGGAGGGTCATGCATAACTCTGTGAATGTCACTGACTTTTACCACTGATTTCCTCTTATTTCCTCAACCTTTGCTCATGATACTTGATGTTAAAAAATATCTATGCTAAAAAATACCTTTCATTGTTTTCCCCACATTTTAGTGTTAATAATAGTGTTACATAACTTTCAGTAAAAGAACACTTTTTAAATAGCTTAACTTTAGCCTCTCTGTGAACAATATTAAACAGAACACTGACACTCATGATAAATGTGACTAGTGGCCAAGGACAATTTTGCAAATGTTGTCAAGTAGGAAAGCCTAATTTGTGATGTAAAATTTCACCTCAAACCAGTAAAATAAGATAAGCTATTAAAACCCTGTTTTTTGTTTGAAACAGGATATTTTTGTTTTGTTTGAACCATCCCATTTGTGTTGTTTTCTTTTTATTTTCCAAAAAACTTATTGGGGACTCCTCCAGCTCTTAAAATATTCAATTCATCATTTGTATCAAACATATTTGTACACATGCTGCCATATTCATTTTCAAATATTTTCTACTTGAGCCCTTTGTATAAGCTTCTCTTTTCCCCTCCTTTATTTTAATATAGATTTTATTGGGGACCCATACAGCTCTTATAACATTCAATTCATCATTTGTATTAAGCACACTTGTACACATGTTGCCACATTCATTTCCAAATATTTTCTACTCGAGTCCCTGACATAAGCTCCTCTTTCCCCCTTTCCTCCAGTTCTTTTTTTTTAAATTCTAGCTCCTCATATTTCTCCTTCCCCTTCTCCAACCCCATTCACTTCTAATAATATACAATTGTTATTACCTCTACATATTGTACACTGTCCAATGTGTCACCTCACACACACACTCCACTCCACTTTCTGCATACAGAGAGGAGGTCACATGTAGATCCCTGAAATTAGTTCCCCCTTTCTACTCCACCATCCCTCCACAATCCCTGTGTCACCACTCCCCCCACTAGTCCCAAGGGATCATCTATCTTAAATCCCCCATGTTTCCGACTCCAGTGCACATCCCCTGATCTACCTGAATCTGTCTCGTAGAATTGGGATCATGATAGTTGGTGGGAGGCAGCATTTGAGAACTAGAGGAAAGTTGCATATTTCATTGCTACTACACTGTACCTAGACTGGCTCATCTCGCTGCAACCCCTCTGTAAGTGGATGTCGCTTCACTTATTTATTTTATTTTTTATTTATTTTTTTCCCCAATGATTCTATTGGGGGCTCTTACAGCTCTTATAACATTCAATATATCATTTGTATCAAGCATATCTGTGCACATATTACCATATTCATTTTGAAATATTTTCCACTTGAGTCCTTGGTATAAGCTACTCCTTCCCCCAACCCCCCCTTTTTTTAAATTTTATTGGGGGCTGTTGCTTCACTTATTGTTGGGCTTTGGGTCCCCTATCTGAACTCCCTGTCATTTATAATGATAAAATTTTTAGGTCTTTGTTGCTTTCTTAGAAATGTTGACTCTTTCACTCTCAGGTGGTAATAAGAGTCTAGTTTTAAAAATGAAAGACAAATGAGAACTGGTAGATAAGATAGGTCCACTTTTGCATTTAATTTAGGATCATAAAGATACATCACTTTATTTCTATCAAGTAGAGATCAATAGTCTTTCTCTTCATTTAATCTATATGGATATCTATGCTGTACACATTCAATGTTATATAAGGAAAAGCAAATTAGAAATCATTGTAATCAATCTCTTGGGTTAAGTGCTATTAACACCATCAAGATTTAATGTGCTTTTTTTTCCTTTTTTTAAAAAAAGGGAAAAGAGCATGGGCTATTGTGAAACCACCAGTTGTCTGTCAGTTCATCAGATGATGTCAGTTTATCATAGTCGGCTGGTTGCTATTTTAGGTAAAAACAGGGTCATACATGGTGGGCTGATTGCTTGGAAGTTTCTGGCCAATGAAGACGCTAGAAAGAAGAAGCAGGTGGTCCTATTCTGAAGAAGTAGCCATTGAAATGTGATGGCTAGAGTAGAACATTGTCCTGTATGATGCAGAACATGAGCCCTTCAACATGGAAAGAAGCTAATATGTCACAGGAACTGCAGTGCCTCCTTAAAGTAGTGTCAACCATAATGATCCAAATGGAGTAAAGCTTACAGAATATTCATATGCTTATGGGAGAAGTACTCAAAATGAGAAATAACAGCTGTAAACATCCATTAATAATAGAATGAGGAATGTATTCTAAAAATCTAGGGCAGTTACGTCATTATGAGTTGACATAGTTTCCAAATATTGCCCAATACTGAAGGATTGATGAATGGTAGCAGATCATTGTCAGAGAAAGGCCAAAGGATGGGTCCTCTGCTCAGAAGACATCCAAATATGACTAAAAAGATGTTGCTTTCTTAAAGGAGAGTTGACCATGATGAAGTGAGTCCACAATTCAAGTTAAAAAATGCTGCAAAAATTGAATAATTGGAACTTGGTATGTATGAAATATGAATCTAGTAATATTGGAAGACATCAAAAATGAAATGTAACACATAAAGATCAGTATCATAGGTAGTAATGACCTGAAACTGGCATTGGCCAGTTTTAATCAGAAAACCACATAGTTTACTATTCTAGGAATAGCTGTAAGGAAAATTCACAGACTATTTTGAATTACAATGTAGTCTTGTTAGGATCTTATCTATCTACATTCAAGTAAATCCAATCAATACAAATGTTGTTCAAATGTATGCACTAACCACAAAAGTTACTGAATAAGAAATAGAAGAATCCTACCAAAGTCCTCAGTCTGACATTTATCAAACATCCAGTCAGGATTCATTGATAATTCATTGGTGACTGGAATATAAGACTTGAGAACAAAGAATAAGGAATAGTAATTGGAAAGGATGGTCTTGGTGATAACAATGAAACTGGAGATTAGAAAATAGAAAATTTTGATAACAACCACTGCTCATAACAAAAACCTGTTTTTATTTTCAACAATACGACAGTGAATATACACATGGACTTCTCCATTTGAAATACACAGAAATCATATTGATAACATATATGCAAAAAGATGGTGGAGCAGGTCCATAATAGAGGCTAAAACCAGGCAAGCAGTCTATTGTGGAGCAATCAATTGCTCATACAGAAGTTCAGGTTGAAGCTGAAGAAAATTAAAACAAGTCAGGTAGGGACAAAATAGGGCTTTTAGTTTACCTCACCTGAATTTTAAGATCATATTAAAAACAGATTGGATTTGGCTGAGCCCCGGTGGTGTAAGTGGTTGAGTGTAGAACTGCACCCCTTGGGCTTGGCGGTTCAAATCCAGCAGCGGCTCTCAGGAGCAACACTGAATAGCACCCATGACCACCAAAGGTAGTGATGCTAAAAAAAAAAAAAAAACAGAGTGGATTCATTGAACACTAGTGACAAAAGATCTGATGAGCTGTGGGATGACCTCAAGACAATCATTCATGAAGAAGTCAAAAGCTTGCTATAAGGCAGGACTAACGGGTCAAAGAATAAGTCAGAAGAGACACTTAAACTTGCTCTGAATTATGTAGTTGCAAAGGTACATGAAAGAAATGATAATATCTGACAAATGAACAAAAAAATCCAAGGGCAGCTCAGGAAGGCAAAGTAAATTATGATAACGAAATGTTCAAAGACCTAGAATTAGAAAACCAAAGACAAGGAAGAGCACAGTCAGAATGTATCACAGTGAAAAAACTCAAGAAACTTTGTCTCAACTTGCAACACTAAAGGAGTCTATGGGTAAAATACTGAAAATAGGAACATTGAAAGAAGATGGAAAGGATACAACGAGCCCTTGCCTCCAAAAGAACTAGCTGACATACCACCATTTCAGGAGGTAGCATATGAACAAGAACCAATTGTGTTAAAGGAAGAAGTCTGAGGTGCACTGAAAGCAGCAGCCCCAAAACAAGGCTCCAGGAATTGATACAATGCCATTTGGAATGTTTCAAATGGCAGATGCAAACGGTGGAATCACTTACTAACCTATATGAGGACATTTGGTTAACTACTGGATCAGCTGAGTGGAGGATATTTGTGACCATTCCAAGGAAAGGTAAGCCACCTGAATGCACACATTACAGAACAATGTCATTGGAACCACAGACAAATACAACTTTGACCAAGGTCATCCAAAAATGGTTGTAGCAGCACCTTGATTGAGAACTGCCAAAGGTTCAGGTCAGATTCAGAAGAGGAAACGGAACAAGGAATATCTTTGCTGATGCCAGATGGGTCTAGGCTGAAAGCAGAGAATATCAGAAAGATGTTTATTTTTGTTTTATTGACTGTGCCGTGTATTCAACTCTGTGGGTTATAATAATGCCTTGAGAACAAATGAGAATTCCAGCACACTTCACTATGCTAATGTATCAAGAGGTAGTTGTGCAAACAGAACAAGGGGATACTGCTTGCTTTACAATAGCGAAGGTGTGCATAGGGTTGTAGGCTTTCCCCACATGAATCTGTCTGTGTGCTGAGCAAAGAATCAGCAAAGCTGGACGACGTGAAGAAGAACACAGTGGCAGGACTGTAGGAAAGCTTCTTGATCGTCTGGAATATGCAGATGACACAACTCTGTTTGCTGACAGAGATCGGTGATGGCGATTTTTGTAAAAAATCATTTTATTAGGGGATCTTACAGCTCTTTTTAGTGTGGGGGGGGAGGCATCACTGCCCTCTGGTGGTGGGAGTAGGAGGCCCAGCATTGCTGCTGGATTTGAACTTCCAACCCAGTGGGTCGCAGTCCCGTGCACAACCACTACACCACCGGGGCTCAGCCTGGCGATTGCGATCTTTAGTATGTACTGCAACTCAGTGGAAAGGAGACCCAAATCCTCATAGCTGGGCTGAAGTGTAACATCAGGAGAGATGGAGAAAATATTGAATTTGTCAAGGATTTCCTCTGGCTTCATCCACAATCAATGCTCAGGGAAGCAGTGAAGAGATCAAGAGTCACATGGTGCTGCATAAATCTGCTCCACAAGACCTCTTCAAAGTGTGCAAAAGCACAGATGTGACTGAGGATTCGGGTGTGCCTGGCCCAATCCTGGTCTTTTCATTTGCTTCACATGCATGTGAAAGTTGGAAACCAGATAAGGAAAACCAATAGATTCCTATGCACATTGGGGCTGAAGAAGAATATTGAAAATACCATGGACTGCTAAAAGAACAGAGAAATCTGTATAGGAAAAAGTATAACCAGAGCGCACCCTGGAGGCCGAGATGGTGAGCTTTCTTCTTAGGTCATTTGGATGTGTTTTCAGGAGAAACCTGTCCCTGATTTGATAAGATGATGTCTGATAAGATGGAGGAACAGTTCAAGAGAGTCAGGGTCTCCCTACCAGGGCATGACAAAGCAGCTGCGACACTGAGTTCTATTGAGGGAAGCATGAGGAAGACAGTGCAGGAGAGGGCTTGTTTTGGGCTATGGTGCCTGCAGTTGCTATGAATTTGAACAGACTTGTTAACACCTAACAACATGTTAAGTGAGTGGTCTGTCAAGAAAACTGTTAAAGATATTCCATGACTAATGTTTCTCTCCTTTAAAATGGCAGTGTTTTGTTTAGCTTTTAAACAGGTTCTCTTGTACACAAGGTCACCATATGTCAGAACTGCCCCAAGGCATCTAACTACAACTTCTACCCTCCAGCCACTCCCCTTGTTTTTCTCTTTTATTTCTGTGAGATACTCTTCCTTGACTCTGACAGCACTTTCAGCACAGTGTGACACCATTTCAAACTAAACAGCAATATTAAAATGCGTTTTAAAAAGTTACTTTAATCAAGGGTGAGATGCAGTGGCTTAAAGGCATGGATTATTCAAAACATTTATGGTCTTAGCACATGCCCTCATGGGCTGAGGTATCCAATGTGTGCTGGTGTTCAGGATCAGTTTGCAATCCGGTGCTACAGGGACTCAGGGCTCCGGGCTGATGGTGCTGACAGACGGTGCAGCACAAGGGCCTTCACTACCAGCAATGGTGAAAAGCACCAGCTGTTTCCAGATCATCAGATAATCATGGATGTGTTCCAGACCATTAATCTATTCATGGTTAAAATTTAAACTCACACTATTTTCTCATAATTGAACCGATGCACACCCTTCCTTCATGACATGCTCATACCATTTTTTAGTTAAGTACTAATATTGAGGACAATATTTTAAAAATGAGTTGGAAATGAAAACACATTTAGACACTCATAATGAGTTCTAACTCAAAACCCCTTTGTCTTTAAGTACAAATAATTAGAATAAGAATAAAACAAATATTTATTTGTTAAGATGATTTTTTAATTCAATACTAAGACATTAGTCAATCAATTCTATTAGTAGATGGCCAAAGTCAAACAAGTAGTCAGATATCAAAATTCAGATAACCTATAGAAGTCATCAAAATAGTCACATTTAAAAAATAAATCAATACTTGCAAATACTATAGGGAGTTTGATTTCTTTAGTCTGTTTATCTTAGAAATCTATTTGGAAATTCATTCAAAGTGTTCACACGATTCCTAAAAACCTTACAGAAGTTTTGCTTTTCATGTTTAGAGGGTTGCAAAAGTTGACTCTTTATAATGTTTAGTTTTGTAATAAATTGCTACTTTTAGTTACAGTAAAAATAAATAACTGTATAAGAATTCCCTGAGCATCAGATTTGTGTCTTTGAGTTTGAGGGATTTGGAGTGCAGAGTAGGCTACACAACAAGCCATCAAGCACAATGTTGGGGGTTCAGACCAGCTTCTCCTCAAGGTCGTACTGCCTGTAAAACCCTAAAAAATGCCACTGTGGATCAGAATCAACTAGATGGCAGTGGGATAATAAATTAAATTAAGCGGTGAATTATTTCATCCCCTAGACACATTTGGCTGCCATCACCTGGTCGGCAGTTCAAAACCACCAGCCAGTGCTGTGGGAGAAAGGCGGCTTTCTTCTCCAGTAAAGACTCGTCTCAGCAACTGCAGGGCTAGGTGTGCCCTGTTCTATAGGCCCTCTCTGAGTCAGCAGTGACTGTGTGAAATGTCAATTACACATATCTGTTTTTTAAATAGGCTTTGTAAGTCCAGCACCTAGAGGTTCTATGACGGTTAAGGGTGTCAACCTGTGCAGAAGTAGTCTGCGATAGCTTTTTTCAGGTTGCATCTGACAGGTTTGAGCGGTGGATCTTTGAGTAATTAGCTAGGGACATTAACCATTGCTAACAAATAAGAATAATGCCAACAAATGCTATAAAATGCTATAGCTTCGATATTAGTTAACATGCAAACTCCATACACTCTGCTTCTAAACTACATAACCATTTAGTGATTCTGGCTTGAATTTACTCTTAAAAGGTACATTTTTTTAATCTCCAAAAAAAGGTAAGCGTTGAGTATCTAGCATTTTTGTTCAATGTCCCATGAAGAGTTAAAACAACAAAAAATCATTTAAAAGATTTATGTTCTGGCCCCGCTGGACATTCACCCTCAGGAAGGGAATGCAGAAGATATGCTCCTGCAAAATGTAGAAGGTGACTGACTGGCTACCAGATAAAATAGCTTCTGGAATCTTAAAGGCTTGTTTCCAAACAAGCAGTTTGCTAAGTGAGATGTCAACTAATTCCACATGAATGAAGCACACCAACGTTAGTGACCAAAGGATTATAAATCACATAATCTGAAGCCGAAGTAGGGAAGTGGGCCTAAATTGTGAGAATGTGGTTTGTAGAAGGTGATCAATAATAGTGGGAATCCAAGATACATTTGTGGGACCTACATAGGCAATAAGCCTCCAGTGCTTTCCTTTTATCTGTAATAGAGAGCTGGGAAGAAATTTCCTAAGCAGAGTGCACTAGAGAGATGACTGTAGAAGATTAAAATGAGTAATCTCAATTGAATGGTTAAAAACTTGTCAAATGATCTACTCTCTTCTGCACTTTTGGTCTGATTTTCAACATTTTTGTAATTTTTTGTTTTGTGTTTGCTCATATTGGGGAATATCACAGAGGTATGCTGTATTTGGGGATGAATCCTCCTGAATGATTGCTAAGTGCCTGTTTTTCAGTATATGAAACCAAAGATTATGGGGCAGCATGCAGAAGAGGGGCTTCCGGGGGGTTCACTGTTGAGGCTGATAGAAGGGAACTGGTGCAAAGAAAATAATGTTTTGAAACCAATGGTGATTGCAATTGTACAACATTACTTGATGTGAGTGAACTAAGGAATGATATACTATCTGTATTAACTCCCCAAAAATTGGTTTCAAAAAAAAATTCACGTACTTTTGACAAAATTACTTTTTAAAGTCCCCATTGCTTTAAAAAAAAATCACAACATAAGAATATAAGCATTTGCTTTGCATCTCTGAAGTATTGAGTCACATGACTTTAATATGATCCTTTTAAGTATGCATTTACATTTTAATTTTATGAAAACAAATATTCCCCATTGGAAGTCATGTAAAATATATTATACTAAATCCAGTATGTAATTCACCAAATACATATACATGCATACACAAGAAGATTCTTCTTGAAAATTTTCTTGAACTTGATTTCTTTCTTATAAAGTATTTAAATTACAAGGCCCGTAAAATACTTAATATCTATACACCTATATTTTAATTTTCTCTAAATGTTATACTCAAAATACATCTAAAACCTATCTCACTTTAAAACCATTCTATCTCAATCTTATATCCCCACAAAAATGTCTGCAGTTATTTCTCAATCCATTGAATTTAAATAGACTGTCATTATTTATTTATTACAGGATGCACTTATTTAACCACAGTATTATTTGTGTTTGCTTACGTTGCTTTAAGTTTTAAGAGACCTAAGCCTAAGAGAAGCCATGAGTCTTTTGCATGACTGTCCAATAACTTTATTGACTGTATGAATATAATCCAATAACATATTCTGATTAAACACTAATCAAAAGCTAAAATTACAAAAACAACAACAGCAAGCTTTTTTCATTTAATCAAATCCACTAGCTATATGATTGGCTGATTTTGTGTCCTCTGTGAGATTAATGTTTTTATAGAGGATGGACGCCTGATTAGCTAGTTTAAAATGATAACTAAAACAACACCATGAAAAGGATCAGGAGGCAGCATATACATTACTGGTTCTTTTCAGGGGATGCAATTATTATTTTCCTTTTTCTTTTATAAGGGTGGAGATTGTTAGCACATATTGAGATTTCAGTTTCAAGATGGAACCATATGAAATAACAGTTAAAAATTCAGTGCACCCTCACTGACTGGTGCCATTTTGATACAATTGGATCACTTTGAAGCTTGCAGATCCCTTCTAGGACAGAGTTAGGGCAATTTGGGGTTAAAAGTGAAGAGAAACTGAAAACTCTAGCTTCATTACTTTGAAAGATGAGGATTAAAATTAATTAACTTTTATGGGATGTTTCTTTTCCCTTCTTCTTTCTCATATACTTTCTCTTTATAATGACCTTGGCTGCAGTTTCCTATAAAAATGATACAAAGGGATGACTCTTCCTCACGATAACTATATAATGAATGTGACATACATCAAGGCTGACAGCCTTTTTAGTTTCCTTATGAATATTGGCAGTATAATCTGTTGTTCGAGACTCAGAAATTCATAACAAATTCAAAAATAGCTCTTGTCAAGTATGACAAAAGCTACAGTTATTAATACCTGGCAGGCACATTTTATTATAAAACATTGGCTCACATGTTTTTTTCTCAAATTTATTCTATAAAAATATACTGTGTCCCAAAGTATTATAAAAACATAGACCTGAATCCATTTGTTCAAATATGCTTGATTGTTAATGTACGTTTAAGTACCATAAGTGAAAGCTAAAGGAGTGATTCATTAATATTTTTGGAATTCCAATTAGTAAGTCTGACAATGTCAGAACAATACTTAAATTAGTCAGAATACACAACATTGGAAACATTTGAAATGGCTGCTTCAGTGGCTAGTAATGATAGGAATTAGAAAGTGTGTTTGGTTATCGCTGTTGTGTACTTTGTAGTCCTTTCAGATTTTTAATGACCTCATAAGAGAGAGAACTGTCCCAAAATGTTCCCTAAACTGACATCTTTATGAGCAAGGGTTATCAGAATTTTCTCCCCATGAAGGTACTCCATGAATTTGAACTTTGGACCTCTTGGTTAGCAGCTAAGAGATTACCATGGTAGTACCAGGGTTCCTTAGAAGGAGTAGAGATAAATTACTACCTTTCAGCAAGGTGGAAATCATTTCCCTAAAATGCCTGGTTTCCCTTGCAGCAAGTCATCCCTAAGCCCTCAGTTATACATAGCTTCAAGAAAACTTCTTTAAACTAACATTTAAAAAGTAACTGTGGATATTTTATCTATTTTTTAAAGTTCCCAATACCTAAATATGGTCAAAAAATTCTTGCTGACACTCCCTTTCCTAGAATAGTATGCTACTCACTTTGCAGTATTTATTACAAATTCTTAGGTTCAGCTTCCCATTCAAAGATCCAGAGCCAGGCCATCATAGAAACAATCCTAAATAAAATTATTTGTAGCCAATGTGTTTATAATTTTACTGTTTGGTGTGGCAGATCATCAGATGTGTCATTGATGAATTCAGAATGTGCAAGGTCACAAGTAATCCTTCAAAATCAACAATTAAACAACATGACTGTCAGTGGACCCTACACACCTCCCTCAGAAAATGATCTTCGTTCCTTTTCACCTGACGATAAATATTGCTTGAGAAACACGATGCTTGTCCTGCTTGAGCATCAGGATCTCTGATCTTCCCACAGTCCTCATGAAACCATCACTGGAAGTCTTTATTAAAAACATGGTTGGGATAGAAATATGAGGAAGCCAGTGCCCCACCCCCTGAAGTAAAAGGCCAGAATGCTAGTTTCCCGAATAAGAGTGTTTCAAAGGAAAAATTAATACACAGATTTATTTGGAGAACCATTCTCTCATTGGGTTTTTAAAAATTACGTTTAATAGAAGCTGAGTACCTCATTTCAATAACACTATTATTCAATAACACGAATGACCCCCATGCACATAGACACAAAGTTCTGCATGTATATGTAAGTGGCATGAACAGGGCCACTCAGTGAGCCACTAATAATGGAGTCCACAAAAAAATATATATATATAATACTCCCTGGTCACAAGGTTTGTCACTGACACGTAAAAGAGTAAATCAAAAATTATTGCTACAAAACCACAGATACCTTTATTAAACAAAAGTACCAAGCTGTTAAGCTATTGTTTATTCACAGATCCCCTCTCTAGGTCAGCACTCCTTTGAAGGTGTGATTTCCATCTCTCTGACCCTCCCCATAGAATTCTGTGTTCTTCGGTTTTACACCAGGATACATGGATAGATTTGGCATCAGGAAGGAGCTGCAAGTTTGGACCTTTTAAGTCCTCTGTAAGTTGTACAAACAGAAATCTGAGGGGAGAAACTTGGAGGGGTCGGTAGGGTTGGGGTTTCCAACAAAGGCTAGTGGACCCTGGCTCCTCTCCAAGGATGAGCAGTGGTCATGATGAATATCCTTTCTGGGCACTGTGTGTCTGAATCTTTTCTCATACATGCAGTTTTGCATTTTCTTAAACTGTCTTCAGAATAAGTCCCCATGATTATCGTATGCCCTGTGAGAAAATCAATCAAGCTTATTCCTTCAGAATCACAAAACACAACTGTCATATCCTTCTGAGCTGATTTTTATGTCTTGAATTTAGCTGACCTAACAGAGGTCCTCGAATGCCACTGTTTCTCTTGGACCTCTATTTAAAGGATCCTAAAGGTTCCAAGACACGAGTGACCAGACGTCCCGCAGGGTTTTAAAAAGTCCCGCGTTTTGGAAAGAATGCATGACAAGCTAAGGAACGGAGAGAGGACAGGAAGGGAACATACCTCCTCGGCAACCCCCACCCCCACCCCCATCAATGGTGTCCTACTTTACCAATGTTAAAATCTGGTCACTTTAAAACTTGCCTGCAGTAATCTATTGATCATACATTCATGTCTAAGCATGCTGTTTTTTAAATAAATCTATGATGTATGAACTGAAACCCTAGCAGCTACATTTTCTGACTTGTTTATATATGTTTCCACATATTTATATATGAATCTGTAAAGAAAATAAATTTAACATAAAAGCCAATATTGACTATTGGCCATTTTTTTTCTATTACCACACACAATGTGCCAAAATCCTTGTGAATTGTGATTAAATCTGTTGATATTTAACAATAGAGTAAAAATGTGTTTGATAAAAGAGCTAAAGTACTGAAATCAGTCTCTATTTCAGTCCAACTGATGGATTTCACATAGCTAAGCCCATGAAATGTAACAGATCAAACTCTTTGAAATGGTTTAGGGGTAAAGCTTGGTATTGTTAAAGGTGCAACCTTAACAACTTCTTTAATTAGCTGATTTAACTCTCAACTAATGTTCCAGAGGTGGGGAGGGTGACACACTGTATTTTAGAGAGTCTGGGAGCTATGTGAATGCTCATTATCTGGCAGATACTTTGTGGAGGTACCGGAAGTAAGCTCAGGTGTCTTCTAATTAGATTCCTGGACTAGAGTCAGGGTGCCAATCAAGGCCACTGTGGTCATAAGCACCCCTGAGCATCCAAGACTCATGGACCCACCAGTGATCCTTATGCCCATGGCGCCCCCAGCAGGGCAGTGCTCAGGAAAAGAACCGCGGCCTGTGTGCTGCAGCCTCGCTAACGTTGTCATCAGTATAGACTTTATAACACTGGAATACCTATTTTGATTTACATAGGAGGTAAGGGACCCAAAAAACCTATTAGACTGAGTGGTCAATTGACATAGATCAAGAAAATGGTGCCATTTGGATGGAAACCATGATGAGTTGAGGAAGTCTGGTGAAGATTCCTTGGTGAAGAACATTCCAGATAGAATTTGTGCTGCATGCTTAAGGAGTAAAGGTGTTGAGAATTTAGAAGGGATGTGGAATTTATTTTTTCATATAACTTGCAATAATAATAATTTAAAGAGTTCATTATATCTCTCTTCCCTCTCTCTGCATCTCAACTCTCTTCTCTCTCTCAAGAGCTGTGTGAAGGGCTGAGTGGATGAGAAAGGTCTGGGGCAGAATCAGCTGGAAGACGCTGAAAAGTCTTCAGTGTTTATTCAGTAAAGATCGACAGAGAATTCAGTTAGTTTAATTAAAGTAAATCCCGGGCACTTTTGAATACCGAATAACTTAGTTGCTGTTGACTTTGGCCAATTCTGCAACCTGGATGAGCTACACATTTAGTGATAGATTAATGTTCAAAGCTACCCAGTGCAATCACATTAAATACCCCTAAGTGGAGATTGTGGATTGTCGCTGCTTGAACATGCATGTTCTATTTGACAAGGCCACGAGAGGGCAAAAATATGATGCAGATATGCAAGGTAGACATTTTATTTTTTATGCTTTCTCTGCAAAGTTACCTTGTTTGTCTGGTTCAGTGACAAATATACCTTTAGAAAGTCTACACACTGATGATGTTCACCCAATAAAGGTGTTTCACTTAGGTTTTTCATTAATTAGTGCTTTTTACTGTTGATTTCTGTATACATATTTTTCAGAGAGATAAAACAAGTGTTAAGAGATAACAATATAATACATATGATAAGATGACTATATATACATATATAGAGAGGAAGAGTTGAGATACAAAGAGAAAGAAGAGAGATATTGAAAATTTTAATTACTATTGTTGCAATGCTATATTTTAAAAACATAAACTCCACCTCCCTGTTCATTCTATGGTCTGGAAATAATTAACACCAACGATCTTTTGTTCATGAACAGTCTCAGTCATCACCAGGCTCCAGTCTGCTGGAACTAAAGTCACTGGATTTACAATTGTCCTCTTGACTGCTAATGAACATATTTCACTCCTTGATTTTACAAGTTTGTTTAAAACTGCACCTTACCTTCTCAAAGAAGTCTATTATCATCGCAGTCTCTGCCATCAGCTTTTCATGTTCTGATTATCTCAGGAATCTGAGAATTCCCTTCTCCTGATCCGCAGACTTGCTAATCAGAATCATTCACTTTTTAGGAATAATGTATATTCATGGGCTAAGCACTTGTAGATATCTTGTGGGCTAATTGCCAAGCTGTTCCCTTGGGATTCACAGTTCTGTGGTGCACATACCTGCTTCACTTCACCTCTGTCATGTGTGGCACATTCCAGCACAAGGTTGCATCTTTATCCAAAGTGAGTCATGTGTGTTTGAACGTGTGTTTCCTACCTCCCTATTTGCTTTTCATTCTCCATGCATTGACTTGGCATCTCTTCCTCAAACACCATCTCCTCTAAGCATGTTTCTTGAAAACCCTAATACCAGATGGCTTATATATCTCTTATCTATTTCTTAGTGAACGAATTACTACATGAAGATATAATTCAGATATGCTTCAACCAGGGATACATGCCCTTTTTGTTTTAGAAGACTTTCCTTATAGAGAATGTG
Organism: Nesogale talazaci; assembly: GCA_004026705.1. Classification (NCBI taxonomy): domain Eukaryota; kingdom Metazoa; phylum Chordata; class Mammalia; order Afrosoricida; family Tenrecidae; genus Nesogale; species Nesogale talazaci. Next base: position 276,467 of record PVJH01000472.1, read on the forward strand.
ATGTCAAAGTAAAAACTATATCAAACACGAAAGTTGCTTAACTTTGAAACCTAAAAGTTGTTTATCTGTATACTACAAGAATTTTACAAAAGAGCTGAGCCCCGGTGGCGTAGTGGTTGTGCACAGGACTGCGGCCCACTGGGACGGAGGTTCAATTCCAGCAGTGGGGCTGGGCCTCCTACTCCCACCGCCGGAGAGCAGTGATACCAACCCCCCCCCCCAAAAAAAAAAAAAAACCTGGCAAAGAATTTTACAAGAAATAGGCCTATTGCTTTGAAATTTCACAGACCAAACATCATTGATTAATATAAAGAAGGCTTTCTATAATGAATACAAATTAGTCTATGAATCCTGGGAAATTATGTTCTAAATCTCCAGCACCATATTCAATTCAATTATATAAGCTTACAGGAGAAATGCTTTTCTAGAAACCTGAAGTTAAGTGGCAAAACTCACAGAATTAATTGGGCAGTTAGTTACCAATGGCCTTTATTTTAATAACTGAAAACTAACACTTTACAAAGTTGTGACTTATCCGGATATGACTACAACAGAGGTATTGTAAGTATCATTGCAGATGTTTCTGCTGGCAGTAGTTTCTAAGTGATTAAGTAAAGATCTGTGCGCAGGGAGTTAAGCCACATATTTTTTGACAGACATCTTCTGAGACACTGTGGAGAAAGTGACAATTCTGCATCCCTCCTCTTGACTGCTTTATTTCCAAATGTGTTTGCAAATTCTCCTGTTAAGTTCTAAGCTCTATGTATTGAACCTTCCCCTTCATCTGATTTTAGGACTTGCTATTAGCATCAGAATCTGATAGAAAGGGAAGGTTGCTAGTTCGGAGCCTGAACCAGAATCCCACACATTCTTGGATCCCCAGCCTAATCCATCCAGTGGGAGAATGAGAGTGAGAAAACCGGGTTGTCCAGTCACTACAGCCAATGAGGGACCAGAGGTGTGAATGAGGGCTGCATCTCAGTCAGCTGTGGGTCAGGCAACCAAAATGTGATCAGTTCCAGTTACAATGCTCAAGCAATCCTGGAAGCATCCTCCAGCTTAGTGCAGCCTAAGTTGTTAACCCTCACAGACCCCATACAATCTTAAACTAGACATATATTTGTTGTTTTAAACCATGTAACACTAGAGTTGTTTCTGTCTGTTTACATAGCAATGCACAATTGAAAATCACCTTTAAATTGTTTCTTTTGAAATAAAAAAATACAGGATTTTGTCTTGTTTTCCCAAAAGTCATCTTTAAAATATATTCAAAATGGAGCCCAAACTTTAGCATGCCAGAGATTGATAATCAGATATACTTCTGGATTAAATTCAACATTGAGATATTGAATTTTGGAAAAAAGTAAAGCTTGGAAACTATTTTTATACAGATATATTCATGAATGTGGAACTACACAAAAAATGCACTTCCATATAATATTATAATGTGTGCTGTGTAAACAGTAATTTTAGTAGGAAATTACATTTGAACCTAACCCCATATCAAACTGACAGGTCTAGTTGCCTAAATTAAAAGCAACTTTGCTGCCTGAACAACATAATCAGAAAATTAGTTATTAAGCATTCTTTATATGGCAAGTACAATTTAAAATCCTCCTAAAAGCTCTCAAGGATAATATTATATTAGATGCCACCTAGGACACAATTAAAGTTTTATGTACAGTTATGCTGACGGTTGTCAGAAAATGCCCTGAGAACTTACATACTTTTTTTCCTTTGTAAGATTAATTAATACCGATTCCCAGAAGAGCATCTAGTGTAGACAAGTAACCAAGGGGACTCCCTTTGGGGAGATTATAACTGAGTCACATCTTTGATATGCAAAAGATAATTAGTTTTGTATCAGAGACCAGGCAAAGATCATGGAAGGTCATGACTTAGTACTTAATTATTTGGGTTACTGTTTTTAATTCCATTATATGAGCTGAGTGGATCTCTGATCGCAGTTGGGCTCTCTGTTGAGTCACAAGCCTTGAGAGAGGACCTATTTGTGTTTCACACACCTGGTATGGAGTGAAGGGGGAATAGGCTTCTAGATACCACTGACATCGGTGTGATTCAACTAATATGATATTTTAAAAATATCCACTGGAAGAGCTCTTTATTCTTTGTAATTATAAATCATAGGTTAATCCTTTCCAAGACTCTTTTCACTGGACAAGACACCCAAAAGGAGTCACAAAGTAGGGTATTCTCTCTGTGGAAGGGGGTGGGGTATGAAGAATCCCCTCAATGTAACATACATTATTTAAAATATTCAAATGGAAACTATTTTGTTCTGTTGACAAGTAATGTGAGGAGGGCGGAATAGCTCAATCACAGTTGTGCACTGCTTAACAAAAGAACACTACACATTCAAGTCCCTTCAATATTATAATAGAGCTCAAAAATCCACATCTGAGAGCAGGACATAAAGAAAACAACAACTTATAACACATAATATACACATTACAGATTCTTGAAGTCTTTGTGTTTTGTAAGTATAGTACATATCAACAAAGGTAAAGTTATTTTATGGATGCCGAGAAATTTCCCAAACTCATTGAAGATCTCCTGATCTGTACAATTACAGAATTTGAATGGATTGATAATCCCTAATTTACAATATATTCTAGCTATGATGAACCACATTTACAGGCTTCTGTATTATTATTAGTTTGGGGTCCAATTTAGCTTTAGCAACATGCACTGCATAAAACATGGCATCACTTAATTTGCAACTGTCACGAACCTCAGATATAAATTTACCAAACCACAGACAAAGAGAAATCAGTGAAAACACTGATTATAAAAAACAATGACAATGAGACTTATTTAAAAATGGACACACTTTATTTTCTTGAGATCTGAGTGACAATAGACTATATTCCAGAATGGAATCCCATTGTAGCTCAAAGACACCTGTATGTGCAATAGGAGTTTTTGATTCCACCACCCACCGTGATCTTCTGTAGTCTGGTGGTAGCACCTTGCTGATGGTAGCTGGGTTCATGGGATTTTAACTAGCAGGCTCACACAGAACCTTAGTGGACAGATTTTTATAGACCTTCTAGACTTAGACAAACTATAAAGCCTGGTGATCACCTATTTTTTAAAATCGACCAAATAAAATATTATACATCTCAACAGAACATCATCTGACTGCCTTGTTTTGGATATGGCATCTGTTGTAATCAATCACTGTAAGGGGACATTACATTTGGTGTAAACAAAACACCAGCAAGGCTAAAAAGTCCTCAGGGAGTTGAGTTGGCAAAATAGTTTCAACAGTGGACTTGACCATGCTGGTGATTGTGCAGATGACATTGAACTGGGCATAGCTTCATTGTTTACTCCATAAATTTAGCATGAGACAAACCAAGGACAGCTAGCCATATGTCTATGCATCTCTCTTCCCACTTATCGATTTTAAAAATAATGTGTATCTTTAAAGCCTTGCTCACATAACCAAAGGTAAAATGATTTTAAAATCAAGCTTTGAGAGAATTCCTATGGGAAATAAGAGATGAGAAGTAAAGTCTTTAAATAGTGTCAAGCTTTTGGATTAATAATCATCTTCAATATAAATGCTATAATTTATATCTTCCTCAATAAGACACTGAGTAGTATAGCCTGCACTAATTCCACTAATGACATCAGCCTAAAATTAAATTAGGCCAGACCACGGATATTACAAATGAAGAGTGAGTCATATACTCATGGTGATGAAAGGAATTTGCAATAGTCATCATTTTCACATTACTATGTTATGTGGAAAATAACACATTTAGAAAATACAGCCTTCAATTTAGAAGGAATTAATAAAAGATAATGATAGATGTTGACACACTATCTTGTTTCCTGATCAATTTATGTTTTCCTTTTACATTTCATTTTTACATACTCATTAACATAATGGTGCTTTTGAGGGAAGGGAATTAAATAATTTAAAATCAATTGCGCATTAAACTACAAAAACCACTGTCACATAATTCTTTCAGATCACTTTCAACTGGAAAGTAGAAAGAAGTAATCAACAGTGTATATAATTTATACCTCAGATATTGTCAATGGAGTTTGTGAGTAAAATGATTATATCATAGAAAATTTAATCTGATCTGGCTGCAGAATTCTTAGTTAAGAAAAATTATTCGTTCTGCAAACTCAGTAGATACACAGTAAATTAGTTAAAGGATGAAAAAGGAAAAGATAACTAAATTAAATTTATAAAATAAGACCTCTTTTTGCACCAACGTAGATGGAACGTGAACATATGATAAAAACGTAGAAGTCAAAGACAGTAGTGCCATGCGAACCAGACACCAAGAAGATTCAACTAACCCTTGAATGAGACTATGAAATTCTGGGAAGGGGCATACCATGGCCTCCCATCCTGAATCACACTCTGGCCTTCTGCTTGTGACTAGTGAGGCAGTATATACTTTCTGAATCACTCTTTACTCTCCAGGGGTTCAATACACTTCTGTTCAATATGCAAATGCCTTAATATCATTGTTCCAATCCGAAGTAGAAATTTATGACTATTGAATATTTTCATCCACTTCATGTACATGTGGACTTTACATTTCTAGTGTATAGAGTTGCAGTGTTTCTCAACCTTCTTAATGCTGTGACCCTTTGATGCAGCTTCTTATGTTGTGGTGAAGCCCCCAACTATAAAATTTTTCTGTTGCTACTTCATCACTGTACTTTTGCTATTGTTATGAATTGGGCAAACCCTGTGAAAGGATCATTCAACCCCAACAGACCTAGAACCATTGGTTTAGAGTGTCTTATTTTAAATAGCAATAAGCTCCTTTGATAACAGGAATTGGATCACTCTATTTTATCATTTCTTTTCCTCTATGACATTTTCTTGATCCAGAATGCCATCAGCAGAAAACCCTTAATAATGGGCATGCATCTGGTCTACAATTAGAGTGAAAACTTACACTATGATTATGTGTACTATAATAAACCCTTATATATCATTCTCAAGCAAACATAGTCAACTAAACAGACAAGAATATTTTATACTCAACATACAGGTCACATGTATGTGTGCTTATGTATGGAAAGATAACACTTACTGTTATTTAGGCAGACCTACTAGTCTCTGAGGAGTTCCAGTAATAGTTCAATTTAAATACAGACTTGATATGAAGAGGTTGCTTCATCAAAAAGTATTAGATGTTCTTTACATGACCTATAATCCAAGTATTATATAATTCTACTGAATTGTAGAAAGTACACTTGAATTTCTTCACTGGATTTTGATGCTAATTCTCATTAATCTTGGTTTACTGTCACTTAAAATAATCTCAAGAGAACAATAGTTATTTTAGTGGTGATATTTAAAGAATTATTGTTCATAAATACACTAAAGTGGAACATTCTGAAACTGACTAATATACTCCTGGACTTTCATTGTCCTAGTTGAGAAATAGAAAAATAAAAACATATCAGACTAGTTACTGAATTTTTGAAGATTTTTAAAATTATATTCACTTTAATTAGATAAAGGTATAATTTTTCCTGTAACTAATAAAATCAGACTTTTGTAATTCACAAGTTATATAGATTTGTAGTTCTAAAATCATTTCAACATTTAGCTCTGTTACATATGATACCACTATATATATATATATATATATATATATATATATATATATAAAATCCAAAATCCAATTTAACCTTTTTGTTTGTTTGTTTTGTTTTGTTGGGTCATCACTGTCCTGGTGGTGGGAGTAGGAGGCCCAGCCTTGCTGCTGGATTTGAACCTCCAACTCAGTGGGCCGCAGTCCCGTACACAACCACTATGCCACCAGAGCTCAGCCCCCCAATTTAACTTTTAAACTAATGACTTATTTTCTATGTAGATACTAGAAGCTAGCTATATGCATATTCACTCGAGATCAAGATATGCATTGCTACATATGCTGCTGGGGGCTACAAACACAGACTGAAAGGCTGTACTTTACTGTCTACCCACAGCAATCAAATTTTTAAAAAGTTAAGTAGCTATATACTTGAGGATAAGCTGACCCTAAATTTCCAAACTAAAATTTCAATATAGAATTTTAAAAGTTTTAGTTTGAAAATTTGGGGTATGTTTATCCTTGAGTATATATGGTTTAGAAAATTTGATGGAGTATATTGATTCCTAGATGTCATGAATTAGAATAAACCGTATAGTGATTGCTTCAACTGCTATCACTTGGTTATTCTATATGGAGCTTGAGAGAGTCAAGAGCTTATGGTAGGACCTTTTTCTTCTCTCCCAATTTGAGTGTTTATATTGGAGAAAAAAGGAGTGCCTGTCACTCTGTCAGGTTAGCAATGGACTGCTACCTGCAAGGTCAATTGTTTTATATATAATCCGACCACTATTAAATATCTAGTGTTACAAAATGCAATCGTTTTTGTGTCAACTTGGATGAGCTACTGTAGTGTTCTCAGCAGCTTATCATAAGAGGTCTTCTCCATGTTATGATCTAATATAACACAATCAGCTCGATGATGGGATCTATTATGAGCAATCAAGCCGTTGTGCAAACGTTAGAGTGGCAGAGGACCTCTTACTCAGGTCTGAATCCTAAAGATGTTTCCAGAGGGTGGGGCTTACTTCTTATATAGGCTGACCCTGTTGGGTAGCTAGCTCCTTTCTTGGTGCGCTGGATCCTACATCTGGTTCAAAGTCTTCGGACTTGAGCTACTGGCCCACTGTCTTGCCTGCTGACCCTGGGAGCCCTAAGAACTTTGCTGGGTTTATGTTTCTACAGATGCCAGCCTAGCTTATCCTGTTGACAGAACCAAAGTTGACTGATGGTTTTCAGAAGCAGGCAGTTGGAGAGAGAAAAGAAAGCTCATGCATTGGAGGCACTGGACCTCTGTTAAAGGTGATTGTAGTGTAAATTGGAAATGGATGAGTGATGATTAAGCAACATAATGAACATAATGTAACTAACCTGCACATGTGAGGATTATTGAAATGTCATGTTTTGTTAATATTTACCACACAAAAGAAAAAATATATTTCAACTAGCCAAAAGTATATGTCAATATATAATCTAACTCATGAAAATACTTAAATAGCATTTAATTATAAATTGATGATTTTGGAAATGTATTTTCTAGAGGATTAATGGGATGTGTGTGTGTTTGCATGTGTGCACTCATTTTTCACACATTTTACTATCAATCTCAGTGTTCAGAAGAAAAATTATATTGTCTTTATTGTGTAATGAGATGTGTTATGCAGAAAGTTAACAGTAATGTCTTTTGAAATAGACATTTCTAACTTTGCAATGTTTGAGCCTTACAACTCAATGCATCAGTCCAATTTCAAAAGTCTATCATTTTAATAATTATAAATGGTATATTTCTTATTTTTAAACATTTAATCACATTCTCTGATTCATGAGAATCTTGCCACTCAATTTTTATTTGTTATAATCATAATAACTTAAAAGACAGACACTTTAAATGGCCTATATCAGAGCAAATCAATTTTAATTTTCATTGTAAAATGGTGTTGTTTATAAAAGAGGGTTGTAAGTATTACTCATAGCACTGATAGATTCATCTTTGTAATCAGATATCAAAAATAAATCTTGAGAATATAATAAATTTGATAGTGATGACACAAGAATATTCTTTACTGTTAAAGTTATGATTTTTTACCAGGAATACATTTTTAAAGTGTCCCTGACTAGAAAATGAAACATCACCATAAATGAGGCAAAAGAGTTAACTCTTCTCATTAAATTGGAATTAACCTTATTCTATCTTTAAAGCCTTTGGAAATTGTTGACACATGCATATCTATATATAGATATAGTCACACGTGTGCATGCGTGTGTTTGTGTGTGTGTGCAGCCGGTGGCAAAGTGGTTGCACTTTGAGTTGGGAACCACAGGTCAGCAGTTGGAAACCACCGACAACCACAGGTCATCAGGAGAAAGGACCCTTTCCATGCTATCAACAAGTTACACTATCTCGGAAAGTCACAGAGGCAGTTCTACCCTTTCCTGTAGTGTCACCACAGGTTGGAATGGACTCTAAGACAATGAGTCCATTGATCTTGTGTATATATATATCATTTATATGTGTTTGCAAAAGTTAAGTGAAATGACATAAAATGTATGGGTTTGCTATAGGGATATTTTCCGCTTATAAATTAAGCATTTTATGCTCTATGAAAAGAGAAAATGATTTAGAATTATTTTAATATTTGTAGACCAATTAACTATTTTCAGTATATTTCATGTCATTTTATTACTTTGAGAATTAAAAAAAAAAGTCTTGATTTAGAAAAGAGCTGGGAAAACTTTTTTCTGCCAAGGACAATTTGGATATTTATGACATCATTCAAAAACCATATAAAATTATCAGCTTAAACTTTACCTTATATAATTTGTCAAATTTCATTAACTTACCCTTAATATTAAGGAGAAGGACATCATGCTTGGTAAAGCTGAGGAGCAGTGAAGAAGAGGAAGGTCTTCACTGATGTGGGTTGACACTGTAGTTACAACAATGGCTTCAATGTAGTTACAATAAATGGCTTAGTAATATTTGCAAGGGTGGCAAAGCCCGTGTGATGTTTCCTTATATTATGTATAGAATCACTGTGATAGGTAAGTTTATTGTATCAACTTGGCTAATAAACACATCTGGGAATAATAAAGCCACAGCTTAATTGAAGGGCAAAGAGATAAATGGCTTGGTAAGCCTTGCCTTTCTATCTCTTGTTCTCTGATGATCAGATCAGAGTTCAGCTGCCTTAGCCAGTTCTCTGCCTCAACCATACCATGGGACACCCAACCTGTGGATTGTGTCTTTATAGTTTGAGGTTCTTTTGAGGACTGCTTAGCCACACTACTGGTGTACATATCACTTAAACTGGGGACTGTCGGATCCTGTCATCTGGCTGACAGTAAGTCACCTGTCCTGCTGTTTGCTACCTATGGCTGGATTGCCTGTATTGTCTACAGAAGACTCAGCTGTCTGCATCCTTAACTTGGACCCAGCAAGCTTTGTGAGTTGAAGGACTGTCAGTGTATCAACTGTCTCTCAGAAGTGAGTTGCACTGAGCCCTCTGTTCTGCTCTGTGGACTCATTAGCTATTAATTTCTTCGTGTTGTAGATCTCTATACCTATACCTATTTTGGTATCTTTATCTATAACCATACCTATACCTGTATCTATCTATCTCTAGCTATATCTATCAATCTATCTATCTATCTATCTATCTATCTATCTATCTATCTAATCATCTATCATCTGTCTATCATCAATTCCAACTCACAGCAACCCTGTGTACAACAAAACCCAACTCCACTGGGTCCTGTGCTTTTATCACAATTGTTCCTACATTTGAGCCCATTGCTGCTGCTCCTGTGTCAGTCCATCTTGTTGAGGATCCTTCTTTTTGCAGCCACTGTATTCCACCCAGCATAATGTCCCTCTCCAGGGACTGGTCTCTGAGAGTTGGGAGATGAGGAGTACTCACTGAAAAATGAGAAGACCAGTTGAGACAACAGTAGATGCTATGGAGGAAAGAAATTAGAGTGATGGGATGGATACCTACACACACACACACACATATATATATATACATATATACATACATATACATATATATGTATATATGTATATACATATATACATATAGATATACATATAGATATACATATATATGTGTGTGTATGTGTGTATATATATACACACATATGTATAAAATCATAAGTGTCTTGGTTTTGGTTCTCTCAAGAACCCTGTCTAACAGAGTCACAATGGATTGGAACTGGCTCATTGGTACCTAACACCAGCAATGTAGAGGCTAGAAGGGGTGCTCTTTGGTGTATTATCTAATTTTAGCTGAACTTGATGATTTTGTGAGCCTGATATGACCCAGGGGCTGACATCTCCCATCTAATATAGAAAAAAGGCACAAATAAATAATAAGTACATGATAAAATAGTACTTAAGGGAAATAATAGTTGTTATACTTCTTTAAGCAGGGAGGATCTATATAAATAAAATTAGAGAAGAACATGTGAATGTTAAGCAAAACATTGTGTGGTATTTGAACTATATTAGGTGTTTTTATTTTATTATTCTTTTTTGTGGGGGCATCACTGGCCTCTCGTGAGAGTAGGAGGCCCAGTCTTGCTCCTGGAGAGCTGCTGCTGGATTTGAACCACCAACCCAGTGGGCCACAGTGCCACACACAACCACTACACCACCAGGGATCAGTCCCATTTTATAATTCTTATAACCCTGTTACAAAGCCTACCGTTAACTCTATTTGGGGGGGTTCCAATATTAGTCAAGGCATTTGAGTGGATAATTGATAGGTTTAAGCTTTTACACAAGATATTGTGACTCTCTAGATTATGGCCTTGATTTTGTGTTACCAGATAATTCAAGCTATCCATTTCATTATGTTTATATTACTTTTAATTTCATTCATTTTATAATGCTCTATTATTATTATTATTTTTTATATTCTACCTCTCAATCCTACTGTTTTGTATTGCATCTTAATATATATGAGTCTGTAAAAGCATCACTTAAATTTATGGTTATAATAACCACTACTTTTATTGTACTTCTGAATTTCTTAATTAGAAAAGATACTTTTTGTAAATATTAATTGAAAAAATTCTTTGTCAAAAAATTTTTAGCCAATGAGGACTAAATAAAAAGCAAGTCTATGATTCCAAGATATTTCTATGTGTGCACAGGATGCAGGGCTATGTAAATAAGGAAAATGTTAAATCTTTAATAGCTGTTAAGGGTTGGACTGCTAACTGCTAGGTCAGTGGTTCAAAAGCACAGGAAGCCCCTTGGGAGACAGGCGGGGACTTCATTACTGTCAGCAGGTATAGTCCCCAAAACTCACAAGGGCAATTCTACCTTTACCTACACAGTCACCCAGGATTGGCATCAAAGTGGTGGCAGTGAGTTTGTGTTTGCTTTCACTTTGATTTTCATAGGAACATAGACTATGTTATTATCTACTGGCTCTTATTGAATTGCTTTTATTTGTATTTCATATTATTTATTGAATGGTCTAAGGTATAAATGAATATTCTTTGTCTAAGTAATATATAATGTAAAGTTTATATTACCCTTATTCAGAATATCTCAAATATCCTTGGTAAATGTTGTTTATGAAAATATTATAGGTAGTAATATTTTATAGATGTTCCCATAAAAAAGAATTGCAAATCATTTTATTTTTCCTTAAATCTCTCTCTCTCCCTTGTTCCATAAGAATAAACATTTTGGCAAGGCACATGGGCACTTCAATATCTTTTCCAGCTTGCCTTGGGGCTAAATACTGAGCAAAGGCTTATCAAGTGAAGAATCAATGGAAAGTTCTTGACCTCTTCTTCAAAGTCTGATTCATCTGCTATCTGGTTTCGGAAACTGCCATTTTGAATCCCAAGTTCAGAATACAACATATGGTGAAGCTATAGCTTAAAGAAGTTCTGTGTCCAGTTAGGACCTATTGTTAACACTGGAGCACCACTCTGTATCTGGTGACCATTATTGATGTCTCTGACCAGGGGCACAATAGCCCACAGAAAGAGAGAAAACAGTACAACAAACTCAAATTGAGACCAAAGACCAGACTTCACTAGTGTGATGACGAATGGAGGGACCACTGAGACTAAGAGTCGAAGTCTACCTTCCAACGTGGACCTGAAGGCACTCTCGTGGGCTGCCTCTCAAACAAGTATGTGCCTGCCTGTCTTTGAAATAAACATAGTGCCTGTCAGAAATGTACTCTTTTGCAAAACATACTACAGGAGAAAGGTAACATTTGACTGGAAAGAAAATATTAGAACGCAGGGAGGGGGCAGGGAAACCAGGCACACAAATGGAGGAATTCATTTGGAATCGGGGTGAACAAAGATACACTGTAGAGATGATGGACAATGTTAAAGAAGAAAGTGTGTGCATAGGAAAATTTATTTTCTTTGAAAACATTCATCTCTAGTGCAGCAAAATGTTGAGAGAGAGAGAGAGAGAGAGAAACACTGCATTCCTGGTACCATAAACCCCCAGAGCAGCCTTGAACTTGCATATGAGGAAAAATATGTTTGTACCTTTTCTTAAGTCATATGCTATTTCCATTTTGTTGTCAATTGAAGTTTAACCTCATTTTAGCCAACACAGGAGTGTTAGGGGGAAGAAGAATGATTCTGACAAGTTGCCTGGCATTTTTATCAAAGAATAGTCTTTCTTTTACCTTTTAAGTGATCTGAGAACACACTAGAGAGACATTGCATGCTGGATGTTTACGACATTACAAATGATACTGCAGACTAATATCCCTGATTTCTCTACTACAACATGTCTGATTAGCCCCTTGACATTACTCTCATTGGAGGGAAAGCAAAAGTAACTCATGACATTTTCAAAAATGTGGCTAATCTACTCTCACAAGGCTGTCAGCTGGGGATTCAAGCTCAGGGTGAGTGCCGCTATATTTGTTTATTTTAAATCTATCATTCTCCAAGGGAAGTGGAGGCTCTCTTTTGGGGCGCCACAAGTGTCTTTCTCTTGAAGTGACATGTAACCTCCCCAAAATGGCCTGGCAACTCAGATCCCAAAGGACTGTATCCAATTTAAACCCCTTCTGCCAAAGGGAGCCAGAGATGGTTATTTGTAGTTATTTATTTATTTTTCACTGCTACAGGCTTGAAGTGTAATGTGTCTCTCTGTACAAGAGGTAGATAATATGATTCATAGCGCTGCTTAGCAGGTGAAGAAAGGGCACCTGGGATCGTGTGCCCTTGGGCTGTTCCTTGGTCTTCTGTCCGCAAAGAGTTAGCAGTATAGGAGAAAACTTGGGACCGGGGAGGGGTGGGGGTGGCAAGGAGGGAAGAGAGTTTGGGAACTCATATCTAATGTAGTGCCCGATCACTGAAATAGCTAAAATATATTAGAGGTTTTTAAAAATATATTAATTCCCTATGTTCTTGATACCTAATTGGTAATGTGAGCAAACATTGATGTCCCAAAAATTATGAGGAATACAATTTTATTTTAGTATAGCTTGGCCTCAAATAGAAAGAAAATGTGTTTGATTTAAAATTCAGACTATGCTTCACTATCCCTGAATATATTTTAGACCCTAAATGTTTCATTGTCTGCAACTCCAACAAAGTGGAGAAAACCCTCAAACAAACAAACAGCAACAACAAAACCTCATACAATATGCTAATCATTTCATGGTCACAGAACCTATACATTTAATTCTGTTTTATGAATGAAGAAAATAAGAACAAAATGAAAAACACGTGTTTAGTTTTTTATTAGGAGAGATGTATCTAATTTGCCTCTCTATGACCCATTGCAGGACGATGAGGAACCTAAACATGGCCCTTCTAGGCATAGTCTGGAGTCCTAGTGGTGGAGTTGCAAGGTCCACAGCTCGAAGCCATCAGCTGCTCCATGGGAGAAAGTTGCTGCTTTCTATTCCCTGCGTGCCTCAGAAACCCACAGGGACATTTATAACCTGACTGATCAGGTTGCAGTGAATCAGAATCAACTCACTGTCCATGAGGGTGACCTTGGTTTTTGTAAATCTCCCCAGATGACTGAGTGGGAACAGACCAAAAAAAAGTTGATTGACCTTTCATCAAGAGATCGGTCACTTTTGACAAAGTGTGGACCTAAAGTAAGACTTTCCGAAGCAGAAACGGTGTTATGTGCTAGCAATTGTGAGAGAAGTTTCACAAGCGGAACACTAGGTGCAACCCTTGAAATATCTGTGTGGAGAGGTGACTGCAGCAGAGGAGGGAGGTAGTGATGGCAGAGACTGTGGTCCTGAGCACAGGATACATAGGTATAGATTTGCTAGTCAATAGAACAAGGAAAGCTAAGAGTCTTCAAGGAGGGGGCCTGCTTATGGACATGTGTGGGCACTGAAAAGGATATTGGAACACTTGCCAAAGCCGGGCAGGAGCTAAAGGACTGTGTGGCTGAAAGGTCAAGTCTGGAAAGAGCACTGTGGATAAAAGGCACTGTCCTGCACACTTTGGGTCTGGAATGCTTCCCTGCTAAATTCCCTCATGGAGCCCGGTGCTTATGGTGAGTGTCCACATGTCCCATGCGGTCATGGCCATTGGCAATAAGACCCAAGAGTGCAGTAGAGACTGTGGGGGTAAGAACAGGATAACGGAGATCAGAGATTGGAGGCACGTCCAATTTTGGCATCACAGAAATCAGCCTTGGAGTTGGATTTGCCTTTCTGCTTGTGTAACTCGAAATTTGGCCTCCATTCTATTATTGCATCTGTAGCTAGAATATTAAATGTGATTCTCAAGTTGAAACAAAGATTGTTAATGATCATGGTTGCATAAAAGTGCATCCTCCATGAGGCTCTACCTTGAGTACCATGTATGCCTTACTCATTACAGGTGAACTTTAACTACCTTCAACCCCAACCTCGATTTAGAGCAAAACTTTGGCTAACATTCTGTTCCTCTACACCCTGTGAGGCTCAGTGTGGACTACATCACCCTAGAGACCTTCATTTCGGATGCTGTTCTCTGATGCTGCTTCTTGAATTTTGTTTTCTAACAAGGATCATTTTATTGGGGGCTCTCATGGCTCTTATAATAATCTATACATCAATTATATCAAGCATTTGTGTACATATGTTGCCATCATTATTTTTTAAACATTTACATTCTGTTTGAGCATATTAATATGAAATCCTCACTGGTGCCTAACTGCGACTGAAATATATGTATATCATATGCACTAAATGGAAGCATGCAAAACTGATTTATAACGTGGCTTTACTAACGACTTCAACAGAGCAACACTTGCTTTACAGACAGAGAACAATTCTGAGGAAATTTACAAGAGTTGCTTGTGTTCTGATGATACACATGGAATCAAATATATGAAGCTCAATTGTAATATGACTTGGGGAAATGCAAGAGATCTGTGTAACTAGGTCTATAATAATTGTTTGGAATTTATGAAAATCTCAGAATATAGAAGACTTGGCTTCTAGGTAAGGGCCATCAGGTCATTTGTGGTCCATTCTGGAGGTAGGGTTCAACATATCGATGACCAAAATTCCTATGGCTCCTGAAAGACTAGCCTGCAGGCAATGTGAGGTTGGTGTGGGAACAGAGAGGGGTTCACTCTACTGTGGATGGTCTGTCCACAGTGAGGGGCCAACTGGACAGCAGCTGGCAAGGGCAACGAGAAGGATCTTTTGCTGATGTCAACTATCTCTTTGATGGAAAATAGACACATAAAGGCCGTTTTTCCCTCTGCAATCTGAAGGTGTCTCCATTTAAAAAAAATCCTTGAGCCCTTTAAAGGAAGTAGGAAAGATCCATTTAAATCATGTAAATCCTGGTGAACTGTTTAATCTCAGTTTTCTAAAGCAATTTTATTTACAATGAGTGATTATTGATAGGTGCTAGATTGATGCCACTCCATTCACTAGATTTTATGTGACTTCCGCAGGGGCTTCTGGACATTCTCTCTTTTAAATGCTGAAGTCGTCTTTAGTTCTAAATTGCTCCTTATATCAAAGCTCCTGAGATGCATAAGCTATGTCAAAAGAACATTTCAAACAAAGAAATGGTTAGTCCAAGACAGACTGGGGAAAACACAATATTGTTTATAACATTCTCTTCTGTATTTTAAGACCTTAATAACCCTTCCAGAGAAGCTAAGCCAATTGCTAATCAATAGTAATTATTTTTTTTCTAGCCACCTAAAAAACAACATTTAACCCCTTAAGTTTTAAAAAGTCACACACTCATTTTTTACTAAGCATTAAGGATATAGCTGCTACTTGAGCCTTGATATTTATAATATCTCCTCTGTTGCATCTTTATTGTAAAATTCTGTTTGGCAATCAAGGTGAAATAAGACCTTTTCTGGGAAAATAATTTCAAAACCATAACTTTTCTGAAAGATTAAAACAATAAACTATTTTGAATCTGCCTCAAAATCTTATTAGATAGGGAAAGAGTAGTAGTGTATCACTCTTGATATACATTATAAGATACATTCTTGAGCTTCAAATATTCTCATTATAATGTCTGTAGTTTGTATATGTACATAAAATAAAGGTCCATAAATAAATAGCACTCAAGGCGTGTTAGTTTTCATGGCTTCTCCAACTTCTTACGGCCAGCCAGTCATTGCACCTCATGGGAAACCAACAGGACAGGCTTGAACTGCTCCTGTGGGTTTTCAAGATGACAAATCTTTACAGGAGAAGGAAGCACTGTTATTCTCCCCCAGCTTGTGACCTGGGGTTTAGCAGTCTGACTTCTAGCCATTAAGCCTCCAGGACTCCTACAACATCCTGCACGTTCATAGCCACCCCTGAAGCTATTGTAGCAGACCTCCCAGGGATCTTGCCTGACTTGGTCCTCTGCTACATCAAAGGAAACATCTTCTCTAGTAATTTATCCTTCAGGATGGTGTGTTCAAGCTAATTCATGCTTTTACGATTTTCTTTTGATCCACTAGGTTTTCTTCAGTCATTCCCCCCTGCTCCCAGAAATAGATTGCCAGGTCTTTCTTCCTACTTCATCTTATCCTGGAAGATTGGCTGTTATATTTCCAGCATAACAACCCACACACATCCACTGTCAGCTGTGTGGTGACGGTGCCGTGGCAAAATGAAGGGGTAGCTGGAATATTTTTGTGGATGGCCTCAACTTGAGAAGGGAATTGGGATCAACTGTGTCTGAATGGCTTGCAGTAGATTTTCATCAGATATATCGATATGGGTGAAGACATTATAATTTCTATCCATGCATTTATCCCAGATAGGCTAGGGTATCATTTGCCAAACAAAGTAAATTAACTCTGGAATTCTCTGAGTTTATTGAGTCGAAAGGTTTTTCTCACAATTCTTATTCTAGATAAGTGTTTCTTCACAATACCACCTGGAGACAAAATTACAGGAAGCTTTTCTATGTGGGATACTATAACTTTCTACCTTGGAAGTATAGTAGTTATGCATTCAGCTATTCTTAAGGTCAGCATTTCGAAACCACCCAGATCCCCCATGGAAGAAAGAGCTTTCCACTGCCTTTATCAATCAAGTTCACATCTGGCAGTTCTATCCTGGCCAATAGCATTGCTTTCGGTTGGCATCAACTCCGTGGTAGTGAGTTTGGACTCTTGGGTCTAATCACACCAGGCAAAAATGCAAGACTGAATTGGGTATGATAATTTCAGTATCCTGGAAATGATGCATTACATTATTTTGGAAATAGTTACATGAGTTCCTAACTGCAAAGGGATTAGGGGGCAGAGTGAAGCACATGAAACATAGGCAAACTGCAGAGATATAGGGAGCTCAGTTATAGACCGTTGTGAAAAGATACATATTGATAGGCAGCTAGATTTGAGAACAGGGATGTTGCTCCTCCCATGTCTGAAAAGGCCCCAGTGAGGAGGTTGGGAAGAAATCGGGCATCCCTTTAGACATCAGTGGGAGAAACCCAGAACTGTGCATGCACAGACTAGGATCCCTAAAGACCACCTTAGTTTCATCACAGGTGAACTGAAGTCAAACAATGGGGGTCAAGCACTACCATCAACCACGCCTCCCCAGCCAGAGTGTGAGCTATCCTGGCTGTGGGAAGGCTTTGCTGCTCTCTACCCTACAACATTTCAGAGGCAGGGGTGGGAGTGAGGGGTTGTTCCTCCAGGCCTACTCAGGGCCCTGAGCCTCTTGGCCCCCACATTCTGAGTGTCTGGACTCACAGACTCTTAGCTTCCAGGGTTCTTGGGCTCAGGATCCCAGTGCCTCCACATGGGAGCCTTTTTCCTCTTGGTGGTTTGCACCCAGTTACAGCCTTGGAAACTCAAACCCCACAGGGGGACTAGGGGTTGGACTCAACTCTAAAGCAGGGGTGGTTGTGTGTGTGTGTGTGTGTGTGTGTATTTTTTTGTGTGCATGTGTGCACACACATTTGTCTAATGTGCAGTAGCATTATGGAAACACGTCAAATATTGTGGGAACCACCAAAATTTTGTGGGAACACAAAGACAAAAGGAGCACATGCCCGCACACAAATGGCACTGATATTCACTGCCGTCAAGTTGATTCCAACTCATAGTGACCTGAAAAGCCACCACAAAAATTCCCCTCTGGCTTTCTGGGACTGGAACTCTTTACAAGAGTAAAAAGTTGGGGAAAGGGTGGATGTTTGGAGAATGATGACGGCAGCAGATGTGCTAGGGTGCTTGTCACAGTAGGTTTATTTATGTATTGGAAAAACGATGTACGAGCCCCTAATAAAATGATTTTTAATTTAAAATAATTCAAAAAACAGTTTCATCTTTCTCCGTTGGAGCAGCTGGTGGTCTCAACCTGCTGACCTTTTTAGTTAGCAACCTAAAGTGTAACCCACTATACATCCTAATCACCTTCATCGTCCAAGGCTGAGAAGGTGAAGTACCATAGAAAGAGGCATGCCTGTTGGCTTATGAATTATGTCCTCTGTTGTGACTATGTTGTACTAGACGTTATTTCAGTGGTGCTTGTCTTGAGGCCTAGTGGCCCAGTGGTTAGGTGCCAGGCTGCTGCTAACTGTGGGGTGAACAGTTTGAAAGCATGGGTGAAGTCAAGGGCTCTTGACTTCTGTGCAGAGTCACCATCCTGAAAACCCACAGGTGCACTTCTTCTACTCTGTCCTGTAGGGTCACTGTGGGTTGGCATTGACTCATTGAAGTGAGTGCTGGTTTTTGTGGCATTTGTCTTCAGGGCATTAATTGAAAACATGTAAATGAAAGTACAGGGTGACAATAGGTGCCAAATTCTGGTTTTAAATCATCTCAATGTGGCCTCAATCAGGGCAAACATTTTACTAATGCAGTTTGAGAAAAGGAAAAATGAAAACAAAGAACCTGCAATGCTCCCCCCGGAGCCAGATTAACATATGACTATGCGTAGCAAGCGGGGCAGCACTGAGTTACAGCACTGAGTTACAATCTCCTTAGTTGATCCTGGCTCCTAGGGAGCTTATCAAACCGAATGGGACTCTTTCCCTGGCTCCCCAAGACTGTCATCCTGCCAGGGTCGGCTGCTCCCCCTCTCTCCATGGAGCAGCTGGGTGATTCAACTGCTGATCTTTCATTAGCAGCCAAATGCTTACCCACTGCACCACCAGGCCCCTGCCCCAAGTAGGTGACAGGTAAAACTGGATTGGCAGCTAGGCTTTGTTATTTAAAATCAATACTTAAGAGCCTTTCTTTCTTCATGAAGATAAAGGAGTTATCAGAGATAATGGGTGAGTGCTTAGCACTGTTTTAACAGATTACAGGTCGATTTTAATTTTGCTTTCCAAATTACAAAGGAGCCCATCAATAAGATTATGAAGGAGAGCCACTCAAAGACTCCTGAGGAAGTTGTCCACTCTTTCAAGTTCAAATAGATTAGAGACGAACACAAAGGAGGGAGGGGGCCTGAAAAAAATGGCCAACAGAGATGAAAAAAGAATGTATTTTTGCAGGTTGCCACAAACTGAAAAAATATGACCAACAAAATCATTCTGTAACTGAGATTTAATTGATATAACCTATACATATCAGACAGTTCTGGTTAGAAATTTAAGAGTATTTCCTCATTTAATCCAGGAAAGTGACATTGAAAGAACAAGGAAGATTACATGTACACAATGGATGAGGAAGTGTCAATATCATCACAGAATTTGAGAATATAATGTAAGAATACTCTATGTCACGCATTTATATTTTAGAGTGATTCTTCTTAAGGAGAATCCTTCACAGGAAATTTGAAAACTTCAGAGAACTTTGCTAAATGTGTTCTTCTTGTCTTCCCATAAATATGATATCACCCTTGCTTGATTATACGGTGATAGATAATGCGTTAGCCTTACGGTACCAGGGACTTTCATTTCCCTCTGAAATAGTGAAGCCCATATACCCACAGTTCAGTTTCTATAACTCACTTGCCCACTGGCCCTTCCTGGGTACCCTGAGACTTTCCTTTTTCTTGACAGATGCAGTATTCCACCCAGGACACCTCCATCAAAATGGTCCCAACCTACGTCCAGTTTGGACAAAGTCTGAGAGCAGACCCCATGAATACATCAGTATTCTTCCAGTGACCCAAGCATTTCTTCACTGGGAAAAAAACATCTCCGTAGCTACCCCATTTTTATTTGCACCCAAATCTATTTCTTTCTTTCTTTCTTTTTTTTTTTGGTATCACTGCCCTCTGGTGGTCGTGGGAGCCAAATCTATTTCTTAATGAAGTAGTCCTTCTAGAAAGCATCTGAGAGAACAAGACTCACCTGCGGGTCCTTTTTATTTCTATCAGAGGAGGATTAGAAGTCAGCGAGGGCCAGGAAGGGGTTAGAATCCTGGAAACCAGAAGACAGAATTGGCGCAGGTGGTCCCAGTAGAGGGGCCACCTGGCATTCTGGTCAGGAGACCTCATGCTGCTCCTTATCTGCACAGATTCAGAAATCATTCTCCTTTGTTTGTTTGTTTGCTTGTTTTTGTTTTACACAAAATGTCTGATTTGCTTCACTTAGTGACTGAGCCATCAGCTCTGTGGGAAAAAGAGGAGGCTTTTTACTAAGGGGCAGTCACTGGCTGAGACACCCATACCGGGAGTGCCAGCGTTGGCTCCACAGGGTGGCTGTGGCAGTGAGCTTGTGTTCTTGGAACAAAGTAGGACAAGGAGGCATAGGCTTGGTCAATAACATTGGTGGGTGTTCTTTTGCCAAAGTGGCAAGCATGCTTTACAGATGAGAAAATCTGAAGCATAAACATATATTCTATTGCAATATGGATAGTGCATGACTGAGTTCACAGTGTTCATATAGACGTAAAGGGATGATGGCTATCGAAGGAGCCTTGCTGGCAGCAATGGTCTTAGATTAAGAAGTTGTGTGACGTACACTTTCAGACTATGATGGAATCATGGAATGTCGGAGAGCTTACACTCTGAGCACCCCGTTTCCAGAAGACGATGGAGGTGAGGGAAAACCCAAATCCTTCTGCGGGATTCCCAAAGGATTGAGTTTCTGTTGAATCTCCTTTGGCCATTCACTGGGGAAGAGAACAGTCTTGTCCTCAGGAAGAGTCATTAGACCAGGGGTTGCTGCCAAACCCTTTAGTCAGTCTGCCCTCCGGGTGAGGGCCATCTCCTTTGGCAGAGTGCCTGGGGTATCCATGAAGGAGCTTGAACATCTTAGAAACAGGCCTTATCAGTTGTGCCCTGACTGTATTTGTTGGAAGACGCTGGACCGATCTTGTAAGCTCTTATGTCTATCATAATGGGAGTGTCCCAATCATAGTCCAATCAGTGACTGTGAGGTTCTGGTATCCAAGCAAGCATATGTGAGCCTTCCTGTGGGCTCCCTGTCTTCTTTAAGCAGCCACAGGTCAGGTAAGAATCTCTGGACACAATATGACCTCATGCTAACACCCTCATCTGAATGCTGTGCCCTGTCTTTGTCCCAGTGAAGACTTCATGAATGCCCGCCTTCAATTGTATTTGAGATTAGTGTCTGTTTTCTCCCTAAAGACAGAGTAGAGCTGAACAAGAACATGGTCAACTTATGAACAAAGGGCAGAAAGGAAAAATGATGAAACAATTACACATGTTTTTACTTTCATTATTAAATTATATTATTATTATTATTATATGAAGGAAACAGTATACAAGCAGAAATAGGCTACTTCACAAAACAATTTTGCACAGCATTAAAAATTTATGCTTTAAAGAGTGTTGCATGATATGAAATATTTGATATAGAGCAGTCCAAAAGAGGTCAAAGTCTGGTCCAATAGCTGCCTCGTGACAGGGTGAACAGACAGCAATCCCACCCCAGCACCCGTCTCCCTTTTCTGAAGTGATTTTAGAGGGCCTCTGGTGAGACTCCATTCGCTGCAAAATGCACAGAACAATATTTCACAAGGGAAGAATTAAGAAGTTGCTGAGGAAGAAAAACCCCCAAAGCCCTCCTTGGCACAGGCATAAATAGAAAAAAAGCAAAAACCCTTTCTTCTCTCCTTGAAACTTCCAGTCAGTGCCTGGGTACACAGACGTTCCTGCAGAGCCAGTGCCACCGTCAGCTCAGCGGCTCCAGCAGAGAGGGCAGGGCTCCCAGAACAAGTGCTCACTGATGCACACAATGGGCTGAGTCTAGAAAACGCGGGGGTCCCTGCAGACCACTCCAATGCAGTCAGCCACAGGCGCAAATGTGGTCGCAAAACTCCTTGGGGCAAAGGTTCAAATGGCTTAGCCTATCAGTTGTGCCTAGGTTTGTTTTCAGTTGTAATTAAGGGAACTGGAATTGTGTAAAGCAAATGGAAGACTTTGTCAATGAAGCAAGACATCATTATCTGGGGTAGTTGAGAGTTCATGCTTTGTACTTCAAGGACAGTGCTGACCAGGGCAGAGTTTTGAGGACTTGAGAAGTGGGGTCAGAAAGAATCGTTAAGAAACTAGGAGTATAAACTTCCACACTTCATTGTTGTTTCATGCAGTGAATTTGAACCTGGTTTCCACTAGCAAGATCTCAACTGGCAGGAGCTGTCTGGCTAGAAATGACATACCTGCTTACTGATTATATATATGTGTATATATATAATATACACATACACATATACATATATATATCAGTTTAACTGAATGAATGAAGAACCCCCACCCCAATGACACAATGGTTACCTGTTCTCCCGTTAACCAAAAGATGAGAAACTCAATGCTACCCAAGAATTGCTATTGCATTTCAACACAGAGGAGATGAGATTTTGGGAGAACTAAATTACTGACAGAAGTTGCTCTTTCTCAAGTCTGGTTGCCACAGTAGGTAATCATGTGATTTAAGAAAAAATAAAAGTCCATTAATATAATTCTCCACAAAATGCCATTGTATTACAGATTTGAGTGGGAACATGTAAACATTGTCCTCAGACCACTCTTTAATACACATGCATACACACACACATATATACACACATATATGTAACATTACCATATCTGATTTTTAATTTGTTGAACACCAGTGACTCCACCATTGCTAAATCCCTCTACGCCCAGTCAATGAAATGGTCTTCAAGCACAGGCTGGGAAATGAATAAATCATGCAAAGCACTCATAAACCCATTATCACTGATGACCTCATCATTCCTGAGATACTTTTTTCTTAGACCAGCCTGTAGGCTGCTGTGCTTTACACATCATTAGACCTGTAAAGAGCTCCTCGTTTGAGACACAAATAGATCTCAGCCAAGCAGATGCACTGAATGCTTGAGGAGCGCCAGCCAAGCTGCCTCCCTTGAGTAAGTAGACGGAGAGCTGTGAACTGAGTCACATGGACCCATGAAACCACCTCCGACAAGAGGATGCAACAAATCTTGTAGCTCCTAGCTATGCTCTTCTTTTATGTGTCTATTAAATTTTGAGGTAAATGCATATTCAAGGGTATAAAGTATACCTGCCTACTATGCATCTATCCACACTGATGGAAAATCAGCGCTCTCATAAAACGCAGAAGACCTGACCCACAGACTTTTGCCAGCTGTCATTGTAAGGGAGCCACTTTTCTCCTAAGAGGGGCTGGGCGTGTTCTCCTCACGAACTTGCAGTTGGCAGTGTCCGTAAGCACAGTGGCACCAGGCCCCTGTTTGATTCTAATAAACACACAGGAGGGCGGAGTCGATGCTTCCACAGAGGCCAACCTCTCAGACAGAGTAGAAACTGCTCCTGGAGTTGTCCAGGCTGCTTTTCCTGGAGGGCTGACTGCTGGGTTTCAATGACTGGCCTTGACCCGAGCACTAAGCACTTGCCCACTGTAGGAAATGATCTTATTGTTGCTTTGTTTTTGCTTTCTGTGACCTCATCCACAGTGGTGTCACTGGGATGAGTGGGGTGCACACGGCATAAAGTGACACTGTCAGACAGAGATGGTGACAGGAAACTGTCTAGAAATGCACTATTGCCTCAGAAATTGATTTTTTAAAAATTGTTGTTCAGCCCCTTTAGTCACAGAAGAGACAGTACCCTAGGAAGCTCCCAAACATGTAGCCCTTTCTCCCCCACCCCATCAGCTCTCCTTTTCTGAGCCCTGTTTCCTACCCCCTGGCAGTAGGCTTTGAAACCAGCTTCTTTGGGTGTGAAAACCATTTTTCTTAGTTTTGCCCTTTTATAATAGTGATGTCATACGGGATTTGTCTTTATGAGATTCACTGATATTGTTGAACATACATGCCATGAAATGCTGCAGTTTTATTATTGACTTTGTTAGAAATGCATAATATTCCATCTTCTGTATATACCAAAGTATATTAATTCATTCCTCCACAGTTGGACTATTTATCACAGAGCAATAAACATGGGTGCGCACATAGCTATTCCCAGTTTGCTCCTCTTATACCAAGTAGAGGATCGCAGGGTGAAGAAGGGTCTTTCCATTTGTGTTAGTTGAATCAGGCACCGCCCTGGTTTCCATCCTAGCTTCACAGTACTGCCTTCCACCACCACATATGAACATTCCACTCTCACCACATCCTAGCTAGCATGTGTTAGTACCTGTTATGTTTGTTTCTTTGAGGTGTGCTATCAGTGGTGATGTGAAGCGGCATCTCATCATTGTTTTTATACTTATTTCTCTTATAATAATCATGATCATATCTCATATGATTTTTGTACCTGGATATTAATATTCCGAGAGCTGTCTTTGCATGTCTTCAGTCTATGTTATCTTTTTGTAATAATCATTTTATTGGGGGCTCAGGCAACTCTTAGCACAATCCATCCATACATCCATTGTATCCAAAGCACATTTGTACATTTGTTGCAATCATTATTCTCAAAACATTTGCTCTCTATTTAAGCCCTTGGTTAAATTAGCTCCTCATTTCCCCCCTCCTTCCCTGCTCCCTGCTCCCTTGATAATCTATCGATTATTATTATTTTGTCATACCATACATTGTCTGATGTCTCCATTCACCCACTTCTCTGTTGTCCATATCCCAGGGAGGATATTATATGTAGATCCTTATAATCAGTTCTCCCTTTCTACTCCACCTTCCGTCTACCTTCCCAGTATTACCACTCTCACCACTGGTCCTGTATTGATCATCTGTCCTGGATTCTGGTTCCTACATTTCCAGTTCCTACCTGTATCAATGCACATCCTCTGGTCTAACTGGATTTGGAAGGTAGAATTGGGATCATGACAGTAGGGGGGAGGAAACATTTAAGAACTAGAGGAAAGTTGCATATTTCATCATTGCTGTACTGTACCCTGTTGGTGCATGATTCTTTGAATTATTTGTATTTTTCTTATTATGGTGCTGCTGGTTCCACACATTTTCAAGATTTGCCCTTTAACCAACATGTCATTTCCATAGATATTTTCCCAAATTTGTGGGTTGTGTATTCACTTTTTTTGTGTGTGAAGCCTTTTGAAGTCAAAAAATGCCATCCTTTTAGTGCTTTTCATTATGCTTGGAAGTATAGTTATGCTTTGTCATAGAGTCCTTAGTGAATTCTATTTTATCATTGATAATTGCAAGAGTTCCAAGGTTTATATTTAACTTAAATTTGTTTTGTATATGGTAATGTATATGTATATTATATTTATATTATTACATTATGTGGCAGTCATGTGCTTATGTTAATTTTATGATTGAAATGTAGGGGTGGAGTCTAGCCTATTAATCTGGAGATAGCCATTGAGTAGCCAATGAGGCCTCTATGTGGGCATGGCTTTCTCCTGAGACTTCTGGGAAATCTCCCAATATTTCCCTCGTGAAGATGAGATGCTATCTTCCCCAGTTGTTGGGAGTTAGTCTCGGAGACAATTAATCATGGACAAGACAAGCTGGCAGCGTTCGAGAAGCTGGAGGACCGGAAGAGAGACCACATGGCTTTGCCCTGATGGAGTCAGACCTCTGAAGCTGGGGCGGCTACATGAAGACCTCTGCCAGTGATGAGTTGCTTCTGCTGTTGATGGACCTTGAGCCCTGGAGGCAAGGTGCCCTGCTAGCACCAGGATTCTGCACCCACTGACCTGTGACTTTGTGAGTCAGAAGAAGACTTTATAGACTGATTTTGGACATATGGGTTAATATCGGACTTATGACTTTGGACTGGACTGGGCTGGGATGCTTTCTCCATGTCCTGTTCCTTTTGTATATAAACCCTTTCCTTATATCGATATGCGTGTCCTTGAATTTGTTCCTCTAGTCTACCCGGACTAACATACATTATATATTATTTATTGTTATATTTTGCACCAGCCAGTGTATCTTTATCCCTACAATTCTGTTATTCATTCCCCTTGAGTGAGGTATGCAGTGGTCATTGCTATTGGTTTCCCATCTGCTCCTTTCCATACACTCAGGGAATCATTATTCCTGCTCTTTTGTCTGAAGGATTTGTGTATCTTTAATTTTATACATCAAACAATCCTGATTATGCATATGGATCTACATAGGTCTAACAAGATTAATGAGGTAAAACTAAAACCAGAATAGGAAGGAGAGGAAATATTAAAGAAGTAGAGGATATTGGTATATTTCATCAGTGTTATACTGAACCCTGGATATATTATCCCTTCTGGGTGGCTCTTCTTTGAGGGTCTGTCCAATTATCTTACAGGTGGGCTTTGATTATCCACTTTTTCTATGATCTTCTGACCTCTATTTCTGTCCCTCCCTCATGATCACATAGGCAGGGGCATGCCTTCCATTCTCACTTTGTTGCTTCCTTGCTACATGGCTGTTTGTTTAACTTTAAGCTTTTAAGATCCCAGATACTAGGGCTGAGCCCCGGTGGTGTAGTGGTTGTGCGCGGGACTGCGGCCCACTGGGATGGAGGTTCGATTCCAGCTCCACGGAGCAAAGGCTGGGCCTCCTACTCCCACCACCTGAGGGCAGTGATTGACACCCCCCCCCCAAAAATACCAAGATCCAAGATACTATATATTTTAATAGCTGGTCACCATCCACTTTCTTCACCACATTTGCTTAAGTACCTATTTTATCTCCTGGAATCATGTCGGGAATGAGTGTCATCCTTTTCCATCTTACATACTTCAGTTTTGAATGTTTTCTGAAAGCTTTTTTCACCCTATTTGAATCACTTTAACTTTAAGGAGTGTATCTACTCTGCTTGAAGCAAATACTGGAGACTAAAGTCATCATTTAGATACAGTCTTCTAATTTCTTGTGCTCCTCTAGTTTCATTTATTCAAAATGGAATGTTTGTTGATTCATTTCACCACTTCCTATACAGATCTGCCTGCTACTATTATCCCGTGCTCTGGCCAGTATGACCATCTAACTAGTTGAGAAGATTAAAACTTAGAATTTGTTGTTTACCCCTTCCCTTCTTTTTCTACAGAGCCTTTAGTTTATCAACAAATCCTGTTGGCTCTGCTTCCAAAAGAATTCTGCACATATAACCACAATCATATTAAACTCCTGGCTCTGGGGACAATTCCAAAACCTGATGTGGGGTTTTCAAGGTGCCCTAACCTTTACCATGACTGATAGTCTCAACTCGTATCTGCAGATTAGATGATGGGCTCGACACTTACAGCTTGTGCTGAGCAAAACAAAGCTCACTCAGGGATCCTTTGCGTATACAAGAAGGCTTCACATAGGAGGCTTCAAAAAGTACATCAAAAATATACCCTCTT
Organism: Nesogale talazaci; assembly: GCA_004026705.1. Taxonomy (NCBI): domain Eukaryota; kingdom Metazoa; phylum Chordata; class Mammalia; order Afrosoricida; family Tenrecidae; genus Nesogale; species Nesogale talazaci. The sequence continues at coordinate 304,171 of PVJH01000472.1, forward strand.
CTTTTTACTTCGACTCCTTTCATTATAATGACTGCTCTTCTCCTACTTGAGCATTTGCAATAGAGCTGCTCTCCTTGTTTTCTCTTTGGTAGCCTTAACAATGGACAAGAGCCAGTGATGCTTCAGTTTACAATGAGAATGTGTACTCTGCTTTCACATTCACAATGGCTTCTTCCCATGCTTAGAGCTTGCACTCTTTCTGTTTGAGACAAGGTGTCAAACGATCTGCCCACTGCCCACTGCTGTCGTCTCAGACCAAGCTTGGTCTCACTTATTCTGCTCCACAGTGAGTGAACAGTCTTTTTTCCTTCAAAGGTCAAGTGAACTCAACCATCATTCTAAGTAAACAATGGCATGGACCTTATTCGGGGATACTTTTTCCAGAAAACATGTGTTTAGCCTTAACTTCTTTCTAGGTGTAAGAGTCTGCTTAAGTGTCACCTCTTAGAGAAACAAAACAGCACAAAACATATGAACTTCCATCTTATTTATTCTGATCTGCACTGACCCAGTTTTGTCAATGTAGAACTATGTTCTGTAACATTTTCAATGGTCTGATTTAAGAAGCTCATCCCCAATCCTTTCATTGGAAACACCTCTTTACTGAAATAGATTTGTGTCTAAAACTAGGCACTCTGTGCTGTATTGAGCTATGTTGCAAATTACTAATCACAAGGTTATAGTTCGACTCCATCAGCTGTTAGAAAGTTTAGAGAACGTTTAGGCTATTTACTCCTGTACAGATATGAAGTATTGGCAACCTCAATGGGCCAATTCTGCTATGGCCTCTTGGCCTGTTAACTCAATGGCAGTGATTTTTTTTCTGGATTAATTGAAATTAATCTGACTAACTATAAGGGGGTACCCCCCAAATCAGAATTTTTTTCAAAGTTATGAATTTTCTTTTTTCTTATTTTTTTTAGCTAAACAATCATATCATCTTCAAAATACTCTACACTACACTGATATATATATATGTCAAATCTGCAGTTTTATTCTTGGAAGCAGGTTTCAAACTCATCTGTTTGGATGGCTGACAGCACCTTTCTGATTTTTTTCTCCATCTCTTGTACATCCTCAAATTGCTGTACTTTCATGCCCCTCTTCATTTGTGGAAACAAAGGAAGTCACATGAAGTGAGGTCAGGTGTGTCAGTCTGGGTAGGCTAGAGGAACAAATTTCAAAAACAAGCATATGGATACAAGAAAAAGTTTTATATACAATAGGAACAGGACATTGAGAAAACATCCCAGTCTAGTCCAGTTTAAAGTCATAAGTCAGATATTAACCCATATGCCCGAAATCAGTCTATAAAGTCTCCATCCAACACACGACGTCAGAGGTCAGTGGGTGCAGGATCCCGGTGCTGGCAGGGGTCTCCACATAACTCCTCACTTCCAGGGCTCAGGGTCCATCAACAGCAGAAGCAACTCATCATTGTCAGAGGTCTCCATGTGGCCGCCCCAGCTTCAGAGGTCTGGCTCCATCAAGGCAAAGCCGTGTGGTCTCTCCGCCGGTTCCTCCAGATTCTCGAACGCTGCCAGCTTGCCTTGTTTGTGATTCATCGTCTATGGGACTAGCTCCCAACAACTGGGGAAGATAGCTTCTCATCTTCACGAGGGAAATATCGCGCGATTTCCCAGAAGTTTCAGGAGAAAGCCACACCCACACAGAGGCCTCATTGGTTACTCAATCGCTATCTCCAGATTAGCAGGCTAGACTCCACCCCTACATTTCAATCATAAAATTAACATAAGCACATGACTGCCACATCAGGGGAGTAGGTATGTGGGGTAAGAGAGACACGATATTTTTTTGCCCCAAACAAGCACACTGAGATGACTGTGTGAGCAGGTGCATTGTCATGGTGTCAAACCAGTTACCCATCTGTCACAAGTCAGGCCTTTGTGTTGCACACTGTTACACAATCTTTTCAGAACCTCTTAATAGAAAGCTTGAGTAACAGTCTGAACTGGTGGAACAAATTCTTAATGCACTACAAGTCATCATTTTCTTCCATTTGGGAAGTTGACGGACATCCAGAAGGAGATTTGTCATCAATGAACTTTTCACCTTTTTTGTAACAAGAAAGCCACTTGTATACTTGAGCTTTTCTGAAAGTGCTAACCTTATAAGCTGTGCTCAATATCACTGCAGTTTCTGCATTATTTTTCATGAGCAGGAAAAAAAATTCACAGCCACATGCTCTTCTCTTAAATTGGCCATCACAAATGCGAGGTTTGAGTGAAGCTGCTTTAAACAACAACAACAACAATAACAAAATCACTGTGACCAGAGAGAACCTTTGAGAGTGGCATCACTGCACGCGCTAACTCGGAGCAAGTTGCTTGATGCTTTCCCTGCAGGAAAAATGCATATTACACAAACTCTCCTCAGTTCAGGGAAACACACGGACCAAGGATTCCTTATGGAGTGAGCACCATTTAGGATAATGCCATCCCCACCTCCACTCTACTTTTAACTCCCATGAAATCAAAACAGTATCCCATGTCCGTAAAGTTGATTCCTATTCATAATGGCTCCCTGTGTTCCAGAGCAGAATCGAGCTTCATAGGAGGTCCTGGGCTATCATCTTTACAGAATCAGATTCCCAGGCCAGAATGCAGGGCAGCGGGGCAGGTTTCAGTGTGCGGACATGCAGAAAACAGTCATGCATTCCAGGGGCCTTAAATAGGACTGCTCAGCAATATTTTCATTGCAACTCTTCTCAATAGAGATATGTTTATATTTCTTAAGTTTTTATTACTTTAGAGGTTATGCAGCCACTCTTTCCTGACCGTAAGTCCTGGACTACCCATATATCCATTGTCGTGGCAGAAATGAAAATGTGTCTGATACTCTTGTGATCCCAGCTGACCCTGCCACATGTATTACAGAGTGTCTTACACGTATTACAGAGAAGCATGCCTATTATTTGGCTGTTTCTCTGTAATCATACAGAGACCCCTTGCCAGCCCTTTCTTTCAAGGAACAACCAGGGGGTTAGCCCGTTAGGCTAACCACTGAAAACAAAGGACTTTTGTCACCCAGCCTCCTACCTGTACATTGTCCATGCCTAAAACACCATTGTGGATTCGCTTTAAAAAAAACACTGTGGATTGAATAAACAGCACTGTCACTGAAAATAAACCAATAATCTCACAAATTAGCACCCAGAGAGGACTCCAGGTTGAAGTGAAATGGACAAAATTCTTTGATTTTTTATGGAAAACTTGATGCATACCAAATGTTGAAAAACAGAGTCATTAATACGGGAAAAAATTTAGAATACCTTGTATAGATGTGGAAAGATCACATATGATGCTGTCAACTAAATAAAAGCATCAGTCTTCTGAAAATGTAAGACTATTATATAAGAATTAGAACTATCTTTTTTCCTCATTTATTATCTACTTCACTCTGAAATGAATTTATTAGTTAAAATTATTCAGTCATGTTACTGAAATACCAACACATTTTGCTTTTTGTCCTCAATGCATAGTTCATAGGGAATTGTTCTCTCAAGTGATCTTCCACAACTTCCATCCATCTCAGAAATACAGATTCAAAGTTAAATTCATAAGGCGCATTATAAGAAACTCTTTACGATTCAACTATGGATCATTAGCTGTTATGTCAACTTGAATTTGTATGAAAATGGCGTCTAGCCAACGAACCTGGAAAGCCTTCTTGGGGTGTACAAGCCTTTTCTTCAAGGAACAGTGAGACTCTCCCCTTCCTCTCACTGCCCCTTCATCTTCCTACTTGCTGGGCCTCTTCCTTCCTGCCTAGGGTGGTCCTATGTGTCCTTTCGCGCACTGAGAGCTGCCCGCTACCTATCTACACAATGAGCATGGATCCACACACATCTGTACGCACTGGCCTGGGATCTCCCCAGCCCCACTTCCCCTCGGCATGAACAGCCTGCAGCTTACTGAGTCTGAAGAGCATCCCAGCTGCAGAGAAATTATGAATAAATTTGGACTGGACAAAAAATACTTTCTTGATATAACACCATTTCTTTCTATGCAGCTTTTTCTTATACACATGAGTGCCGCTGAGTTTCTTTCTTTAGACAAACCCCACCCCCACCCCCACACACACTTCTTGACACTTTGGAGGATTTAATATGCAAATCAATGAAAGGGTTACACTCATCCATACACGTGTAAGTTCATGTAGATAATGCTCTTATCATAGGAAACTACACAAATATATCACTGTGGTGCAAAATCTGCCCATATTATTTTAAGTTACAGATTAATGAATAGACTGTCCAAAGAATATTACATACTTATCCATATTTGATTGGGTCTAACAAGCTATACACATAATTTTTGTTAGCAAATTGCCATGCCCAGAAATTGCAACATCACAGCTATTCTGATAGTTATGTACAAAACTTGCATCCTTACATGGAGAGCATAAGACATGCAAATAAATAAACAGTGATAACAGCTTAAGTGCAGAAGAATAATTATCTGGTTTTGTGATAAAGACTGTTCTTTCATTTTCATGAAGGGATGTGTACTGAAGATTAACTGGGTGTGATGAAGTGAAGAGGCTTATGAAAAGCCTAGAAAGTGCAGTGAAACAAGGAATTCCGGGAACTCACTTTGATGTTCCTGGCCTGTAGAGTCAGGGCAGGGCGCACATTTGGAGAGAACAACTGCAAGGGCAGTCAAAGAAAATACTCAAATGTGTCCTCTGCCTTGAACTTCAGGCCCTGCTTTCTACCCGTTGCCTAGTTGGTGATGAGACCTCATTTTCAGGCTTTTCCATTAGTCAACAATTTTATATTCCACGACAATTTTCTGCTATATGTGCTATTTTATGAAAGCACTCACATATCCTAATGAAAATCCATCACAAGATTTAGTACATTTCTTGAGAAAATAGAGAGATATTCATTTCCATTTCTTCTAGAGCTGTTCCCACAGCTGGTCATATATATTCTTTTAGAGAAGACATTTGCTTGGGAAAGGTTAGATTTTAGGAGTTGGTGGCCGGAGGCTGAGGCACACGCTCTGCCGGAGACACAGAGGGGGCTCTTGTGGAGGGAGCGAGCTCTGTTGCTCTCTGGGGAAGGAAGGGAGGATAGCAGAGAGGGGAAGAAATAGAGAAATGATAAGAGAGTATGTTGTCAGGCAAAAGCCTGGGGCTGGACATGAACAAACTCAAGTGACCAGGCCTCAGAAAAAGATCTCTAAATTAAGATGTCCTGTTTCAACCCGGAAAACCTAATGGTTAATTTTGTTATTTGGTTTTCTTAATTGTTCCTCAGATTTCCCTCCCCCCATCAAATGTCAAAATTAGTCTATGAAAATGATATCTAGGTGTGTCTGCTTTGACAAAAAAGTTAAGAAATAACTGAGTTTTATTTAAGTGGGTAATATATGGACTAAAGACATGGCCAGCCATTGGTTGATAGTCTCTGGCGTACAGAATTCACTGTACACAGGCTCTACCAAGCCCATTATCATCGGGTAGATTCAGACTCATAGTTGACCCTGTCTCTGGTTTCTGAGACTCTAAGTCTCTTGGAGAGCAGGCAACTTGACTTTGCTCTCATGGAGCAGGCTGTGGGTTTGAACCAAAGTCCTTGTGGTTAGTGTACCAGTGCTTATCCCACACTGCTACCAGGACTCCTTAGACTAGAGGGAAACTATCGGAAATATCCATGCAAACCAGACGATTTGCCTTTCCACAGCAAAACTAAGAGAGTTGACCTATTACTTCCAGATCAGGCTTTTTTTCCCTCTATATCATAACTGTCATGATTGACAACAACATCAAAATGGTAATGAGGTCTAAGTGCTTTAGATGCTAAATTGTTACTTTCTTTCTTAAAAACAGACAATTAGTGAAAAAGTACAGGGTTACATCACTTGAAACTCATAAAATATAAAATGCTTCTATCAAACTGCTATATTTTTAATGGGTATTTATTTTGCTAACGGTACCAGCCCTTGAATTCGCCCTAGAGACACAGCAGTTAAGTGATGGACAGCTCACTGCAGAGTCCAAAATTCAAGCCCACCAGTAGCTCCACAGTGATGGACTCCTCAAACTCTCCCTGGTATCCATGGGATGCTAGTGGCCTTGTGAGCCAGTGCAGAATTGCCCCTGCAGGTTTCTGAGGTGGTCAAGTCTCAGGGAGTAGAAAAGCCCTTTCTTCTAAGGAGCTAATGGTGGTTTCCAACTGTTGGCCTTGCAGTTAGCAGCCTCCACCTCGTGATAACTGTGCCACAGCCTAGTGAACATTATGTAGTTGTTCTCTTCTGTCCAATAGGTTCTATCATGGTACAGTAACAAATAAAACATACTCTATCCTCAGTAGACGTGGCTAAGAGCAGTGAAGGATAGGAACCCACAGCACATTTCAGTCAGTGACTTACTCCTTGCATGCCCCAAAGGTTTAATCTGTTATTAATGTTCTGAGATGGAATTGCCTTTTACAACTTAGAAATCAAATAAAAAACTAGTTTTGAGGGTCTGTTAGTTCTCTGTTAGACAACCAAAAAAACAAATAAATCCCATCTAGTTATGATTTCTTAGCAGGTAGTCAAAACAAATAAGCAAACTTCATGCTCAAAATGTTGATGCCATCATTTAATTATGTATGAAGAGGGAAACCTACCATTTTAAATGTTAATGGAGACTCTTGACATCTGTTAGTCATTAAGTAAACTGAAATCAGTAAACTGGAGAAAGAGGATGGCAGGATCACAGGAAGTCCACCGAGATCATGAGGGAAATGCAAGTACTATAAAAAAAAGGTGCAAGAATGGGAGAAAATAGCAGGGGAAAATTCCCTAATCTTGGGTATGAAAAAAAAAAAACACTTCAAAAATCAATTGTTTACTGGAAATCCAGCGAGTCCTAGGGGAAAGGGCTTATTCAATTCAGTGTTGTTCAGTTTAAGTCAATTGCATTGAGAAGTGGGTATTGAGTGTTTATACTGTGAAGAACACCATGCTGAGAGCTACAAAGGCTGCAATGAAGTCGACATCTCCGTCTCTTCCTCCAGGCCTGCGTGTTCTAGCGCAGGAGAAACAGTTTGTGCACATAAAGGCACCAAACTGGATGCTAACAATAGCAGTGTGGTATAGCTTGTAGACTTTTAAAAATGGCCTGCATAGGTTATAGGCTGCTTTATTTATTTTTTATTCAGCTCCTTCTCTTTGACATATATCTCCTATCTCTCTTGTTATTACAGCAGAAAGTCAATTTCTGACTGACCTTCAATTATTACTTGGATTTGTTTCAATTTTATAACACTGAAGAGATCCATCCTTTAGCTAATAAATCAATAGACTTGACCTCAACAAATAACATGACAATGCAAACACGTGACCCTGAGAGAGAACTGCATGACTCTCTGAAACCCTCATGCTTTCTGTTCTTTTGCATAAGGGGCGGGAGGATGAGTTGGAAGCTGCATTCAGCAGTATTCTATGTGCCACTTCTAGCCACCATGCCACATAAAATGTTCTCGATGCCAGACACTATCAGGTGTGCCATTTCAAAAGACATTAGTGAATCTGACTGATACTACAATCAGTGACTTTCCCTTACTACCAAATTACGCAAAGGTAGGAATTGTCCTTGTAAACACAGAAAACAATGTCGCTTCCATCAGGTTCCTGCTGTGAATTCTTAGTTCTTATTATAAAATCCAGGCACATTCATATAAAGATGGGCTTAATTAGAAGATTTTAATTGAAAAAGATGATTTTCCAATTGATATTCCACTTTTGCTGGTTTGCGGCATATTCTTAAAGAATTACTTAATAATGAAATCAAGTATGTGATTAAGACCTGTGAATACCCCATCTCTCTCTCTCTCTCTCTCTCTCTCTCTCTCTCTCTCTCTCTCTCTCTCACACACACACACACACACACACAGGGATTTGTAATGATTGAGGGAATTATTTGGGAGGAAAACAGTAGAAGAAACCCAATGTTCTTTTAATATTAAATGAATAATTTTAAAAAGCAGATTATATTTAAGAACAGTTGTAGAAGTCGTGGAAGAAAA